>VDCT01000710.1:0-39043 GCA_009763385.1 Coix lacryma-jobi var. lacryma-jobi | reverse complement strand
TACACGGGGGTATCACACCACCGAGTAATACGATCGCGTGCTTCTCTTCCTGGATGGTGATGCAAGGGGACAAAAGGATTTATCCTGGTTCGGGCAAAGAAGGCCCTACGTCCAGCGGGGGGGAATGTTCTTGTATTACTTGCACCTAAGTGCTTGTACACGGGAGAATACAAGCTCAGTGAGCGTAGACCGGAGTCCGGACTCGTGTCTGTGTGTGGACTCGTGTGTTGTGTCCGTCCTCCTGAATGAGGGCCCTAGCGTCCCCTTTTATGAGCAGGGAGGCCAGGGTTACACGAAATATTACAGGTGTCGGGACGCAGGTGCCCCATACGAGAAGGGTAGGAACTCTGTCTTGTCGGGGCACTGGAGCGATGTGATTGTCGCTGTTGAGGCGTCCTTGGGTCGTGGCTTCCATCCTGGGCGCGGACGTGGTGGTGCGACAAGGCGGGAGCCGTACAACACCCATCCCGGAATGTACATACGCGGCGGGTCCCCGGTCTTGGGGTACCTGTCCTCCATAGCACGAAAGGTAGTTTAGGGCTCGAAGGGCGCGGAGCCGGCTTCGAGGTGGTGCCACGGGGGCTCGGGGGCGTGGAGCCGGCCTCGAGGTGTAGCCAGTGCAGAGCTTGAGGGGCGCGTAGCCGGCTCGAGGAGTTACAGCGCAGGGCTCGAGGGGCGCTTAGCCGGCCTCGAGGGTTACAGTGCAGGGCTCGAGGGGTCGTGTAGCCGGCCTCGAGGAGTTACAGTGTCTGGAATGGCCAAACAGTGCTGCACTGGTGCCCTTTTGCCATGCTTGTGGTGAAAACGAGACTTGACCTTTACACCGATTACTGTGGTACACGCCGTGTACTAGTGGACATGACCGAAGTAGGTGAAGGCATTAAATGCGTGGTATGGGCTGGTACGACTGCCTGAGCAGCTCGAGGTCCGTGTGTTAAGGCTCGAGGTGTGGGGGCGCGCATGCCCGAGGTCTGGAGGGCTCGAGCGAGACGGAGAGCGATCGTGCTCGCCCGAGGCCTGGCGAGGGCGTCGGCGAGACGGAGACGGAGCGTTCGCCCGAGCCTGGCTGGGAGGGCTCGGGCGAGACAGAGACGGAGCGTTCGCCCAGGCCTTGCTGGGAGGGCTCGGCGAGACGGAGATAGAGCGTTCGCCCGAGCCTGGCTGGGAGGGCTCGGCGGAGACGAGACGGAGCGTTCGCCCGAGGCCTTGCTGGGAGGGCTCGGCGAGACGGAGATAGAGCGTTCCCCGAGGCCTGGCTGGGAGGCTCGGGCGAGACGGAGACAGAGCGTTCGGTGTTTGCGTTGATTGGGGGTACCCTTTTTTGTACCACCGACAGTAGCCCCCGAGCCCTTGTTTGAGTGCTTGCATTCGAGTAGGGCTCTAGATTGGGATCTCGACGGATAGCAACTGGTCTCGAGGGTTTTGGTCGATTGATTCCGTGGTGTCGTGCGAGCACACCCCGCGGGTGTAGCCCCCGAGGCCGTGGGAGTGGTTAACTCCCTCGTGGGCTTCCCGAAGAATCCTCCGTCGTCTGGGACCTTTCGCCCAGTGGGCGCGCCTTTTTAGGCGGATATCGTCAGGGAGCGGATCGCGGCGCCGTGTGTACCTGTTAACGGCTCGAAATGTGGTTTGGTAGTCTCATTAATGTTTACGGTTATCTTTCCTTTGTCGTGGGAGACTCCGTCCGAGGATTGGCTCGGAGGCTTGAGCGAGACGGAACGAGCGATCGTTCCGTTCGAGGTCCGGCCTCGAGGCTCAGGCGAGATGGGGGTCGAGCTTTCACCCGAGGCCTGAAAATCTCATGCTCACATAAGAAAAGAGATTAGTCGCAACTGTCTGAGTTTTTAGACCCTCTTTCGTCGAGGGGTGCCAGGCTGAACCGACTGGCCGGCTCCTCGAGCTGTCCGGCATGCCGATTACCCTGGCTTGTCATCCCGCGAGTCCTTTCGATCGGATGCGAGGGGGGATGCCTCGTACTACCCCGAGTGGGCGAGTATCGAGGTTCCGTGAGCTGGTAACGGGGAATCCAATGTAGAGCTCGTGCCCCGTTCGTTGGGGTCGACTGTGGCCCAGGAGCGGTCTCATAAAGCATGGGTGCTCAGTCTCAGGAGTGCCGGGTCCATTCGATAGGACCCGGTGGCTCGATGCCTCCCTCCGGGGGATCTCACTGCACGTCGAGCTCCCTGCCTTGGATACACGTGAGGGGCCTCGAGGGCTCGGCCCTCGAGTAATGCCGCGAGTGGCGCCCCTTGGTGTCCCTGACTCGGGTGCTCGAAGCCGGCTGTCGAACCCTTTTCGAGGGCCAGCCTTCGCTGCTTCGAGATTAGGGCCGGGGCCGTTTTTACCTTTATGAAGAAGCCTCCATCGTCTGGAGTCCCTTCTGCCCGTTGGCACGCCTTTTTAGGCGGAAACTGTCGGGGAGAGCGCGGGCGTGAAGCCGGAGCACGGTCGTGGCGGGCCCGGTAGTGAGCGAATGGAGAGTACAGCGTGTATCCTGCATCCGGCTCGAGACGCGGTTAGTGGCGCATTGAATGCATTCTGTTAACTTTTTTACGTCATGGGAGATCCGCCCGTCTGGATTTCCCCCCTATAAATATCGAAAGAGGGGAAAAGAACCTTTTACTTTGCCTTTGCCTTCGCCGCCGCCGTAGCCTTACGCGCCCTCTCCTTCGTCGAGCTAGTCGATTGGGGATTTCCGGCCGCCCTCCGCCTGCTCGGATCCGCGCCGCGCCACCGTCATGGCGCCCAGACACAGATGCTGCCCCGGCCGAGGACTGGAGCCCGTCGAGGTCGAAACACCGACAATCAGGGATGATTATTGGGGAATAGAGCCACAGTAGCACTGTCCTCGCTTCCTTAAACTTTGTTCCTGCCACCTTAAACCTTTGCACTGGTTTGATTCCTGTCGTACTTTCAGTCCAGTTCAGACTATTGGCCACCTTCGCCGCTCCCCTGCACGTGTGCGGAGGTAGGGCAAGTGTGCATCCAACAGTTTGGCGCCGTCCGTGGGATCGAAGTTCGAAATGGCAGGAAACAGAAGAGCGCCCGCTACCAGGGACCCTCGTGTAACCAGAGAGGCCACGGCGATAATCCAGCCTGTGGAAGAGAACGTAGTACCCTCGGAAACAGAAGAAGTTGCCCCAGGGACGGAGGTCCCGGGCCCTCACACTCGGCCGGGATCACAGCCGCACTCGCATACCTCTGGAGGAGATGGGGAAGGAGAAGAGGAGGAGTTGGGCCTCGAAGCTTTAGAAAGACTTCAAGCTGAGTTACAGGAAAAGAAGAGGCGCCTGGGCCAGCTTGAAAGGCACAACCGGTTGCGCCTTATCAGGCAAAAGGCGGATGAAGCAAGAGAGCAGCTTCGCCGGATGGAGGAGTCCCTCGCGGCAGCTGAAGCCGAAGCCGAGGGATGGAACGATGGGGAAATGCCACCGCTACAGGAGGGAAATGAGCAGGATCATGGCAACCTCCGCCGCCATCCACCACCCCCACCACCACCAAGACACCCAGAACCATACCCCATGAGACAACCAAACTTTTGCCAACTTTACCCAGATGAGATAGAGCCAAACCTTCGCAACCAACGCAGAGCCCAACAACACCAAATGCCCTATGACCCAAAGTCACCACTCTCCCAGATACTACAAACCCAACCATGGCCACAATGCTACAATCCACAAAACCTCCCTCGTTACGATGGACTCACTGACCCTCGCCAGTTCATAATGAGCTACGAGGCAGCTGTCGTCGCGGCAGGGGGCGACGAATCAACAATGGCAAAATCTTTCGTCATCATCCTGCGTGATATCGCGCAAACCTGGTACAACAACCTTCGCCCCGGAACCATGGATTCCTGGGCCAACCTCAGAGATAGGCTCTGCACAAACTTTAAAGGCATTACAGCATCCCCTTCGAACCCCATCGAGCTTTTCAATTGCAAACAAGAAGAGCGTGAACCACTTCAAGACTACTGGCGAAGGTTTATCCAAATCAGAGCAAGAACTCCAGGGATATCCGACGAAGCCGTCATCCTCGCTGCAGTCAGTGGCCTGCGTCCAGGCCCATGCTCTTCAAAATTTGCCAGGAAACCAGCAAATACGATCGAGGAATTACATGAGACAATGGAAAGGTACTGCAGAGCAGACATGGACTTCAGGGCAAAGTCCGATGCTCGAAGGTCACAACAAAAGCCACAGCCGAGGCCTCAATCGAGGGAAAACAACCCTCGCCAAGAACAAAGCAACATCGGGGCTATTAACAAAGCAGTACATTATGAAGACCAAAGACGGGGCACCCAACCTCCAAACAACCAAAACCCTCAAGGTTTGCCACCTCCGCCGGATCAACGGAACCAGCAGAAAGACCCCGCGAAAATGTATTGTCATTTTTGCGGTCTTGGAAAAGGGCACACTACCAAACAATGTGAATGCTTCGCCAAGGGAAGGGAGTTCCAGGAATCCAAAAGAGCTGCTTCGGCAGACAACCGAACCATCAACCACACCAGGAAACCAAATTTCCACCCACCAAATCCTCCATACCACTATACACCCATAAACTACGGCCTACCCTCGCAACAACCCATCTACACACACCACCCACTCTACAACCAAACTTCCTATCAGCCAACCTCTTTTCCACAACGCCAAAATCCACCATACACAGTTACATACCCAACAACCCCCCAAAGCCAAACCCCAAACACCCAACAAGTCAACAATGCTCTACCACCACCACCACCAATACCCACTTTACCAGCGCCTCAACCCGTCAAATTCGAAACCTAGAACCAAACGACCATCAACAACCCAACATCAACCTTCGGTGTAATACTGGCTATCACCGGAGGTTCAAATGAGGACCATGGCAACAAGCGGCAAAGGAAAGAACATGCTAGACGGGTACACCATGTAGCCGTCGAAGGACCTCACAAATTCGGTCGTTGGTCCCACATTCCTATAACCTTCGACTCTTGTGATATGAAACTGAGAGATTACCCTCATACCGACGCTATGGTGATCGAGACCAATCTAGCAGGGTGGACTGTCACTAAAATTCTGGTCGATACAGGAAGCTCCGCAGACATACTGTTCGCCTCAACCTTCGACAGCATGAAGCTTGATAGGAACCTCCTACAACCTGCTGGCAACCCTCTATACGGCTTCGGTGGTCAACAAGTGAGAGCCCTCGGGAAAATTTCTTTGCTCGTAACCTTCGGAGACCAATTCAACTGCAGAACCGAGCACATAACCTTCGACGTGGTCGATATGTTTTATCCGTACAATGCGATATTTGGCCGAGGGGTCACCAATGCATTCAACGCAGTCATCCACCCCGCTTACCTCTGCATGAAACTTCCCGCCCCGAAGGGGGTAGTTGCAGTATATGGAGACCAAGACGTCGCAAGGGCAGCTGAGGGAACTGTAGCACCAGGGCAACGCAATGTCCACAACTTGTTGAAACCTCAAGCTACAAACCTCAACAACGAAGGTGAGGTTTGCACTGACAAAATAAGGGTATCACCCAAGGAAGAGACCAAACAAGTCCAACTCTTTGAAGGCAACACCGAAAGAAAGGTGTTCATTTCAGCCAACCTAGATCACCAATCAGAACACAACCTCGTCCTTTTCCTCAAAGAAAACTCCGACACCTTCGCTTGGTCTGCAGAGGACCTAAAGGGGGTAAACAGAACGCTGATAGAGCACAGCCTAAACATCAAGCCAGGCTATCGCCCTGTTAAGCAGAAGCTTCGCAAAATGTCAGAAGAAAGGAAAGAGGCAGCAAAGGCTGAGGTGAAAAGGCTTCTGGACGCAGGTGTCATCCGCCAAGTCAAATATCCAACTTGGCTCTCAAACGTGGTCTTAGTACAGAAAAAGAACAAGAAATGGCGAATGTGCGTAGACTTCACGTGTCTGAACAAAGCTTGCCCGAAGGATGATTTTCCCCTCCCTAACATAAGCACCTTGGTCGACAGAGCAGCTGGTTGCCAAATGTTGTCACTCCTCGATTGCTTCTCAGGATACCACCAAATTTGGATGAATGAAGAAGACGAGGAGAAAACAAGCTTCATTACACCCTCGGGCACCTTTTGCTTTCTAAGGATGACAGAAGGCCTAAAAAATGCAGGGTCAACCTTCGCACGCATGACATCTGAAGTCTTCAAAGATGAACACGTCGTCTCCGCCTACGTTGATGATCTGGTTGTCCAAAGTGAGCTGAAAGAAAATCATATTTCAGACTTATCGAAAGTGTTCAGCAACCTCCGGTCTGCCGGATTAAAATTAAACCCCGAAAAATGCATTTTCGGGGTAAGCAAAGGAAAACTGCTGGGTTGCATCGTTTCAGCAAGGGGGATTGAAGCTAACCCTGAGAAGATTGATGCTATCATCAATATGGAACCTCCAACATCGAAAAAAGCAGCTCAGCGTCTGTCAGGCCGCCTAGCAGCACTCAGCAGATTCATCTCCAGATCCGCCGAGCGAGGGTTACCTTTCTTTGAAACATTGAGAAGCACTGCACCATTCAATTGGGGACCTCGGCAGCAGAAAGCCTTCGAGGACTTGAAAAAGTATCTCACCAACCTGACTGTTCTAACCAGTCCAAGTAAAGGAGACCTATTACTGCTGTATGTCGCAGATTCGCCTCACACAGCAAGCGCAGTCCTGATCAAAGAGCTACACGAGAACAATAGGACCAGGCAAGCCCCAATCTACTATGTATCAGAAACCCTCGAGGGTCCCAAGCGGAATTACTCAGAACTCGAGAAGATAGCTTACGCCGTGGTTATGGCATCCCGAAAGCTCAAGCATTGTTTCCAGGCATATGAGATCCATGTACCTTCGGCATACCCCCTCGAGAACATTTTCAAGAACAATGAGGCAGTCGGAAGAATAGCTAAATGGGCAGTCAAACTCAACAGTTACGCCCTAACCTTCGTCGGTCGAACAGCAATCAAATATCAGGCGCTAGCAGATTTCATAGCTGAGTGGACCCCAGACCCTCGCTGTGATGAACCTCAGCAAGACCCATTTTGGACTGCATTTGTCGACGGAGCTTGGGGTGCAACGGGCGCAGGGGCTTCAGCTATTCTGGTCTCGCCATCCGGTTCCAAGCTAAGATATGCAAGAAGACTTGACTTCAAATGTACGAACAACTCAGCAGAATACGAAGCTGTGATTCTAGCCCTCTCTAGGCTTCGGTCATTGTCAGTCCGAAGGGCAGTCATCAAAACAGACTCATAACTCATCGCGGGGCACATTGACAAAAATTACAAGGCAAAAGAACCAGAGCTGCAAAAATACTTTCAACATGTCCGAAGGTTAGAATCCTTCTTCCTTGGCATATCAGTAAAAGCAATACCAAGGACAGAAAACAGCGAAGCAGACTGCCTAGCTAAAGCAGCAGCACAACGGTTACAGCTACCGCCCGATGTATTCCATGAAGTTGCAAAACAATCAGCTTTCAAAACATTCGAAAATAGCGCCAAGTTGATCAGTGTAATCCAGAACGAGGATTGGAGGGCACCTATCATTGCCTATATCAAAGGACTCCACGAACCCGACTCCAAAGAAGAAGAGAACAGGCTAAAACAAAGAGCACGAGGGTATAAGATTGTGGACAACATTCTATACAAAGCGTCAGTAACCTCGCCATGGCTCAAATGGGTCCCACACTCTGAAGGAAATGACATTCTCAAACTTATCCACGAAGGCATCTGTGGTTCACACAATGGCCCGAGGGCATTAGTTGGAAAAGCTTTCCGGCAAGGCTTCTACTGGCCAACAGCGCTGAGAGATGCAGAAAACATCGTCAAACATTGCGAGGGTTGCCAACTAACGGCAAAAAACCAAAACGCCCCAGGGGCTCCTACAACTCTCATATGCCCAACATGGCCTCTACAAAGGTGGGCATTGGACCTCGTGGGCCCACTACAAACAGCTCCAGGAAACCTTCGTTACGCGGTGGTAGCCGTGGAATATTTCACAAAGTGGATTGAAACAAGACCACTGTCCTCCATTACCTCCCTCGCAGTAAAAAAGTTTTTCTGGCAACAGATAGTTTGCCGATTCGGCGTCCCCAAAGATCTAACCGTCGACAATGGCACACAGTTTGACTGCGAAGTCTTCAAAGAATTCTGCGCACAAATCGGAACAATCTTATGCTTCGCCTCAGTTCGGCACCCTCAATCCAACGGTTTAGTTGAAAGAACCAATGCAACGATTTTCCAAGCCATATCCAAGAAATTGCAAGGCATGCCCAAGGGAAAGTGGGCGGAAGAGTTAACCTCGGTCACCTGGTCTCACAACACCTCGGAATGCAGAGCAACCAAATTCACACCTTTCAAGCTCTTGTTTGGGGAAGAGGCTGTGCTACCAGAAGAATTGAAGCACGAATCACTGAGAACAACCCTCGAACCAGATGAAAAAACCAGCTGCTCGACAAAGATTTGCAAGAAGAAACAAGATGCAATGCAGTGCACAACCTTCGCAAGTATCAAGAAGAAACCAAAAAATGGAGAGACAAAAAGGTCAGAATAAAAAACTTGCAGAAGGGTGACCTCGTCCTCATCCGAAAACAAAACGCCAGCATAGCGGGAAAGTTTCAGCCAAAGTGGATAGGTCCATACCTGGTAGCAGAGTGCAATCGTCCTGGCTCCTTCCACCTCTCTGACAGCGAGGGAAACATCCTGCCTCACACCTGGAACATCGACGACCTTCGCAAATACTACCCATAGCAGAGCCTTAGCGAGCCCTCGCAATATGTAATTTATTATCGCATTCATGTTTTCTTCCATTTCTATGAATGTAACAAAAACAAAAGGAGCTGCACTCTTTTTCCTTACGAAGGGGCGTAAGGTTTTTTAACGAGGCAGTATCCAAAACATTAATACAGGTTAGAACCCCCAAAAAAGTAAAATCTCCAAGTTTTTACTCGCAAACATCGAAAAAAGCAGCTCTTCTTCAAAGAGCGCTACAATCGATGGAAACCCGCTAAGATTGCTTCGAAAAACAACCTTTTTTCTTTTCAAAGCAAACTTCACCTCCACCTAAGATAAGGGGAGGCGCGAAGTCCAAAAAAGTCGAGCACCCTCGCAAAACACGCCAGGGGCTCGCAGGAAGCAAACTTCACCTCCACCTAAGATAAGGGGAGGCGCGAAGTCCAAAAAAGTCGAGCACCCTCGCAAAACACGCCAGGGGCTCGCAGGAAGCAAACTTCACCTCCACCTATGATAAGGGGAGGCGCGAAATCCAAAAAAGTCGAGCACCCTCGCAAAACACGCCAGGGGCTCGCAGGAAGCAAACTTCACCTCCACCTAAGATAAGGGGAGGCGCAAAGTCCAAAAAAGTCGAGCACCCTGGCAAAACAAGCCAGGGGCTCACAAGAAGCAAACTTCACCTCCACCTAAGATAAGGGAGGCGTGAAGTCCAAAAAAGTCGAGCACCCTCGCAAAACACGCCAGGGGCTCGCAGGAAACAAACTTCACCTCCACCTAAGGAGAGGCGCGAAGTCCGAAAAAATCGAGCACCCTCGCAAAACAAGCCAGGGGCTTGCAAGAAGCAAACTTCACCTCCACCTAAGATAAGGGGAGGCGCGAAGTCCGAAAAAGTCGAGCACCCTGGCAAAAACGACAGGGGCTCGCAAAAGCAAACTTCACCTCCACCTAAGACAAGGGGAGATGCGAAGTCCAAAAAAGTCGAGCACCCTGGCAAAAACGACAGGGGCTCGCAAAAGCAAACTTCACCTCCACCTAAGACAAGGGGAGTTGCGAAGTCCCAAAAAGTCGAGCACCCTGGCAAAAACGACAGGGGCGTCGCCGTTTTCACAAATCAGCTAACGAGAGTGCCACGCGAGCCTCGCTAAAAGAAAAAAGGGGGCGTCGCTGTTTTCACAAAACAGCTTACGAGAGCGCCACGCGAGCCTCGCTAAAAGAAAAAAAAGGGGCGTCGTTGTTTTCCAAAATCAGCTTACGTGAGCGCGAGCCTCGCTAAAAGAAAAAAGGGGGCGTCGCTGTTTTCACAAAATAGCTTACGAGAGCGCCACACGAGCCTCGCTAAAAGAAAAAAGGGGGGGCGTCGTTGTTTTCACAAATCAGCTTACGCGAGCCTCGCTAAAAGAAAAAAGGGGGCGTCGCTGTTTTCACAAATCAGCTTACGAGAGCGCCACGCGAGCCTCGCTAAAATAAAAAAGGGGGTGTCGCCGATTTTTCAAAAGTCATCTAAGAAAACGCTGCGCAAGCCTCGGCATTTTTCACGCGAGCCTCATAATTATTTCAACCAAATCACAAAACATGAACAAAACAACATCATTAGTTGTTTGCTTCAGACAATAGTGTCATTTACAATCAATAGAAAAAATTCAAATTACAAGGATTCACCACCATCCTCAATCATTATCAAATCATCCAAACCCTCGACACCCTCCTCCAACCCCGTTTCCACGAGAACTATGGGTCCCCACAACAATGGAGCCACTGGAACAATCGGCAACTCCCTGGGCAAAACCCTCGCTCTATACATATATCTTCGATCCGCATCAATAACCTCCGAAGGCTCCTCCTTCGGAATAACAATCGCACCATCAGACCCAACCTGTAGTTCACTTCGACCAAACAAAAAATCCAAAGCCGCCCTATCATCAATATCATCATCAACAGCAGTCGGCGCGGACGAAGAAGTATCGAACAAAAAACGTGTAGCTTGCCGATCAGTATAATCCGCTTCGCGCCAAAAATGACTCGACCTGCTATTCTTCAAATCATATCTGCGGACCTTCGACCACCAAAAACGCTCAAAAGATAGCGAAGGATGTTTAAGCCTAGTCCGAGCCCATGATTCACCAGTTATAAAGGTGTCTTGATAATTTAACGTCAAGGGCGTCACATCAAATACTTCTAGCACGGTTTCGTCAGGAACCTGCATTTTACACAAAATAGGAGAAGTGTCTCAGCATCATCAAGTTATTACAACAACCACACCTTTTACAAAACAACCTTTGCACCCGCGAAAACCTAAGTTATCAAACCTGCACACCCTCCCCCTGTTGATCCGCACCAGCGTCGGAGGCGGCAGCATTTAGACCTCCGCCAGCGGCAGCATCTACACCTTCGCCGACGGCAGCTCCCAGGATCTCTGGCGACTTCGCAGCTACCACATCTTCTATGCTAGCCTCCCCAACCATCAAAGCATCCTCAGCCGAACGCACCTCCTCTGCTGGAGCGACCTCTGCGGCACCGGGCTCAGGAGCGGACTTGGAGCTTCCGGCAACGTCTTCAGCTGCGCTTGGCGAAGGCTGCGCATCTCTCTGAGCCTGCCAAAACAGATCACCAAATTAGAATAACAACATGACCATCCGGGGGCACGGTAACATATAAATAGCAATCCATACAAAGTCAGTACCTGGCGCGTAGCTTCTGCCACTTCTTCAAAAGCAAGAACATGACCGCCACCGTCGATCCAAAACTTATGGAGCAAACGCACCGCGCAGTTTCGAACCTCCGCATCATCAACCTTCATCTGACGAACCACATCAACACTTGGGAAGACGTGATTCGGCCTTCTGATCTTCCGAAGGTGATCGCAGTCAGCCTGCCGAAGGGTCCCGGCCATAGCCAGAGCTCCGGCATAACAACCAAAGTCGGCTGCATTCTCAACCAAAGAGCTGAACACGTCAAGCTCATTTCCAAGCCACCCCTCGAACGCTTCAGCATTAGCGACAGGCAAAGGCTCCTTGGCAGAGTCGCCAGCCTCGGTCAAGCAACAATCGAGCTTATGTTTAATCTTCTTCATGCTCGTCCGCCATGATTTACTCAAATCATCAAGCCGACCCTCGGCAGCCGCCAAAGCCTTATCCTTCTCTTTGCCCGCCGCAATTAGATCTGCATTACGCTTCGACAGCTCAACCGCCTCTTCTCGGGCCTTGATGGCTCTCTCCGAAGCACTCTTTAATTCAATTTCCTTGTTATCCAAGCTTCGGCAGAGCCTAGCATTCTCTCTCTCAAGCTCAGAGATATGACCACTCATAAATTCCATATCAGAACCAACTTTACGCCTAGCCGCACGATTCAAGAGCATCAGTTCCGCCAACTTGACGTCCACATCGTCAAAAGTATCCCTAACAGGTTGGTCGGTGAGACGAACCTCAGCCTCCGGCACACATATACGGCCGAAGATACGGCCTAAAAAACGTTTTTCCTCCGGGCCGCACTGAAGGTGACAATCGCGAAGTTCCGGGCTCGTGAATAGCTCAGTCGCCGGATCGCAGACACCAAGCTTCTTAGCAAAGTAAGGAAGACTCGATCGGCTAGCCTCGCCATACGGTCTCTTCCCGGGGGTTTGCTCAGATTCAAGTTCACCAGAAAACTCAAAACCATTGACCCACAGATGCGATCCAGCAAACGAGGGAATTGACCCTCGCGGAGGACTCCTCGGCTCAGAGTCCCGAATAATGTTGTTGATACTCCGGACAGCCGGAGCACCACCGCTGGACGAGACAATCTTTTTCCCACGGTCATCCTCAATGCTCACATCCTCATCAGAACCACCCTCGCTGCTTGAAGTATCACTGTCTTCATCAGACGAGTCCTCCTCAGTGCACCCCTCCTTCTCATCCTCACCCTCTCCCTCTTTCCCTTCTTCATCGGAGACACCTTCGTCGTCCGAGACCTGGATCAATGCATTAATTCCGCCAACTCGGGGCACCCGTCCTCCAACCCTACCAACACCACAGCCGCCTGAAACAACGGCCAAGGAAGATGAAGTGTCGGCAGCCCCCGAACCTACCGAGACCTTCGTCGCCAGCGTCTTCACTCGGCCGCCGGCGCTACCGCGGCCACGACCGTGACCCCTCTTTGGCCGAGAAACAACTTTCTCCTCTGTAGAAGCACGTTTCCTTTTCTTTGGCGCATCTTCGCTCGACGGAGCAGGCCAGTCCACATACTGAACCCCAAGACTGTCAAACATCCTGTTAACCCGGCCTCCGCTACCTACCGAGCTGTGGATTGCTTTAGTCTCCAACGTGGAAAGCTTTCCAACAAGTTCTACCGCCCACCCCTGAACACGCTTGTAGATTGCTTCGACCCCATCTTCTCGCCTGGGAAATTTCTTGAGAAGTTTATCCCAAACATTATCAAGGTCCACCTTCGGCTTCTTCAAGCCCCTACCCTCGTACTTCGAGTCTTCCTCGACTGCAAACCACGCCTGTCTCCGGCCGAGGGGCCAAATCTTAGCACAACAGTACTCCTCGACCAAGTCGCGAGCACACTGAGACCGCGCCACAACCCTCAAACAATCAACAGAAGCGTGAGCCTCGGGACTCATCATAGCTTCGGCGCTAACATCACCAAGTGGCGAAAGCTCGCCGCAGAGCTCTGCATTCCCACTAAGTTTATAGTAAAACCAGGACTCCTGCCACCCACTGGTCCACTTATTTTTCTGGGCTTGAACCGGTAACTCCGACCCAGCGCGATGACAAAAAGTGTATACTGCAAACTGTCCAAGACTGGTATTACCTCCGCGATCCGAGATCTTGCGAGGTTGCATGTGCACACGATGGGTCCGAACAAACCCCTCGACATGGGGAACAATACCCTGAGAACGGCACGCCCAGATATAAACTGACATCTTCGTAAAACACGAGGGTGTGAGCTGGTGGAAGCGCAAGTTGAACCTTCGCAAAACCGAGGTCACAAAAGAGTCAACAGGGAAGCGCAGACCGGCTGAAAAAACTCCTCAAATACAACAACCTCATCTGCGTCCGGCTTCGGCACCGTTTCCCCAGCACTGGTCCTCGCTTTACCTTCCTCAATCCAACCCCACCTGGCATAAGACGCAATCTCCGTGGTGCAAACTCGGCTGAGTCCGAACTCGAAGGTAACCCCCTCATCCGCGGCAGTGGGAGAAACAGCGCGAGCAGTCTGCTTCAACCTGGCCATCTCTTCAACTGCTAACGCTATCGAACAACGAACGTCTGTCTCAACCCTCGCACGAAAGCTAAAACAAACCTTCGCTACAAGCAAATTGAAACAGCAGGATGGCTATAGCAGAGGAGGGCACAATCCAAGCTCATCACCCACCCCTTCTATTTATAGGCCGGGAAACAAGTCCCCTCACCCTATGAAAGCGGCACTACAACCGAAAAGATCGGCGCAAAAAACGAGATGGACCTAAACAGTACAAGCAACAGTGTAACGGCCCGGCCCAAAGCAGCCGCGGGCGTCGCTGTCAAGGGTCTCGTTACGTTTCCCATCAAAGGGCGCTGCTTGGGCCTAAATGCTGTTCTTTAGATCCAAGGCATCGAGGGGCTACTGTTGGGGGAAGACACCCTCGGCAGTGGTGCCACGCGCGCTGACTCAACAAGATGACCCTCGCGTGTCTCACGTACCTTCGGAAAAACCCGCCTCTTTATCTGCTAAGTCCCTCAAATCGCTATTCTGGCCCTCGAGTGCTGACCCAACCTTCGGACTGGCTTTGTGAGTTCTTACAGGCAGAGGACGCGAAGGGTGCTGGGAGCAATCTTCGCGAGGCCGCGTACCTTCGCCAAGAGGCCCAGACCTCAGCGGGAGGCGAAGGTACCCGGGCTTCGCAGCAGTTTGGATATCCTCGCAGGGCGGAGGTCAGCCCCGCACTTCGGCGAAGGTGATCACGAACCAAGCGGCGGCGGGCGCGCGCAGAGCAGGCTAGGGTTTCGGCCTAGTTGTGTTTGTACGATTCTGCCCTCTTGTGTGTACGACGCAGAGGAATCTTTTCTGTACCCTTTTGTAATTTGATCAGCACCCCTTGGTATCCCCTATAAATACCGGGGGGTGAACAGTGTATCAGGGACGATTATTGGGGAATAGAGCCACAATAGCACTGTCCTCGCTTCCTTAAACTTTGTTCCTGCCACCTTAAACCTTTGCACTGGTTTGATTCCTGTCATACTTTCAGTCCAGTTCAGACTATTGGCCACCTTCGTCGCTCCCCTGCACGTGTGCAGAGGTAGGGCAAGTGTGCATCCAACACACATCCTCTCCATCCCCATCCTCCATCTTAGTTCCCCTAAACAGGGGCTTGCGAATGTCAAGCAGCACCTTGAGGCGAAGATATTCACCCACAGCCATATCATCATCGTCTGTATCTACCTCCAAGAAACGTCCCACCTTGCTTCCAATCCGACGAGCCGTCTCACCATTCATCAAACCAAGTGGTAGATCAAAAACTCTGATCCAAACTGGGACAAAGAAAAACTCTAGGTCTTTCAACCTTTTAGAGTCATCAAAATCCACCACTATCAGCAAATCTCCTCCAAACTCCCAAGGCCCATCCAAGATCGCCCTCCGCTTCCCCCTGGCTGTAGGAAAGTAAAGAGAAACAAGTTGTTTCCTAGCTCCTTACAGCGAATTCCTTCTCTGGGACACCAAACTCTCCCCACTGATTGCACCAGACCATCAGCATACCCCGGCTTTGAAGAGAACAGCTTACCCACCGCCTGAGGTGGTCGCCCAGCCTCCTGTGGGTTTGGCTGCCGCGCGCCCTTCATAGCCCTCTTCTCCTCCTCCGAAAGCTTTAGGCCTCCCAGGAGACCCTCCAAATTCTCAATCCCCTTCCTCCTACCTTTCTCCATCCTGCCGACAACCCCCACCAGCACCTCCTCCTAGAACGAACAGGGAAGGGAACCCCAGCCCCTAGAGCCACAAACACCGGCAGCTCCAGTCCCCAACCACCAGCACCCGCGGCCTCACACCAACCACCCCGCCGTCTCCGCACACCTCCACCCGACCAACTGCATCAGCCGACCACCACCACACCAACCCCCAAGCATCATCGGGGCAACAAAGCCAGAGAGCCTCACCAACAGGCGCCCGCCGCAGGTCCTCGCTCCATCAGCTTCGCGCCCTTCATCTTCACCACCGCCCGAGACACCAGCCAAACTCCGCCTGGAACACACGCCGCCGTCGCCTCCTCTTTTTTTTTAAACGGCACTCGCCCCTGCACACGCCGCCGCCTAGCGCCGCCCGCAGAGCACAGCCACCGCCCTCTCGACCAATCCGACCTTGGGAGAGGAAAAGAGTAGAGAGAGCACTTGGATTTACAGAGGATTTGGTGGAGATTTGAGGAAGAAAGAGGAACCAACCGAAACCCTAGCAGGGAGCTAGAGCTCGGACTAGCTCTGAGTCGGTTGAGTCCCTGGTCCCTGCGGGAGCCAACTGACCAGAGACTGCCATCCTCCGTCGTTGCGTGTTCCACGGTGCCAGAGTTGGACGGTGGCGGCAGCGATGGATTGGGCGGGCGTCTAAGGCTTTGGTGGGCATGAGACTAGCGATGGAGGCGGCTGCGACTTTGACGGCTGAAGCTGAAGACTAAAGAGTTAGTGTTTGGATTGGATGGTGGTATTTGGGCCTAAAATTTTGGCCATGACTGGGCCTTTTCCTTTTTCAGTTTCCTGCTAACGAGTTTTTTTTCGTTTTCAGAGAAAAAAAGTCCACTTTCCCTCCCTCAACTTTTGAGAAAGTCTGATTTTCCTCTCTCAATTTTAAAACCGGAGAAACAACCTCCCCCAACTTTTGAATCCGTGCATTTTACCTCTCTGGCTGGTTTTGGACGGTGGTTTTGCTACAGTTTTGCTACAGTAACAGTGGTTTTATCTTTTTCTTTTTTTATTTATTTTTTTCTGATTTTTTAAAAAAATCATAGTAAATCACAGAAAAAATCATAAAATAGAAAATCCAATTTTGTTGGACTCCATATGAGTAGATCTATACAGTGAACATATAATATGGTATACTTTAGTATAAAGTTTTTGTTGTAGATTTAGATCTATGTTTTTTGTAATTAAAATAAATTTATAACTAAGTTATACATGATTTAATGAGTATAAACTTTTTAATACAGTTGAAGCATACAATAATTAGTTGATCATAAAAATTTGATCACAATTAGACTATACAAACTGTAGCTATGAATTAATCCAAATAATTACAAAAAATATATTATCGTATGGAATTACAACAACAACAACAACAACCAAGCCTCTTAGTCCCAAACAAGTTGGGGTAGGCTAGAGCTGAAACCCAACAAGAGACCCTAGTCACGGTTCAGACACGTCAATGACTGCTCTCCATGCATTTCTATCCAAACATAGATCTCTAGGTATATCCCAACTTTTTAGATCTCTCTTTATTGCCTCCCCCCACGTCAATTTCGGTCTACCTCTACCTCTCCTCATATGAAAATCTTGAGCTAAAACTTCACAATGCACTGGTGCCTCTAGAGGTCTCCTTTGGACATGACCAAAGCACCTCAACCGATGTTGGACCAACTTTTCTTCAATTGGTGCTACCCCTAGCTGGTCACGAATATAGTCATTTCGAACTCGGTCCATCCTTGTGTGGCCACAAATCCAGCGCAACATACGCATTTCTGCAACACTCATTTGTTGGACATGTCTTCTTTTAGTAGGCCAACATTCTGCTCTATACAACATAGCCGGTCTAATCGCCGTCCTATAAAACTTATCTTTGAGCTTTTGTGGTACCCTCTTGTCACAGAGAATACGAGATGCTTGGCGCCACTTCATTCACCCTGCTTTGATCCTATGGCTAACATCTGCATCAATATCTCCATCCTTCTGTAACATCGATCCAAGATACCGAAAGACATCTTTCTTAGGCACCACTTGGTCTTCCAAGCTCACATCTCCCTCTTCCTGTGCAGCATTGCCGAAATCACATCTCATGTACTCAGTCTTAGTCATGCTTATTCTAAACCCTTTGGACTCAAGGGTCTGCCGCCACAGCTCCAGTTTCCTATTTACTCCTGTCTGACTTTCATCAACTAACACTACATCGTCTGCAAAAAGCATACACCAAGGGATATCTCCTTGTATGTCCCTCGTAACCTCATCCATAACCAAGGCAAAGAGATATGGGCTCAAGGCTGACCCTTGATGAAGACCTATTTTAATCGGAAAGTAATCAGTGTCACCATCATTTGTTCGCACACTGGTCTCAACGTTGTTGTACATGTCCTTGATGAGGGTAACATACTTTGTTGGGACTTTATGTTTGTCCAAAGTCCACCACATAACATTCCTTGGTATCTTGTCGTACGCCTTCTCCAAGTCAATGAAAACCATGTGTAGGTCCTTCTTTTGCTCCCTGAATTGCTCCATAACTTGTCTTATTAAGAAGATTGCTTCTATGGTTGACCTTCCAGGCATGAAACCAAATTGGTTCATGGATATCCACGTCGACCATCGTAATCTATGCTCAATAACTCTCTCCCACAACTTTATCGTGTGGCTCATCAGCTTAATTCCCCGATAATTAGTGCAGCTTTGGACGTGTCCCTTGTTCTTGTAGATTGGAACCAATATGCTTCTGCTCCACTCCTGAGGCATCTTGTTTGATCGATAGATATTGTTAAACAACTTGGTTAGCCATACTATAGCTATATCCCCGAGGCATCTCCACACCTTGATTGGAATAGCATCAGGACCCATCGCTTTATCCACTTTCATCCTTTTCAAAGCTTCTCTAACCTCCTGCTCTTGGATCCTCCGCACATAGCGTCTATTGGTGTCATCAGATGAATTATCGTATGGAATTAATTGTAATAATTCATATCTGCAGTTTATATAGTCTAATTGTGGTTAAATTTTTATGGTGAGATAATTATTGTATGTTTCAACTATATTAAAAAATTTATACTCATTGAATCATGTATAACTTAATTATATTTTTTTTAGTTACAAAAAAGCATGGGTCTAAAGCTACAACAAAAACTTTGCACTAAAGTATACCATATTATATGTTCATTGTATATATATACTCATGTGGAGTCCAAAAAATTTGGATTTTCTGTTTTATGATTTTTCTATGATTTACTATGATTTTTCAAAGATTCAGCGAAAATAAATAAAAAGAAGAAAAAGACAAAACCATGGTCACTATAGCAAAACCACTGTTATTGTAGCAAAACCACCGTTTAAAACTGGTCAGGGAGGTAAAATGCACTGTTTTAAAAATTGAGGGAGGTTGTTTGTCCAGTTTTGAAAATGAAGGAGAAAAAGTGGACTTCCTCGAAAGTTGAGGGAGGGAAACTGGACTTCTTCCTTTTCAGAGGGCGCCATAGACACGGGCCAAAACCGACCGATGGTGCGTCCTTTTTACTTATCTATCCTGACCAATGGTATGACGTATATGTATATATTTGTACCGACCGATAGATCAATTTAGAAAACACATTTACCGACACTTGATCTGTGGACCACCTATATTGACCAACGATTCAACGATATTAGTATATTTATAACGACACACAAGTGATGCTATATTAGTGTTGTGGTGTAGTGCGTAATCATAGGATTACTGTAGTGTAACAAGACCTTCTTCTTAATGGAAAACGTGTCGTATGGCACGATCGTGAAAATAAAACTAGCGCAATCTATATGCAGTATCTGCATAGATTAGATGAAATTATGAGAATGTTTTCACATATTTAATCTGTTACTATTGGACTGAATAATCTTGTCATTGTTTTGGCCATCAACATGAGCTCGATAGTTTTCCTGTAGAATGTTAGGGATATTATCTGTCTCGAATTGCATGTTTCATACAACTATTTGTTAAAATTATTGAGGAAGAAGCATATTTCTTATACAGTTGAGGCAAATATTCACCAGCACGTACATATGTATTGAAGATAAGAAGAAATTCATTGCTGAATTGCATTCAGATACCTTGACATCATTTTGTATAGAACTACTTAGACTTTATTTCGATGCACATATATCCACATCAATCCACATGTGTTGTTGATTGGAGTAAAAATTAGTTTAAGTTCCAATCCAATCTACTACCATCAGACTGAGTAATCTTGTCATTGTCTCGGCCACCGACGTGAGCTTGAGAGCTTAGAATGGTTGCCAATGTCACTGATATCCCTTTATACACTTGAGGCAAATATTCACCAACACATGTACATACGTTCTGAAGACAAAAATTAATTTATTGTTGAATACAACGTAATCGTCTACAATACGCATGCACACTCATTCCTATGAGCACCTCCGAAGAACTAAGCCATAATTTTATAAAAATACGAACACCGGTAGCAAGTTTCATTACAAGAAACTCAGCCGAATGATCTGTCATAAATTTGCAATACTTTGGCGGCTTGGCATCATTGGTGAGAGGAAGCCTGCATCCCACCGTTAAGGCCAGGGCGCAGCGGCGGATCTACAGAGGGGCCTGGGTGGGCTCCAGCCCCCTAAAGCTAGTTCATCAGTGTAAAAATGAAAGGAATGGGGAAAAAATTAGTGGAGAAAAGAAGCAAACATGAAGAAATAGAGGAAAAAGAAGAGATGAGCCCCCTTAATTGTGTTCTGCATCCGCCACTGTCAGGACGGAGTCATATCCTGTTTCCAGTTGCCCACAGCTCCTCAAATCTTTCATCTACAGGTTTATGCATATATAGGTGCATTTTTCCTGCTTTCGGAAGTATTTACTCTCATCTTTAATAAACTACATTGCATATGTGTGCATACTCATTTATCAGTTTGAATATGTTTATATATTTATTTAAACATACTTCAAATATTACTATGTGAAATTTTTTCAAAAGAACCAATATTTTTTTAACATATTATTATAATACCATTATAGTAGTATATAAAATAAGTATACCAATATACTCTATACATGCTTGTATACTTAATCAAGGGATATATATCTTAAATCTAGAGATATACACAGCGGAGTAGTTAGTTAGTTAGTTAGTTCCTCACCAGGAATAGAAAATAATTTCCCATATATAATATATAATCCACCATCTCATCAGGGGAAACAATATGAGAAAATTAGTTTCTTGACCCTAAAAAAATTCAGCTTAGTTTCTTGATCTTTTTCAATTGAACCCTAAAACGAATTTTTGTTTTGGTTCTTGGCCCTTTGTAACGTCCCGCCTCCACGTGGCCGGGCCCACTTACATCTGGCAGCTTTTCTAGGACATAGACTTCCCTCACAGACCAACACCAGTCTTTTCTGCGCACTTTGTGCTCACTCGTGCGCACCCGGGAAGAACTTCCCGGTCGGTCACCCATCCCTAAATTTCTCCAGGCCAAGCACGCTTAACTTTAGAGTTCTTTGGAGATGGGATTCCGAAAAAGAAGTTGCAACTTATTGGTATGAGTATCCTATTATTCCTGTTAAGCCTTAGGCCGGGATGTTACATCCTCACCCTTTTAAGAGATCGACGTCCTCGTCGATCAATCCCAAGCCAGGAACGTCCTCTCTTGGCCACGTCCGTGTGTCCAGTGCCAGCACATGTGCCATGCTGTGTGACCACTCCGGGTCCACACCAGCCATGACCACCATGTCTGAGCAACTGCGACACACGCGCCCGTGAAACCGTGAGAGTCAGCTCTGATACCATTCTGTAACGTCCCGCCTCCACGCGGCCGGGCCCACTTACATCTGGCAGCTTTTCTAGGACATAAACTTCCCTCACAGACCAACGCCAGTCTTTTCTGCGCACTTTGTCCTCACTCGTGCGCACCCGAGAAGAACTTTCCGGTCAGTCACCCATCCCTAAATTTCTCTAGGCCAAGCACGCTTAACTTTAGAGTTATTTGGAGATGGGCTTCCAAAAAAGAAGTTGCAACTTGTTGGTATGAGTATCCTATTATTCCTGTTAAGCCTTAGGCCGGGATGTTACACCCTTCCATTAGTTTAATAAGATAACGGTGTTAAAAGCAATGCAAAATGACTATTTTACCTCTGGCGTCGAATACAACATTGCATCAACATACCGCAACTAATGAAATGCATATAATCACAATAATTTTCCAAAATAAGGTATAATTATTTTTTAAGCATAAAAATATTTTTTCATATATATATTTACAAATGATATCACAATGACTATTTGAATATGTGTAATGTTGTATTTAATTAGATTGTGTATTGTTGTAATGTTGTATTTCGTGTCAGGGGTGAAAGAGTCATTTGATGCTTTTAACACCGTTACCTTGTCAAAAAACGGAAGGGACAACAAACTAAACTAATTTCGTTTTTAGACCAAATAAATAAATTGAATATAAATAGGGTCAACTAAGAGCAACTCCAACGGTTTTGTATTTTTTGTTTGGCAAAATATGGTATTTGCCAACTCTCAAATTAATATGACAAAGGTAAAAAGAGTCAATCTCCAACGGTTTTGCATTTAGACTTGAGAAAACTAAAAAAATTGTACGCGCGAGAGAAAAATATCCCGCGGGAGTAGCACGCGAGGGCGATTGTCAAACGAACCGCAGCTTGACATATATGTCAAATATCTCCTGGTATTTGCTAAGTTGCTAAAAATGTCAAACCTATTTACCAAACCGTTACATATGAGATTTTTAGACTTTTTTTTTTAAAAAACAAGAATGCAAAATCCGTTGGAGATGCCCTAAGCTACATTTTTGTTAGGACGGAGGAACTAATTTTCTCAAAAAAAAAAAAACTATTGAGGCAGAGTCCGAGCTGGGCAGAAGAGAGGACGGGCCGAGCTTGTTCGACGGGGCCATCTTTCGGCTCAATTTACAAACTGGGCTGTTCTTGTGTAAACCGGCCTTTATAGGGAAAAAAGGAGCCCAGCAGAAGGAAGGCGGCGAGGGGCAACGACTCCATCGGCTTCGGCTCCTTCGCCGTCCTGTCTTCCCCTTTCCGCGCCGCTGCCCGCCGCCGTTCGTGCCAAACCCTAGAAAAAGCAGTGTCAGCTAAGCTGAAATCGGCGAATCGTGCGCCGCGGCGAAGAGTTTGTCGTCCATGGCTGGCTCGTCGCGGTCCGCCTCCGCCATCGTCGCGAACACCGCTGGTGGGCACCACATCCTCAGGATCGATGGCTACTCCCGTACCTTAGCGGCGGTCACAGGAGAGCACCTAGCGTCCCTCCCGTTCACCGTGGGTGGCTATCGCTGGTACATTAACTACTACCCCAACGGCGGCAGTTCAGAGAACAAAGATTACATCTCGCTTTATCTTAATCTCTACGACAGCGTCGCCAAGCCAGTGAAAGCGCAGCACATGTTCCGTTTCGTCGGCGATGTGGTGGAGCAGCCGTTGACACTGGGAGGAGTGCGTATCTTCGATGGCCACAGAGGTTGGGGACGCCCCAAGTTCATCAAAAGGGAAGATTTTGAAGCGTCGAAGCATCTCCAGGACGATTCTTTTGCCATTCGGTGCGATGTGGTCGTCGTCACCACCGAATTCCGGACGGAGGAGGAGCCGGAAGCCACCAATCCGGCCGATAGTATCTCCGTGCCCCCATCTGACCTGCACCAGCATCTTGGCGGTCTCCTGCTGACCGAGAAGGGCGCCGATGTGGTGTTCGACGTCGCCGGTGAGACGTTCGCTGCACACCGGTGCGTGCTCGCAGCCCGTTCGCCTGTCTTCAGTGCAGAGCTCTTTGGTGCGATGAAAGAGAGCGACACCGGAGGTGGTGTGGTGCACATAGAGGACATGGAACCTCGGGTGTTCAAGGCTCTGCTCTACTTCGTTTACACAGACTTATTGTTCCCAAAGACAGAGACAAACACAAAGCCGATCCAGCAAGTGGAAGACGATGAAGACGTTTTGTCTCAGCACCTCCTGGTCGCTGCAGACAAATACAACTTGGAGAGGCTGAAACTGTTATGTGAAAAGAAGTTGTGTGAGTATATCAATGCAGACAATGTGGCAATCATCCTGGCGCTAGCCGAGCAACACCGCTGCCATGGGCTGAAGAAGGTGTGCTTCCATTTTCTCAGATCTCCTGCAAATTTGAGGGCAGCCGTGGCCAGCGACGGCTTTAACCATCTGAGCAGAAGCTGCCCCTCTGTTATGCATGAGTTGGTTGCCATGCTCGGCAACTTAGTTCCATGATGCTTGGTTTCGTTCTTAGCAACTGCAGTTGATGATTTTTTGGGTCGACTTCTGTTGTCAAGCGGCTATGAAAAATGCAAGTTGATGTTTTGCAGTTTCAGTAGTTGTGAAGCCTAACTCCTAAGTGTCAAGGAGATCCTAAACTAGTTTAATCTGTAGTGTTTTTATTAGTTGACTGCGTCCGTGCAACTCTACAAATTCGCAACAGATGATTTTGTTATCTACTAGCTTTGAATCTCCACTAAGTTCGTCTATGTGCTTGACATGTAATTCTCAGAAGTTGGAATGCAATAGCTCTCTTTTCTATGTATGTTACCTAGAACTCATTTACTTCTCTGCTCGAGCATCATATAGTATCACTGAACGCATCTTGGCCCCTAGTGGTTTCGGTGATTGGATGAAACACAAGATTACTGTGACTAACGTGTGTTTTGCAGAAACAGAAATGAGTTAGGTCACGGTAATGGCGACGATACGGGCATATGGAGTTCATGTCCCCTGGCGATGGAAATCGTTTCGGTTTTCAAAGGATGGACGACGAAGACGGTGGTAGGCTAGGCTAAGTGTCGCATGGTGTTGGAGGACACTTAGGTAGTCTTAGGTCTTTGTTTTTTTTCCTTTGGCCGTACTATAAAGAGGGGTGTGAATCAGTAGTTTGACCTAGATGAGTCTATTGAGGTAGGTGTGGTGCACACTTGTTATTTCATAGCCCTAGGTAGCTCAGAGAGATGCCTTATGTCGAGAGGAACAAAAGTCGTTAAGACCGCGTCGTGATCCAAGTTGATCTTACCCCTGGTATGGGCATCGGATGCTGGATCAGTGGGCATCGGAGGCTCCGATGCCCACACCGACCTAGGGTTTGGTCTGGTGCGTGGCATCGGAGGCTCCGATGGTGCCACATCGGATCGTCCGGTGTCACTGTTCACTTGGGAGTGAACTGTGCAGGACATCAGACGCTGGCATCGGACGCTGAGGGCTAGCGTCCGATGGCCATGCAGAGAGGTTCCAGAGAGGTCCTTTTGGCATTGGACGCGTCCGATGCAAGGTCATCGGAAGCTCCCCAGCGTCCGATGCTCCATAAACATGTCTGACAAACTGGTACAGTCGACCGTTGGTCGAGGTCATCGGCGCGTCCGATGCTAGGCATCGGAGCGTCCGATGCCCCCGCAGAAACCCAGTTTTGTCCTGTTTTTGGATGACCGGTTGGGGGAGTATATATACTTCCTTCCCTCCATCCATTTGAGTGTTCTTGCCACTTCCATCAGCTGAGAAACACCTTGTGAGTGTGAGTGAGTGCAAGAGCCCTAGTGAGGTTGAGTGATTTGCTAATTGTGAGAATTAGACACCTCCTAGTGAGAATTGAGTAGCAAGTGTGCATCCATCCATCTCTTTGGCCTTGTGTTGGTCAAGTGAGAGTTCTAGCTTGTTACTCTTGGTGATCGGCATCACCTAGACGGATTGGTGGCGATCGGAGAGCTTGGAGATCATCCGGAGGCATTGTGGATGACCCAAGTCAAGTTGTGACCGGTAGCGAGCGATTCACCGGGCCGGAGTGGCGAAAAATCAGCTCGTAGTGAGCACTTGATCCTTGCGCGGATCAAGGGGGAGCGATACCCTTGCGCGGGTGCTTCAACGAGGACTAGGGGGGTGTGCCGACACCTCGATACCTCGGCAAAAAGATCGTCGAGTCATCTCTACTCTTTTACTTACGCATTTACTTTCAAGCAATTTAATTTCGCATTGCTACTTGTTGTTCATTCTATATTGAATTGCTTTGCTAGAGTAGGAGTGGCTTAGACTTGGTCTTTTGTGCGGTAGAATAAATAGAATCACACTTCTAGGCACTAGGGGGTTAATTGGGGTTTGATAGGTTTTATTATTGCAAGAAGTTTTAGAAAAGCCCAATTCACCCCCCCCCCCCCCTCTTGGGCATCTTGATCTTTTCAATCACGTTGAAGACTTGAAGTTGGTTGTGTTGTCATTCAGTCAAGGTTGCCTATGGAGAGGGAGATCTACACTGGTTTTGTTGGAACATCTTCGCTTTTGATGTATTTCTGATTGTAACACTGAATATGCATGATGCAGTAAAATTGAAATTTGTATTCAATTCAGAAGTCAAAACAAAGTCAAATCATATGCATGGACCATGTTTAAAAGATATTGTGATGCGGAGAATGACGATTCCAATCAATCTTAAATCTCATTTCTATGTTAATCAGTCAATGTGATGAGTATCAGTCAATCTGATTTCTATGTTAAATCTGATATTTTGATGAGGAAGATTTTAAGAGTTCAAGGGTCTTCAGCACCGATGTGCTCACATGACACCACCTTTTGTTTCTGATTTCATCTTACCCTTCGACCAACATATATGGCTATGATTCTATTCTATCTAGTTTTACTGGAAAAGTCATCTGGAGCTGGTCCTACAGCTAACATGCCTGTGTACAAGCACCCTACTATTTCACGATCACAGCACTAAGCGATGCCGACTGCACCAGATGGCTGCGCAAGCTCTGTTCCTCCACCTGCAGGTTGTGATCAAACCATGAGGTCTTGGTAGGAGCCCGTGCTACCATAATAAACCCAAGGCATTTGATCAACGAAAGAAACACCAATGCTGTTACCTGCAGTGCAGAGACAAGGCTAAGCAACTCTACACACTCTTGCAACATAGCCTGCTCTTCTCTTGCCACACGCACCAGCTTCGAGATCAGTAACGCCGTGTCCTGGGCCTAGTAGAGGCAAAGATAAAGGCTCCATTAATAATCAGAACAATCCATGCATTCACATTGTGAAATCATGAGCTTATTTTCGCATATTTAGTCTGTTATATATTATTACCATCGGACTGAATGATCTCGTCCTTGCCTTGGCTGTCAACGTGAGCTCGAGAGCTTGCTGCAGAATGGTCGCCAATGGTGCCAGGGATACCTGCGTCGAATTGCATGTTTCATGTTGATGTCTGTTGCAATTATTTTTGGAGAACAAGGATATTCCTTTTCCTTATACACTTGAGGCAAATATTCAGCAGGACAGATATATATATGTATATATTGAAGACAAAAAGAAATTCATTGCTGAAACGTATCTGAATACCTTGGTACCATTGGTGAGAGGAAGCCTGCAAACGGCTGCCCGGGTGCAGGCCACTGTTGAGGCCAGGGTGGAGTCATGTCTGGTTTCTAGCTGCTCCCAGCTCTCCAAATCTTTCATCTGCATCCAGGTTTATCCATCATCTCATCAGAAACTAAAAAAAAAATACCAACGCAGAGTCTTTTTAAATTCTATATATAGTACAAAATTTGCAAGTTATAGAATTGTAAGTAAAACTGGACCTGGAAAGAGAGCACGGTATTTAGTTTAATTTTCTGCTTCTCCTTCTCTAGCTGCACTCGCTTCCTGGCCACCTTCCCTCTCATCTCCGACACGCTTGCCCATGCACCCATCAAGTCCAGCTCGGCGCCGGCCATCTTCCTCTTGCGGGCGGCGTCCGCCTTGGCGTTGGCGAGGCGCCACTGCAGGAGCCGGCAATGCGCCATCCTCATGTGGTGGCCGGCCTCCCCGCCGCCTGCGCTGCTGCTGCGCGACGGCACCGCCGGCGAGGACAGCAAGGTGGCCGTGACAGCGGCGATGGACGAGTCCTCGGCCGCGTGCTTCCGCCGGTGGAAGATGTGTCCCCACCCGAGGCTGATCAGGCTCTTCTTGCCTTTGCTCTCCGGCGGCACCGTGGCCAGCGTCGTCGTCGTCGTCGCCGCCTTGAGCGGCGAGCCGCTGCGCCGCCCGGGCGAGAGCGCCCACTGTGTGGTGCTCGACCCGAGCAGGCGGACGGAGCCCGCGCGCGGGAGCAGCGGTGAGTGCGGCTTGGAGGCCGTCCTCGGCGCGGCGGATGAGCCCCTGGAGACGTCGCTGCACTCCGAGCCGGAGCTGGCGACGTCGTCGGCGGCGGCGTCCAGGGACGACGCGCCGTTGGCGAGCCTGCGGAGGTCCGACGGCGCGACGCGGCCCGGCGTGAGCGTCACGCCCGCCGGCCTGGTGGACGGGAGGAAGCGCATGGAGCGGCCGAACGCGTGGCCGCCGCCCTTCCCCGACGGTGACGGCTTCCCGATCTTCCTGGCCTCCGCGTCCGCGTCGGCGAAGCGCGGGAGCTCGGTGCAGCTGCGCTGCCGGGAGAGAGCCCGCGGCGCGTCATCTTTCACGAGGTGGTCCGCGAGCGTGGCCACGGACGACGGCGGCGGCGGCGCGGGGGACAAGGGAGACGGCGGACGCGGGGCCTTGCTCTTGCCGCTCTTGTTGCCGGTGGACGAGGAGGAAGGCCAGAGCGCGCGAGCGATCGAGATCGAGACGGCGCCGGGGGTTGCCGTGGCGTGTTCCGGTCCGGAGACTGAGCGCCGGGCACTCTGGCGGGCTGGCGAGAGCGCGGAGGCGGGGAGGGGCGACCGGCCCGGCGGCAGCTCCGTGCCGCCGGAGGCGGACGTCCACCGCTTCGACGACGACATGGCCAGGCCAGCTCTAGAGCTCGGCACGTACGACAGGTATGCGTTGGATAAGCTACGGCATATATGATGATGCTTTCGCGTTCGACGTAGGCGTCGGCACTTTGGCCGTTTGGCGTAGCAACGGCCGGCCGGCCGCTAGCGGTCGAGAGCGAGGTGGCCGGCCGGCGTCCGAGGCGAACGAGTCAGCTGCGTTTTCCGCCGTGCAGGACAGCGGACGACGCCGTCGCCGCGTGATGAGATGAGAGACAAATGGAAGAGCTTCGCCGACGTACTATATAATTATATAATCTCGGTTAAAATCTGGATGGAAGATGGCGTATGCGGCGGCGGCTGAGTTTACAAGGCGGCGCTAGCGCTATCCACGAACACGAAGAAGTGGCATCCTTCGACGGAACGACGCTTGGAGCTCTGTACACGACGGAGACGTCGACATCGAGAATTCGGGATTGAAGCAACGAACTATGAACAGGGGATCTCGCGTAAAGGGGAGTAAATCATGGTATTTCATTCAACATGCTCTGATGTGATTGATATCTGTGATTTTGATATATACGTGCCAATCTCTGCGCGCTTGAGCTTTACTAATATATATAGGAACTACGTCATCTCTAGATTTTTCAGTCCATAAAAAATATTCTATCCATAAAAATAACATGTCACTCACCAAATTTATACTCCTGGGAAATACAAGGTATACAAGTAATTCTAATAAGACCGAAATTATACGAAGTTTAGCAGAATGTTAACTTGTCCCTAAACTAGTTTAGTTTTCTAGTAAAACATAGTTTAAAAAAGCCAGGGTGCATGCCATTGACTCCCACTGCTAGCAACTCCAACGGTTTTGCAAATGAACTTTGCATTCTCATTTTTGCAAAAAAAATCTACAAAACTCCTATCCAACGGTTTGACAAATGGGCTTTGCATTTTTGTTAACTTGGCAAAATCCTGAGATAGATTGGCATATATGCAAACTCGCGATCGGCTTGACATTCCGTCTCGTGTACTACTCCCGCCCGCGCTCTTCCCTCCCGCGCCGCCGGGTTTCCTTTTTTAAATTTTGGCAAGTCAATTTTGTCAAACCGTTGGAGATAACTTTTTTTCTCCTCCCCATATTGATTTGGGAGTTGGCAAATTTCATGTTTTGAGAAATAAAAAATGCAATATAGGTACCATTTTGGGTAAGATGGTATTTAAAAGGCACGTATGGTGGGGTTTAAAAGGAAGGCATCCATCTAAAATATCTTAGAATTTTGGATAAAATTCGAACCTTATTTTATGATATAGGAGTAGAAAATATTGTGAAGCGTTATGATACCAAACTTATGTATTATGACAATATATTTTTAATAAATAAATCTAATTATACTTACCCAATAATATAAATCCAGGTGTGTTTTTTATAAATCCAAAACATGTGTATTATGAAAATATATTTAATAAGGGATCTAATTATACTTATTATTGAGTAATATATAAATTTAGGTGTTTCTATTATAAATTATAAATTACAAATTGGTCAAATCAAAGATTGTTTGACTTTGGGCAAACTAGAATTAGAATCGTATATTATGGATGTGTTGACCAGATATGTACAAGCTGTCAAAGTGAAAGGACTGTTTTCCTTAAAAAAAAGGAAACAGAAAAACATGCTACCCAGGAAAAACCAGGCCCATAAGGCCATAACCATGAAAGTTTGAAAAGGCCAAAACGTAGGCAAGATTCGATCATTTTTTTTTAAAAAAAATATATACAAATTTGAATAACTTCTATATGAATTACTAGCAAAAAAATGCTGGTAATGAGCTGCAACCCGGAAAACTGGAAAAGAATGGGAGATGCATTTTTTTAATAAAGAAATTTTATTCCGGTCTTGCATGAATTTTGCACTCAACCATACAATATCATATAGTTGAACTCCAATAGTTTGCTAAAAATCACTTGTCAAATCTTGTCATTTGACAAGTGACTAAAATATATGACAAGTGGAAAATGTTTACATCTCCAATAGTTTACTATTTGGGTTTGGTAAAATTAGTAAATGTGGCCCACTCCATCAACTGATCAACTACCGCCCGATGGCATGCCCCTGTGCGACTCGCTCGCTGCATGCCCCTGCACGACTCCTCGCCTAGCCCCTGCATGCGCGATGGCAAGCGCGAGGACGCGCGTATATTCGCGCGTGTGGGAGGCCCGAATGGCAACTTCTTATAATTTGGCAAGACAAATGACAAACTGTTAGAGCTACATTCATCTTGTTTTGCCAAAAAAAAATTAAGATAGCAATTCCATTTAGTAAACTATTGGAGTTGCTCTCACTTAGGTCCATCAATTCTTGGACTACATTTTTGGATCATATAAACTGAGGTTTATACCTCTTCATTTATATTTGTATTTTTCAAAAACCTTCCTGTTTTTCTTTTTCCTTGGCACATGTACCCTCTTTGTCTTCCTAATCCTGGACATTGATGGTTGATTGGTGTGCTCAGCGGATACACCGACTTGCCCTATAGGCGCTCGTGCCACTACTAAGGCCATGTTCAGTTTATGAAATTGGTCCAAATATGTTGCGTAGTAACCGTCACATCGTTGAATCTTTAGACGCATGTATGAAGCATTAAATGTAGTTAAAAAATAACTAACTGTACTTTTAGTCTGCTCATATCGAGACGAATATTTTGAGCCTAGTTAGGTCATATTTGGATAAAGTTTGTCAAATAACAACGAAAATGATACAGTAACATTTCACTAACTGAACAAGGCCTAAGCGTGGCGGTCATGATGAAGTCCTTGTCGATGCTCGTGGAGCCGAAGGTCGTGATCCAGGACGCGCCATTCAAGAGGTTTATCCGATAGAGCCATCTTTCCCAGCCAAGCACGCCACAAAGATGCAGGGGCGAAGCAGGGGCGGATCTGCCAGGGGGGCTGCCGGGGCTGCAGCTCCCCCTACGGCGATTGCGTCCATGGAGCCCCTCCTTAGCCCCTCCATGAATTTTTAGTCATGAGACAAACTTAAAAACAGTTTGGAGTGAAAGATAATATCACAAAGAGGAGATTTAGATCTTAATTTTGCTAAATAGTTTAATCTTAGCCCCTCCTAAACTTTTATCCTAGATCCGCCACTGGGGCGAAGTTATACTATTGACAAGGGGTGCACATCATCATGAGACATGCGAGGAAGAAGATGAACAGTGGACTGGATGAGCTAGGGCGTTGGATCTTGATCCAATGACGTACTGAGATCGTCGTCTGAATTTTTTTCTTCTAAAATTCACGCCTGTGTTATAACAATTCTCTAAATTTGTTCTCGATGGCTATTACGTCGGTGTCGTAGGACGTATATCCGGAAAGCCCGGCCAGAGATCCAGAACTACATCACGTCGACACAATCGGTACGGTGATGGACGGCTAGCAGGTCGGTGGACACACAGACTCTAGCGTGTCCCCGGAGAACACGGTCTTGTACTACGGGCATGTTTGGTTAAAACCCCTAGAGTTTAGCCACTAAAATTAGTCCCTAAAGTACCAAACACCTCACTAAATTTTAGGGGCCACTAAAATTTAGAGGTCTTTATTCATGAAAAAATAGCTAAAAGTGGCTAAACGTTAATGGCCTTTAGTCACTATATAACCAAACATGGTCATTAAATTTTAGGAAGCACTAAACTTTTGAAGGCTTAACCAAACAGGGCCTACATACATTGTCATCTAGCGTGTACCCTTGGTTTTGGGGCGATGCCGATGGCCGTTCCATCGGCATAGCCGAAGTAGCTCGAACCGATGGCCGTTCCATGGACGACGTGTGCGAGCCGTGGCCATATTGTAGTGACCTCACGTCCTCGCCGATACGGGCTCCACACCAACGTCGCTAAATAAAGCTCTCGCTAGCTCTCAGGCAACGCAACAAGCCAACAACCATGTGGCCATCCACGCCCTTGAGCTCTCCACCACCTGCCGCCTGCCGCGTGCCGCCTGCCGCCTGCCGCGCGCCAGCAGCAAGCGGCTGCAGATGGCCCTGAACAGCACACCAACGCGGTTTTCTCTCAACGGCATGCGGCCGCATATTCTATCGAACGTCAGTCCTCTCTCCAAGATTCGTGCCGGTCAAAGACGTTGCTTCCCAGCGTTTTTTCCCGATACCCATGAATCCAAAAGTTTAAGGGCGTGTTTGGATTGAAGGAATATCCTAGGAAAATTGGAGGAACCAGAAACGGAGGAAAGGAAACTGAAGTGAGCGTTTGGAATGGAGGAATCTCACAACCCGTTCCTCTGGAATACTGTAGCTAGCAAGCGATTTCACAGGAACAAAAGAATCCACTCTTTTCCATTATTTCGTTTTCCTTCGCTGAAGCCCGAGACAGCGCGTGTGAAAGGAGAGAAAAAGAGCAGCTTGTATGCATTCAATTACGAGGCCTACAACTTGTGTGGTCATATATCAATGCCAAATAGACATACCAGTACATGCATGCATGCCGAATGCAAGAGAGGATCTCACCTTTAGTTTTTTATCTTAATTTTTCACCACTAAAATATAATTAGTACTCATATTTGTCTAACATATATTATAATTCCTATGTTATGGATTCCTGTGTTCCAAACGGTCTAAATTCTCTGTTCCTGTGTTTTGAAATCTCATAGTTTTTCACTTTTCATCAAACCTCATTCCTGCATTTTTTTCCTGTTCCTACGTTTTGAATTCCTTCGTTCCAAACAGGCCCTAATGAAATGGAAGCATTTGGTTTGGTAATATTATAAAGTTAGCTGGTATAGTCCATTGCCATCAAAGAGAAAGTAGAAAAAGCTTCAGTAGACGGCTGCTGCTGCATTGCCAGCTGTGAGCCGTGTGATATATATATATATATATATATATATATATATATATATATATATATATATATATATATATATATATATATATATATTAGGACCCCGCTATTTGGAGCGCAGCGCTCTAAATAATATTTAGAGCGCCGGCGGTGCTCTGGCAACCTCTTCCACAACCAAAAAAGTATCACTGATCTCTTCCCGCAACCGTAAAAGTGTGCACGAAAAGAAATCTAGTGGCCACATCCCGCAACCGTAAAATAAGTTTCGCAACCGTAAAATGAGTTCCACAACCGTAACAGTATGACAAGTCAGATGACTCGGTGAGCACATCCGCAACCATAACTTTTATCTCCTATCTATACTTTAACCGTAAAAGCGCTCAGATGACCCGTTGAGCAAATACCGCAACCATAACTTTCGTCTTCTATCTATAGTTTTAACCCTAAAAGTATTCAAAGGGCAATAATAATTTTAAAATAGAAAGACTTTGTTTCTTTAATGATTCTTTATCTACAGACTAACAGTTTTAGAAATATTTATTTCCCGTAATACTGTAAATGCTCAATACTAAAGAGTATTTTTTTTTGTCTTCAGCCTTCAAACGCTCGGCAATAATACAATACATAAAAATTAACCCTAAAATGTTTTGGACACCAGAACCAGTAATGATGTTTATAGAAGTCTGTATGCATCTACTACCGTGCAATAAGCCACAGATTGTCTATAATTAAGGAAATTAATTATTTGTTTATTCTTTTCAATTATACATAAATATATGTAGTTAAGGAAGTTAATTATTTGATTTCTCTCATTTAACCGTAAATGTCTATATTTAGAGGATTAATTCTGACTATGTTAAGTACTAATTGTTTGACTTTTGCAAACCGTAATAACAGAAAAATAGCTAATCAAATATTTTCAAGTAGTAAATTTATACCAAGTAAAGTAAATTTAACAAAACAAAATGCAAGGCAATATTGCAAAATTCGTTTCTTGACACTAAATAAAATAAAGGGAAATGCATCATCTAAATTATGTGGAACATTTCCTAAAAATAAATAGTTAATTATGTGGAACGTGTCTTCCTTAGTAATAAAATTAAAAATAAACAAACAGTAATTATTACTTTCTATGAACAGTAATCATGACTAGATTCATTGGTGGTAATTAATCATTAGCACTCAATTTATATACCAGAACAAACGAAAAGACTGGTAAATTATTCCTTTAATTAAAATTCCTGGCTGGTACACATGACTTTCAAATCAAATAAAAAATCAACATCACAAGCTATACATAATACATCTCATCTTTACATCGAAGATTACATGTTATTTTCAATCAGTTCACAGATGACGAATCATTTTTTGAAATCTTCGTATAATAGAAACAGGAAGGGAAGAAAAGAAATAGGGGTGGTGGCATGCCGACATGTGTGGTGACCAGATTTTGCTCGTCAATGAATACACGAAGAAAATCGAAATAAACTGAAGAGGAAATCTAAAAAATCATCGTTGCTAGGGATGGACTCCATGCTCCCCTGATCTCACGGAAACCAGGATCGACGATCTTGAAGGTAGAACCTATCAGGTAAACGAAACAACAAAATTAGTGAGACAAAATAAAATAAATATAATCTGAAGAAACGTTCACCATCAAGCTATGCTGAAGAAATGATTGAGCAAAATAAATAAATGAAAGAGGAACTGTTTGATTCACCAATCTTGTACTGATTCATTAGAGAATAAAATATTTAGATAAGTCGTAACTGTTTGATACCATAAAAATTATCTCAGAACTACAAAGATTCACACAAAGGTATAAAATTACACACACTTTTACCAGATCTGATAACAGATTAAAAAAAGGCGAAAGAAGCAAGCACAAAACCGCCAAGGATGCAATTTGATGAGAAAGAAATGATCTTGATCTTAATCTTCACACGGAGCAAGAAGGCACGAAATGATCTTCACCATGAATTGTCAAATAATCCATCCAACCGTGAACAAATGTGATTCTACTGCCCAGATTCAGATACCCCGTACGCATCGCGACACGCCGGATAGACCCCAGATCCAAACTCATTTGCCAATTGCTGCAAGGAACTACGTTCAGATCTCGATCCCTCTATTTATGTGTGTGTGAGAGAGACCTGAGATGTGTGATGGGTGGATTCCCTTCTTCCTGGCGATCCCGGTGACGCCGCTCTGCCCCAGCCGTGCCATCGGAGGCGTCTGCGGTGGCGACGACCTCCTTGACGAGTAAGACGGAGGAGCCCGCAGGGGCGGCATCACCGAGCCTGCAGCACAAAACCAGGCGCCGTCAACATGCAGCACGCGAGGCAGGAGCTCACGGGAGGGGAGCAGCCGCGACCGTCGGTTGGGAGGAGGAGCCGCCACCATGGGAGAGGGCAACCGCGCCGCTGGTGAGGGAGGAGGCGCCGCCGCCGATACTACTCTTGCCTGAGATCCGGATAGAGACGAAATGAGTTGGGCAGAAAAAATAAAAGATTTATAGCTATTTAAATACGGAACCTTTACGGTTGTGGATAATCTTTTAGGTTTGTAAGTGGGCAATATTTGCAGTTGCGGGATTGTCTATTGTCTTTTAAGTGATTGTGCATCAAGAGAGATGATCGTTGCTAATAACATTTACGGGGATCGAGATTGGGGTGGCCTGCCTCCTCGTCGGAATTGAGCGACGCTCCGCCGATGCTTTAAATAATTATTTAGAGCGTTACGTCCTCAATAGCAGTATATATATATATATATAATTTTATATACTCCTAGTGTCGGTGTTTCGTACCCGGGGGTATGACACCAACGAGTGATATGATCGCGTGCTTCTCTTCCTGGGTGGTGATGCAAGAGGACACAAGGATTTATCCTGGTTCGAGCAAAGAAGGCTCTACGTCCAGCGGGGGATGTTCTTGTATTACTTGCACCTAAGTGCTTGTACAGGGGAGAATACAAGCTCAGCGAGCGTGGACCGGAGTCCGGACTCGTGCCTGTGTGTGGACTCGTGTGTTCTGTTGGTCCCCTGAATGAGGGCCCTAGTGTCCCCTTTTATAGAGCAAGGGGAGGCCAGGGTTACATAAAAGTATTACAGGTGTCGGGGCGTATGGTGCCCCATACGAAGAAGGGTAGGAACCCTGTCTTGTCGGGGCCACTGGAGCCGATGTGATCGTCGCTGTTGAGGCGTCCTTGGGTCGTGGCTTCCATCCTGAACGCGGACGTGGTGGCGCGACAAGGCGGGAGCCGTACAACACCCATCCCGGAATGTACAGTACGTGGTGAGGTCCCTCCGGGTCTTGGGGTACCTGTCCTCCAATAGCACGAAAGTAGTTAGGGCTCGAAGGGCACGGAGCCGGCTTCGAGGTGGTGCCACGGGGGCTCGAGGGGCGCGGAGCCGGCCTCGAGGTGTTACAGTGCAGGGCTCAAGGGGCGCGTAGCCGACCTCGAGGGGTCACAGTGTAGGGCTCGAGGGGCACGTAGCCGACCTCGAGGGGTTTCAGTGTAGGGCTCGAGGGGCACGTAGCCGACCTCGAGGGGTTACAGTGCAGGGCTCGAAGGGCGCGTATCCGGCCTCGAGGAGTTGCAGTGCCTGGCTTGGCCGAACAGTGCTGTACTGGTGCCCTTTTGCCCATGCTTGTGGTGAAAACGAGACTTGACCTTTACACCGAGTCACTGTGGTACATGCTGTGCACTGGTGGACATGACCGGAGTAGGTGAAGGCATTAAATGCGTGGTATGGGCTGGTACGGCTGTCTGTGCAGCTCGAGGTCCGCGCGTTAAGGCTCGAGTGTGGGGGCGCGCTCGCCCGAGGCCTGGAGGGCTCGAGCGAGACGGAGAGCGATCGTGCTCGCCCGAGGCCTGCTGGGAGGGCTCGGGCGAGACGGAGACAGAGCGTTCGCCCGAGCCCTGGCTGGGAGGGCCTGGGCGAGACGGGAAACGGAGCGTTTGCCAGAGGCCTTGCTGGGAGGGCTCGGGCGAGACGGAGACAGGAGCGTTCGGGTGTGTGCGTTGATTGGGGGTACCCTTTTTCGTACCACCGACAGTAGCCCCCGAGCCCTTGTTTGAGTGCTTGCATTCGAGCAGGGGCTCCAGATTGGGATCTCGATGGATAGCTAACGGGTCTCGAGGGTTTTGTCGATTTGATTCCGTGGGTGTCGTGCGAGCGACACCCGTGGGTGTAGCCCCGAGACCATGGGGGAGTGGTTAGAACCCCCTCGTGGGCTTCCTGAAGAATCCTCCGTCGTTTGGGAACCTTCTGCCCAGTGGGCGCGCCTTTTTAGGCGGAAATCGTCAGGGAGCGGAGATCGCGGCGCCGTGTGTACCTGTCAATAGGCTCGAAATGTGGTTCGGTAGTCTCATTAAATATTTGCGGTTACCTTTCCTTTGTCGTGGGAGACTCCGTCCGAGGCTTGGCTTGGAGGGCTCGGGAGAGACGGAGAACGAGCGATCGTTCGAGGCCTGGCCTTGAGGGCTCGGGCGAGATGGAGGTCGAGCTTTCGCCCGAGGCCTGAAAATCTCATGTATACACCAAGAAAAGAGATTAGTCGTAACTGTCCGAGTTTTTAGACCCTCTTTCGTCGAGGGGTGCCAGGCTGAACCGACTGGCCGGCTCCTCGAGCTGTCCGGCATGCCGATTGCCCTGGCTTGTCATCCCGCGAGTCCTTTCGATCGGATGCGAGGGGGGATGCCTCGTACTACCCCGAGTGGGCGAGTATCGAGGTTCCCGGTGAGCTGGTAACGGGGAATCCAAGTGAGAGCTCGTGCCCCGTTCGTTAGGGGTCGACTGTGGCCCGGAGGCGGTCTCATAAAGCATGGGGGCTCAGTCTGCAGGAGTGCCGGGTCCATTCGATAGGACCCGGTGGCTCGATGCCTCCCTCCGAGGGATCTCACTGCACGTCGAGCTCCCCGCCTTGGATACACGTGAGGGGCCTCGAGGGCTCGGCCCTCGAGTAATGCCGCGAGTGGCGCCCCTTGGTGTCCCTGACTCGGGTGCTCGAAGCCGGCTGTCGAACCCTTTTCGAGGGCCAGCCTTCGCTGCTTCGAGACTTAGGGCCGGGGCCCAGTTTTTACCTTTATGAAGAAGCCTTCCGTCGTCTGGGAATCCTTCTGCCCGTTGGGCACGCCTTTTTAGGCGGAAACCGTCGGGGAGAGCGGCGGGCGCGAAGCCGGAGCGACGGTCGTGGTGGGCCCGGGTAGTGGAGCGAATGGAGAGGTAACGCGTGTGCCCTGCATCCGGCTCGAGACGTGGTTAGGTGGGCGCATTGAATGCATTCGGTTACCTTTTTACGTCGTGGGAGATCCCGCCCGTCTGGATTTCCCCCTATAAATATCGAAAGAGGGGAAAAAGAACCCTTTACTTTGCCTTTGCCTTCGCCGCCGCCGTAGCCTTTACGCGCCCTCTCCTTCGAGCTAGTCGATTGGGGATTTCCGGCCGCCCGTCCGCTGCTCGGATCCGCGCCGCGCCACCGTCATGGCCGCCCAGACACAGATGCTGCCGGCCGAGGACTGGAGCCCGTCGAAGGTGACGCAGAGCGAAATGGACTCGCTGGTGGCCCAGGGGCTTCTGCGCCCCAACCCGGAGGAGGGACCCGCATGGTGGGTTATCCCGTCGGCGGAGCACCGGGAGCCGCACCCGCCGGAGGGGTACGTGGTGAGCTTCACGCGCTACCACCGTATGGGGCTCGGCGTCCCGCCGAGCCGCTTCTTGCGAGGGCTGGCCCACCATTTCGAGGTGGAGCTGCAACACTTCTCCCCCAACTCCATCTCGCACGCCGCCATATTCGCCGCGGTGTGCGAGGGGTACCTGAAGATGGAGCCGCACTGGGAGA
>VDCT01000080.1:0-22033 GCA_009763385.1 Coix lacryma-jobi var. lacryma-jobi | reverse complement strand
GAGGCAGGCCTGCTCTTCATCTCACCCCTCGGAGTACACATGCGCTACCTGCTACGCTTGCACTTCCCGCCTCCAACAACGTCGGCCGAGTACGAGGCCCTCGTCAATGGGCTGCGCATCGCCCTCGAGCTCGGGGTCTGACGCCTCGACGCCCGAGGAGACTCGCAGCTCGTTGTCAACCAGGTTATGAAGGCTTCAAGCTGATCGATCCCAAGATGGAGGCATACTGCGGGAGGTGCGCAAGCTGGAAGACAAGTTTTACGGCCTCGAGCTCAACCACGTAGCTCGGAAATACAACGAGGCCGCAGACGAGCTGGCAAAGTTGGCGTCCACGCGCGGCACGGTACCGCAGACGTCTTCTCGAGGGACGTCTTCGAGCCATCCGTCGAAATCGACCCGGGGGCTGGCCCCTCGACGCCACCCCTCGAGCAAGACACGGGGGCTCGGACTCTCAACGCCACCCCTCGAGAAGGACCCTCGACGTCCGCAGAGGCGATGCAGGTCGACGCACACGCCTCTTCGGTCACGGCCCCTCGACTGGCGGACGCCCTACCTCGACTACCTGACACGAGGCGAGCTACAGAAGACAAGACGGAGGCCCGACGCATCGCTCGGAGGGCCAAGACCTACGTCATCTACGGCGACGAACGGGAGCTATACCGACGAAGTCCGACTGGAATCCTTCAACGCTGCATCCCACTCGAGGAAGGGCGCAAGCTCCTCGACGATATGCACTCGGGGGGCTTGCGGCCACCACGCAGCGCCGAGGGCCCTGGTTGGCAACGCCTTCCGACAAGGCTTCTATTAGCCGACCGCCATTGGGGATGCCAAGCGTTTGGTCCAAGCATGCCATGGGTGTCAATTCTACGCCAAGCAAACGCACCAGCCCGCACATGCCCTGCAGATGATCCCAATCACTTGGCCATTTGCCGTTTGGGGGCTCGACCTCGTGGGTCCCCTCAAAAGGACAAGCGGAGGGTACACACACATGCTCGTGGCCGTCGACAAGTTCACCAAGTGGATCGAGGCTAAGCCGATAGGAGACCCCACCTCCGAGAGGGCTGTCGAGTTCATCGCCAACATCATGTACCGGTTCGGGGTGCCTAATGTCATCATCACCGACAATGGCACCCAATTCACGGGCAAAAAGTTCACCAACTTCTGCGATGACAACAACATTCGCGTAACCTGGGCCTCGGTCGCATACCCCCAATGCAACGGGCAGGTCGAGCGCGCCAACGGCATGATACTCCATGGGCTAAAGCCGAGGCTGTTCAAGACCCTCAAGAATTTCGGAAAGGGGTGGGCTACAGAACTCCCCTCGGTGCTGTGGGGCCTCAGGACTACGCCGAGTCGAGCCACCGGGTTCACTCCGTTTTTCCTAACCTACGGCGCCGAGGCCGTCTTACCTACGGACCTCGAGTACGGCTCACCTCGACTTCGAGCCTACAACGAGCAAACCAATTGACGAAAGGCTCGCCAACGCCAAGGACCAGCTCGAGGAGGCCCGAGACGTGGCGCTCATCAACTCTGCACGCTACCAGCAAACACTTCGATGCTACCACGACAAGCACGTGCGCAAAGGGACCTGGCGGTGGGGGACCTCGTGCTTCGACGGCTGCAAGATAATCGAGGGCGCCATAAGCTCACCCCTCCATGGGAAGGCCCATACACCGTGGCCGAAGTGCTCAAGCCAGGCACATACAAGCTCTACGACGACCAAGGCAGGATCCTGGCGAACGCGTGGAACATATCTCAGCTACGTCGCTTCTACCCTTAAGGGCCTCGAGGCCTTGTTCATTTTATTGCTTTGTACAAACACGTTGAATATGAATGGGCCAACTCGTGCGCCATCTTTCATGTTACTTAGCAACTCAAGGCAGCCTCGACCCTGCCTAGCTCAGGGTCGAGCCTCCCTCGGGGGCTGACAAGGGGGTAAACGCCCCCAGACTCTGGAAAAAACGCGTGTTTTCTTTCAAAATTTGACCCTCGTCTCGACTCGCGCCTCGAGTGAACTAGCGACGTCTAAATCTTAAAGTACCTCGAGCCTCCAAGGTCGGGGGGCGTCGACGTAGACGGCCACCTACGCCCCCGGGCTACGGTGCCCTACCTACGCCTCCCCTCGAGGGGCTCGCGACGTATCGAAGGAACACAGACTAAGTTAGCAGAAACTCGAGCTTGCGACAAAGAGAAGCGGTCAAACGCATTTGAAAAGAAAACAACTCTTTTCATAAACAAATCACATATACATTCGGGTCTCGACGTACCCTCATTTATGTCATAGAATTCTTACAAGGGCCTCGACGCCCAAATTTGGCACGCAGGCCTCAGTCCTCGTCGGTGCGGTCCTCCTCCCCGAGGTCCACGATGGCAGGCTCGACCTCGACGCCCGAGCTCGAAGGAGGAGGGCTCCCGACAACCGCTGCTGGCGTCGGGAGGCAGCACGTCCTCCTCGAAGATCTTCGCGAGCGACGTCCCCGGCCTCTCCATCTTCTCCAAAATTTTGTCGACACGGCGGTTGTTCCACTCCTCATCCTTCCCCTCGATCTCGATGAAGCCATTCGTGACAACGTGGACCGGGAAGCGGAAACCAGAGCGAACAACCGCGAGTGTCTGCTTGACGCCGTGATGGAGAGCTTGCCGGACACGGTCCCGTGCGGCTGCGTCGAAGAAGCACAAGGCGTCGACCAAGGCATCGCCCCGAGCCACTGCACCTTCTGCCGCGGTCACAGGAGGAGCACCCCACATGGGGCCGAGCCGGTCGAGAGAGGAGCGAGCCCGCTCCGCCACCATCGTCTCATCTTGGAGTTGGTCCAAGAGAGCCTGGTTCGTCCCGCGGAGCTCCTCAACCGTCTTCTCGACCCCTGCGCAACAAACAAGGAAGAGTGAGACGGCGGCGTAACAAAAAACTTCGAGACCCAAACAAGAACAAGGTGTAAGCCTCACCGTCGCAGTGTTGCCCCAGTGCGGCGAGGTCGCTGGTCAGGCCCTCAGCACGCTGCTCCAGCCTGCGCTTCTCGGCCAGCGTGAGGAGCTTCTCGGACCTAAGGTCCTCGATCAGCCGGCCCGCCTCCACCAGGGCCAGATCCTTGCGGATCACCTCCTGCCGCGCCGCCCCCCTCGGCAGCTCGGGCGGTGGCGGCACCACTCACGGCGTCTTCGGCCTCTTTTCTCGCCGCCTCCGCTACGGTTCGAGCAGCGGCGGCCTCGCCACGGGTGTCAGCAGCCTCCCGCTTCGCCGCCTCGGCTTCAGCCCGGGCAGAGGTGGCCTCGCTTCGGGCGTTCGCGGCCTCCTTCCTCGACGCTTCGAGAACGGCGGCGGCCTCCTCCTTGGATCGAGCGACCTCGCCTCGAGCCACCCGGATCTCCGCCTCCGCCTCGTTAAGCCGGCTCGCCATCTGGGCGTTCCGGCTCAGCTCCGCGCGGAGATCTCGAAGCTCCGCCTCAGCCCGCGCGAGGGCGGCTGACACCTGTGCGGACCGGCCCGCCTCCTCGGAGCAGGACCGCTCCGCCTCCGCCATAAGCACGGCCACCTCCCGGAAGATGGACCACACCTCGCGCGGAGCCCCCCGCTGGGCCGGCTGTTCGATGGGAACCACGGCGAGGGGCGGGCTCAGTGGGACGGGAAATGGCCATACCGGTCGGTCGAGCTCGATGTCGGGCAGATCCTCCTCCGCCTCGAGCTGCCCCGACAGCGACCCGCCGCCCGACGGCACGGGCCCCGACTCCCTCCGTCCCTCCGCCGGCACTTCCTCTTGCGGATCGATCGAGGGAAGGCTCGACCCCGGGCCCTCTTCCCCGGCCGGGCCCTCCGGCGCCTTGTCGGCGCTAGCCGGCACCTCGGGCGCCTCCACCGTCATCGAGCCCGCGGCGAGGAGCGGCCCCTGCTCCAGCTCGTTCAGGAGGTCCTCCACCGTCGGCTCCTTCTCCGCCGACGCCTCTTCCCCCCCTTCCCTCCTCCGCAGCCCGGCCCGTGCTGGTCGGAGCCACAAGGGGCGCAGTCTCCTCAGCCCCAGACGCCAGCGGGGCCGTGCTCGCCCCAGGCGCTTCCCCGGAACACCCGTCGTGGTGAGGGGAAGGATGGCGCTCCCAGTTGGCACCATCGCGGGAGGAGGAGGAGGGGGAGGAGGCAGCGCTTCGGTGGATACGGTGGTGGCAGGCTCGATGCCATGAGCTGAGGCCCCTGCAATACGAGATGACGGAGATGTCAGAACCAGGAAGAGTACCTCGACCCCCGCGGTCGATGGCGACGGCCTCACCAAAATTCGCGACGATCATCCGACCCCCTCGAGCCATAGCAGCTCGGGCCTTCTCCAGCCTAGCGGCCTCTCTAGCGGAGGAAGGTGCCATACCTCGAGGTGCCTGTGCCTCGACAGGGCTCGAGGTCTTGGCCCGCTTGGACGAGGCAAGGTCCACCTCCTGGTAGGAGCGCTTCCCCCTGAGAAGACGGAGATAGCACGCGTCATCAAAAGCAAAGAGGTGAAGCCTTCCTACCGACGAGTCCCAAGGAAACTACTCACCCGAAGCGGCGGCTGGGCTTCTTCCCGGAATCGCCGGACCCACTCGGGGGCTTCGAGCCCGCCCCACGGCTCGAGCCCTGAGCCTGGGCCGTCTCCACGGGGCTGGGATGGGGGGAGGGCTCCCGACGCCTCCCATGGCTCGACCTCGAGGGAGAGCCCTCCTTCCGCCCCACATCGCGGGAGGGCGACCGTACCACCCTCGTGCCGACGTCGTGGCGCTCGCCCCGGCGCGGGCTCCGGGACCTGCTCCGGCGCCCGCGCTGGTGGTCGCGCCCTCCCGCGTCCGCTTCCGTATCCCGGCGGCGGTGCGGCGATGGACTCCGGGGACGCTCGCGCCCCTGGTCACGAGACGCTCGGGGGCTCCCTCCCCGACGCTCGTGATGGCGCGGGCTTGACGCCTCTTCTTGGCGCCCGCCCCTCCGCGGGCTCGACGGCGCCCTTGACGGCTCACGGGGGTCGGGCCCGAAAACCTTCTCAACCTGTCGACCGCCTCTCGAGGCCCGACCCCTCTCGAGACCCCCCGTCTGGGCTGACGCGGGGGCGGCCCTCCGTTGGCGCTATGGCGGAGGCGCTCCGGGTCCGGGGCTTCCTTACGACCAGGGGCGCATCCGGCGCGGAGCTCGACGGACCTCGGGCCCCCGACGAGGCAGGGATCGGCGCCGCCTTCCGCGGCTGCGTCCCGCGCGACCCTTTTGTCGGGGGGACCTCCAGTGTGCCCTCCTGCACAGAGGAGCGGTCAGCCCTGTCATCAACGAGCCCCGCGCGCATCAAGCGCACATCCATCCCCTCGTCGTCGCCCTCCTCCTCATCACCACTCTCCTCCTCCGAGCTCGAGGAGCTCAGCTCGGGGGACCCGTCCCCAGGCTGACGGTTACGACGAGCCTTCGCCCGTCTCTGCTCCCGAGCTAAGCGTCGCAAGTTTTTATTTTTCTCTTTCTTCTTTTTGGCATCCTTGCTCTCCTTGTCCTTCTGAGCAGAGAGGCGCCTCACCTGAGAACCCGCGGCGTCCTCCCTCACCGGGGGCCTCGACGCGCGACAAGTAAATGCCCCCTGAAGAAAGAAGAAGCGTGATGAGACAAACCACAAGACGGATGCAAACGGATCGAAGGAGGAAAAAGGGGGAGGAGGCTCGAGATAGCTCGACTCGAGGGAGGCTTACCAGGTCGAGACACCCCTCGTCGGGTGCCATCGCAACCAGGTTGGAGAGTTCAGGGACGAACGGCCCCTGGATCGTGATCGACACCCGGGAGACGCCCTCGTTCCGGGACAGCCTCTCTCCGGCCATCCTCGAGCGATTGAGCGCCTCGAGCTGAGCCTGCGGGCCCATCTCATGCATAAGAAGGGGGCGGTCCGCCAGCGGAAGAACTCTTCGCTGGTGGAACACCCAAATGACCGCTTGCACGGTCAGCTTCTTCTCATCCACCAGCGTCTTCATCATCTCCATCAGCGGGGCCAGGTGGCGTTGCCTGTCCGCCGCAACGCCCCAGGTCCACTTCTCCGGGCGTTGGGTGAGGACCCTGCCGGTGTACTGCGGAAGGAGGCCACCTTCGTTCCGCAGATAGAACCAATGGTCGTCCCACCCGGCCTGGTTGGTGGAAAGCTTGTATCGCAGGTACTCGCGGGGGACATTGGCCGACGAGGTCCCCGCCCTCGCAGTAATGGCAATGGAGCCCATGCGCACGGGCCGCCTCCCGCTGGGCTTCAGGGACTTGATGAAGAGCTCGCCCCGGAAGAGATGGACGAACATCTCCCAGTGCGGCTCCATCTTCAGGTACCCCTCGCACACCGCGGCGAATATGGCGGCATGCGAGATGGAGTTGGGGGAGAAGTGTTGCAGCTCCACCTCGAAGTGGTGGGCCAGCCCTCGCAAGAAGCGGCTCGGCGGGACGCCGAGCCCCATACGGTGGTAGCGCGTGAAGCTCACCACGTACCCCTCCGGCGGGTGCGGCTCCCGGTGCTCCGCCGACGGGATAACCCACCATGCGGGTCCCTCCTCCGGGTTGGGGCGCAGAAGCCCCTGGGCCACCAGCGAGTCCATTTCGCTCTGCGTCACCTTCGACGGGCTCCAGTCCTCGGCCGGCAGCATCTGTGTCTGGGCGGCCATGACGGTGGCGCGGTGCGGATCCGAGCAGCGGACGGGCGGCCGGAAATCCCCAATCGACTAGCTCGAAGGAGAGGGCGCGTAAAGGCTACGGCGGCGGCGAAGGCAAAGGCAAAGTAAAAGGTTCTTTTTCCCCTCTTTCGATATTTATAGGGGGAAATCCAGACGGGCGGGATCTCCCACGACGTAAAAAGGTAACCGAATGCATTCAATGCGCCCACCTAACCACGTCTCGAGCCGGATGCAGGGTACACGCGTTACCTCTCCATTCGCTCCACTGCCCGGGCCCGCCACGACCGTCGCTCCGGCTTCGCGCCCGCCGCTCTCCCCGACGGTTTCCGCCTAAAAAGGCGTGCCCAACGGGCAGAAGGATTCCCAGACGACGGAGGCTTCTTCACAAAGGTAAAAACGGGCCCCGGCCCTAAGTTTCGAAGCAGCGAAGGCTGGCCCTCGAAAAGGGTTCGACAGCCGGCCTCGAGCACCCGAGTCAGGGACACCAAGGGGCGCCACTCGCGGCATTACTCGAGGGCCGAGCCCTCGAGGCCCCTCACGTGTATCCAAGGCGGGGAGCTCGACGTGCAGTGAGATCCCAAACGACGGGCGCGCCCTGACGATTTCCGCCTAAAAAGGCGCGCCCGCTGGGCAGAAGGTTCCCAAACGACGGAGGATTCTTCAGGAAGCCCACGAGGGGGCTCTAACCACTCCCCCACGGTCTCGGAGGCTACACCCACAGAATTAAATCGACAAAACCCTCGAGACCCGTTAGCTATCCATCGAAATCGCAATCTGGAGCCCCTGCTCGAATGCAAGCACTCAAACAAGGGCTCGGGGGCTACTGTCGGTGGTACAAAAAAGGGTACCCCCAATCAACGCACACACCCGAACGCTCTGTCTCCGTCTCGCCCGAGCCCTCCCAGCCAGGCCTCGGGCGAACGCACCGTCTCCGTCTCGTCCGAGCCCTCCCAGCCAGGCCTCGGGCGAACGCTCCGTCTCCGTCTCGCCCGAGCCCTCCCAGCCAGGCCTCGGGCGAACGCTCCGTCTCCGTCTCGCCCGAGCCCTCCCAGCCAGGCCTCGGGCGAACGCTCTGTCTCCGTCTCGCCCGAGCCCTCCCAGCAAGGCCTCGGGCGAGCACGATCGCTCTTCGTCTCGCTCGAGCCCTCCAGGCCTCGGGCAAGCGCGCCCCCACACCTCGAGCCTTAACGCACGGACCTCGAGCTGCACAGACAGCCGTACCAACCCATGCCACGCATTTAATGTCTTCACCTACTCCGGTCATGTCCACCAGTGCACAGCATGTACCACAGTGACTCGGTATAAAGGTCAAGTCTCGTTTTCACCACAAGCATGGGCAAAAGGGCACCAGTACGGCACTGTTCGGCCAAGCCAGGCACTGTAACCCCTCGAGGCCGGCTACGCGCTCCTCGAGCCCTGCACTGTAACCCCTCGAGGCCGGCTACGCGCTCCTCGAGCCCTGCACTGTAACCCCTCGAGGCCGGCTACGCGCTCCTCGAGCCCTGCACTGTAACACCTCGAGGCCGGCTCCGCGCCCCTCGAGCCCCCGTGGCACCACCTCGAAGCCGGCTCCGCGCCCTTCGAGCCCTAACTACTTTCATGCTATTGGAGGACAGGTACCCCAAGACCCGGAGGGACCTCACCGCGTACTGTACATTCCGGGATGGGTGCTGTACGGCTCCCGCCTTGTCGCACCACCACGTCCGCGCCCAGGATGGAAGCCACGACCCAAGGACGCCTCAACAGCGACGATCACATCGGCTCCAGTGGCCCCGACAAGACAGGGTTCCTACCCTTCTCCGTATGGGGCACCATACGCCCCGATACCTGTAATACCTTTATGTAACCCTGGCCTCCCCTTGCTCTATAAAAGGGGACACTAGGGCCCTCATTCAGGAGGACGAACACAACACACGAGTCCACACACAGGCACGAGTCCGGACCCCGGTCCACGCTCATTGAGCTTGTATTCTCCCCTGTACGAGCACTTAGGTGCAAGTAATACAAGAACACCCCCCCGCTGGACGTAGGGCCGAACCAGGATAAATCCTTGTGTCCTCTTGCATCACCATCCAGGAAGAGAAGCACGCGATCATATCACTCGTCGATGTGATACCCCGGGTACGAAACACCGACACTAAGAAACTCTTCGTGGTTTAAATTATAGCAAACATGTCCAGAGTTTGCAATGGGATCATAAGACTACCAAGTAAATAAACTAAACACAAAATTCTATTTTGTGGACCTAAATGTCCCTGCGATATTAAGGGGATGTCTGTTTCCTGGCAAAAAAAAAATAGTCTGTCACATCGAATGTTACGGCACAAATTTAGTCTCTTAAAAATAAACTAATTATAAAACTAATTACATAACCATTGCTAATTAACAAGTTGAATCTATTAATATTAATTAATCTATTATTAGCAAATGTTTACTGTAGCACTATATTAACAACACGCTCTAACTATGTAATCTTCTCGAATAAAGAAATACAGTATATTAGTCATTGAGGTGACATGATGGGCCAGTGGTCGCACACATACGCGGCTGCTGCATGTTGCTTGATGCAGCATACCTACGTTACATGCATCTGTTCTCTTTACATCCAACTAGTATGATGCCCGTGCTAATGCTACGGTTTCATTTAAAGATACCTATAAAAAATCCAAACACTGATATCTTTAAAATTATTTATTTTCAAATAAATAGGATGTTCCGTTTGGTCAGCTATAACAACTTATAATTCTTAAAAACTATTTTTCTTGATAAAAATGATACACAATTCTCTTGCATATTTGAAAAAAAAATACTCAACCAAAAAAAATATTGAGGTAGATCAATAGTAATCCAGTAGGAAATATTTTTTTTTCTTTTTCATTTATTATGGAACCAACAGAGACGAATATTTTGTAAGGTAACATCATAAAATTCTAACAACTAAATTAGAAGGAAAATATATGAAGTATTATGAGTTACCAATATGTATAATCTATTGAGGCACTACGATCACTGAACGAAGAAAAGAAGATTAAGTTGTGTAAAAACAAAGAAAAATAGCTGGATTGACATGAATACCTAGCTGTTGTTGGCATGTTGCATGACTATTGAGAGTTGAGAACTAAATCTTCAGACTTCATGGCGTCATGCTGCGTATTGAGTATTGTTGATTCCTAAATCCTGATCGTCAAGACCCATGGTCATGGCCTGCTGTTGGCTGCTCCTCGCCTGTTACACGCAGCACACCAGCACAGCTCGACTGATGGCTTCACCACGAGGGGCTATGAGGAATCAGCGAGTATGCGTGGGCAGCATATGCCAGGGATATTTACGCGAGATGAAGAGGAGACTGCGGCAGCGCCCAGTATGGCAGTATCGCGTGGTACACTGGCGGTCGTCCTTTTTTTTCTTCCTATGAAGAAAGAGCAACCAAGTTTTGACCATGTTTGTAATTATCGAGGAAATAAAGTAACAGATTCACACATAATCAAGGATCTAAACATATCACTGCATGTGAACTTTATTTCTTAAAATCATATCATACCTCCTCTTTTTTATATTGTTGTATTTTTTTCTATCTATATTATATATATAAGCTATGTATATATCCAGCTAGTGTCATATCTTTGTTGACATGCGTGCACTGCATGTGGATGTGGTCTTTAATCTTTAGTGGTCATGTCATACAGGATCAAGATGAAGCAGAGCAGCAGCAGTAGCAGCAGTCCGCATCAGTGGAGACCGGACCATCGGTAGCAGTAGCGGTCGTCTGAAAACTTCGAGCTCTGAAATTTAGCAGGCAAGCAACCGTACAGAACTGCAAGTTACAGGAGCTGCCCATCACGACCGCTCCTTGCTCACCGTCCAGCGCGACTACCCCTTTGGTCGTGCCTGTCGTGGCCGCCCACCGAAGTTGCCCTTGGCAACCGCTAGCCCATTCGCCGAAGTCGCTTCTCGCCGCGATACTCGCTGCACGCAACATGTTCGCTTACCGCACCGGTGGAGACCGGACCGTCGGTAGCAGTAGCGGTCGTCTGAAAACTTCGAGCTCTGAAATTTAGCAGGCAAGCAACAGTACAGAACTCCAAGTTACAGGAGCTGCCCATCACGACCGCTCCTTGCTCACCGTCCAGCGTGACTGCCCCTTTGGTCGCGCCTATCATGGCCGCCCATCGAAGTTGCCCTTGGCAACCGCTAGCCCATTCGCCGAAGTCGCTTCTCGCCGCGATACTCGCTGCACGCAACATGTCCGCTTCCCGCACTGGTGGAGACCGGACCGTCGGTAGCAGTAGCGGTCGTCTGAAAACTTCGAGCTCTGAAATTTAGCAGGCAAGCAACAGTACAGAACTGCAAGTTACAGGAGCTACCCATCACGACCGCTCCTTGCTCACCGTCCAGCGCGACTGCCCCTTTGGTCGCGCCTGTCGTGGCCGCCCACCGAAGTTGCCCTTGGCAACCGCTAGCCCATTCGCCGAAGTCGCTTCTCGCCGCGATACTCGCTGCACGCAACATGTCCGCTTCCCGCACCGGTGGAGACCGGACCGTCGGTAGCAGTAGCTGTCGTCTGAAAACTCAGCCTGGGCAATCGGTTTAAACCGATATTTCGGTTTGGTTAATTCAGTTCTTATAAACTTCGGTTTATAGAAATTAATAGCCGATCGGTTGGTAAGAAAATCAGGAACCGACGAGTTCGGTTTCGGCTTCTTTGTTCGGTTTTTCGGTTATAACCGAACAAACCGACGGAAGAGAACACAAGTTGAGAGAAATGTGAATAAGCAAATTATTGTCGACGTTAGGAAGAAGAAAATTAGCAAATCGACGCACAAACAGCTCACTTCATTAGGCAACAAGCCAACAAGCATTCATCCAAGAGAGAAGCAAGCAAGCTATGAAGCATACACACGCACACGCTTGTTCATGCAACTACTGCCTGCGGCCTACCTGCATCCGCGCCGCGCGTGCCACCGCGCTGTGCAACAGCCACGCGCCACGCCTCCGGCCTTCGCCTCAACGCCACGCTCGTCTCGCCGCCTCGCTTGCGCTAGCACCCATGCATCCGCGGCCATCGCTGTCGCGCCTGTGCCGCCGCCGCAACGATTCGCGAGAGTAGAGCAGCGAGCAGGAATTTGGGGATAGGGTTTTCACTACTTTAGTTTGTGCATGTTCACTATTGGGCCATGTTGGGCCTTCGGCTTGGGCTGCTGCTAGCCTGCTATGCGAACAACAGCCTGCTATACGGACACCAGAATTGCAGGTTCGGTTGATTCGGGTGTTCGGTTGGTTGAACACAAGAAACGGAAGCCGAGCACCGAAGCCGAAGTTCACCAATACAGAAACCAAAACCGAACCGAACAACCGAAAAAACTGACTTTTCGGTTCGGTTCGGCTCGGTTCGGTTCGGTTTTCGGTTTTCGGGTAAAATGTGCCCAGGCTGACTGAAAACTGAAAGGACCGAATCAGCCTAGAGGGGGGTGAATAGGTGATTTTTAACGATCTGCAACTTTACAAACTAGAAGATGTAATTAGATATCAACCGGAGAGGCCGGTTTGTTTGGGTAGGTACTACTGGGTGTAGAACACCAGTACTACCGACACAAACAAACGGCACAACCGGGATCCTAAAAGGAACTACAAATCCAATGTAAGTGAACTATGAATATAAAACAAGAATCTACCCCACTTCCCTAAGTATGATAGATAGCAAATCTACCCTCACCGAGCCTTGGTAGCTTCCCTTGACGTAGATCGAGCCTTCCCAACCTGAGAACGAGATAGGGAAAGGAAGAACACGAAGAACACAATAACAAGTGCAATATAGAAAGTAGACACAACAACAAGCATACGGGACACACGATTTATCCCGAGGTTCGGCCAATCCACCAAGGAGTGCCTACGTCCTCGTTGTTGAGGTGACCACAAAGGTCGGAGTCTATTTCACCTCCTCGCCTCACTCAAGCAACCACAAAGGCTACGAGAGTTTCTCTACTAGAAATCTCAAGGGTAATACAAACACTTCGGGGAGCCCTCACAAGTGAATCAATACGGGCTACCACGAAGAACACCTAACCGGCTAGAGCTCAAAGAGCTCAAGAGTAAAAGACACAAATCAAGCCGGCTAGATGGAAACCAAGTTCTCAAGTCATAGATCGAAGCTTCCCACTCTCGAATCTCACTTCCCTAGCTCAAATCTCGCAAGGGAATGAATCTAGGAGCAAAGGGGGAGAGAGAGGGGAGGAGTCAATGCTTGGAGAGAGTTTTGTCTCGAGTTAGGTCAGCAATAAGTGTATGGAATGAGTGGGTAACTGAGGAAAGTGAAGAGAGGAAGCATTTATACTCCCTCAGTCCCGAGGCTGGTCGGTGGTACCGACCACCCATGGTCGGTACTACCGACCAGTTCACAACGGTCGCATAAAACCAGATCTGACCAAAAAGACAACTACCGGCCTCAGGTCGGTACCACCGCGGGCGGTAGTACCGAGGTTATGGTGGTACTACCGCCAGGCCAAATTGGCCGCGAACAGAGAGCTCTGAAGTTAGAGACTTGGTCCCTCGGAAACTACCGACCAGCATCGGTACCACCGAGAGTCGGTAGTACGGACATAATGGCGGTACTACCGCCAAGTCAAAAGCGAGTCAGTCCAGAGAGCCCTGCAAACCTGGTTACTACCGGCCAAGGGTCGGTAGCACCGAGGTAATGGCGGTACTACCGCCAGGCCAAATTCAGCGCGAACAGAGAGACTTGCAAACTTGGAAACCACCGGCTATGGGTTGGTACCACCACGGGCGGTAGTACCGAGGTTATGGCGGTACTACCGCCAGGTCAATTGAACTCTACATAGAGAGCTTTGCAAAACCAGGTTACTACCGACCAGGGTCGGTACCACCGAGGGCGGTAGTACCGAGGTTATAGCGGTACTACCGCCAGGTCATTTTTGACCAACACAGAGAGGGTGTTTGAGCGCTGCGCGGAGAAGCTGTGGTCGGTACCGCCGACCACCCATGGTCGGTACCACCGACCACATAAAAATACCCTCAATATGCTCGTGATTGTGCGGTGTCTCTCAAGCGAACTATGGTTAGTTGATTTGAGCACTTTTCTCCACATCTAGCCAACTTACTTTGTGACCCTCTTCATAGTCCGGCTTACCTATAACTCAAGTTTAAAATTAAAATTTTAAACTACTACTTGAGCTAGGCATCTTTATGTCCAAATGTATCCTACGTGCTTTGTTCACGAGATTTCAACGTTTCAAATCTTTCTTAGGACTAACACTTGCATACATGCTTTTATAAACAGGTTAGTCCCTAATTTGATTGTCATTAATTAGCCAAAACCCATATTGGGGGCGAATGCACTTTCAAAAACTTCGAGCTCTGAAATTTAGCAGGCAAGCAACAATACAGAACTCCAAGTTACAGGAGCTGCCCATCATGACCGCTCCTTGCTCACCGTCCAGCGCGACTGCCCCTTTGGTCGCGCCTGTCGTGGCCGCCCACTGAAGTTGCCCTTGGCAACCGCTAGCCCATTCGCCGAAGTCGCTTCTCGCCGCGATACTCGCTGCACGCAACATGTCCGCTTCCCGCACCGGTGGAGACCAGACCGTCGGTAGTAGTAGCGGTCGTCTGAAAACTTCGAGCTCTGAAATTTAACAGGCAAGCAACAGTACAAAACTGCAAGTTACAGGAGCTGCCCATCACGACCGGTCCTTGCTCACCGTCCAGCGCGACTGCCCCTTTGGTCGCGCCTGTCGTGGCCGCCCACCGAAGTTGCCCTTGGCAACCGCTAGCCCATTCGCCGAAGTCGCTTCTCGCCGCGATACTCGATGCACGCAACATGTCTGCTTCCCACACCGGTGGCCCGCCTGCACCGCTACCTGCCTATGCGCAATATGTGTGTTGTCGCTTAAAGGCCGAAGCAGAGTTGCGCCTCACCGACCTTGCCGCGTGTCCCCGCCCTGCGACGCCTCTGCCACAGCCTCGCCTTGAACGGTGACGGCCAATGCGGCGACCTCCACGACGTGCATCTTGTTTGCATCTTCCTTGGAACTCGGAGAGTAAGCAAAGTGCATTGTGTTAGCCCCACGCCGAGACACCACGCATCCACTTCCCTGCTACAGCGCCGTCATGCGCCGCCAACGATTGGATCACGTGGTGGGAACGATTGAAAACCCTAGCCACGTAACATGGCCCTAATATATAGTCATAATAATAATAACAATACTTAACATATGAACAAAATATTTTTAATAAACAATTAATTACGTATAAAAGAAATATTCATATAAAATAATTCATCTACATTAAATTATCTTAGAGATTTCTTCTAGCGATTTTGATGCAAGTCATTGATGATGTTGTGAATATCAATCTCATCCGACAATCATTTCTTAATGTCGGCATATATACATAGATGAAGAGTGGAGGGTTCGCCACAATCGGCAAACGATGACCACATATCACTGGTGTCGGCATTTTATCGCGCATGTTGCCGGTCGCGACGTCTCATCTCGACGTAGAATCGTAGACGTCAGAAGTCTAGATTCGCCACTCGTGACTGATTGCTTGATCCCTCGAAGGCTGAGAGTCTATAGATTAACAATCAGGCCATGATGGCTTCGTAGTAGTATTTTTTCTATAGTAGTATTTTTTTTTTGCTTCCTTCACCATCCTGTTGTTCTAGGCTATAAGTACCATGTATTTAGGTGTGGCCAATTTTATTTCTGACGGTGTATTTTAGTTGTGGTGTGGGCAATTTTATTTCTAACGAATGCGTGTATGTATGTTGGGAGCCACATGAGACACATGCGCGCTGGAGAAGAAAAAAGAGAAAATAAAATAACCACCATCACCTACGAACCTAAGGCGCATGCACGCTCGAGAAGAAAAAAAAAGAGAAAATAAAATAACCACCATCACCTACGAACCTGAGGAATCGAACCCGGGGAGCTACATAAAGTTAGAAGCGGGCATGGGCGTGGACGTGGGGAGGGAGAATAAGGAGGATAGCATACATGCGATTCTGATCGTTGGATCTGAGTGAGTAAGGTGAGAAATAATCTGAATGGTTCGTTTCTATGTTGTTGATTTTTTGGGTATATTTTCTTAGGTGCGTGAAGACTGGGCATCTCAGCGGGGGAGATTTTTTCGGTAGACCAAACAAAGAAAATGGTTGATGCTTTAGTAGTGTAGATAATCTCTTGCATGCGGGAACGATGGAGGAGGTAAGTGCCTAATCACAAGCGTCGGTGGTGCATCCAATGCGCAACAAATTGAACCGCGCGGTGGACAAATAACACCCAAGTGTCAGAACCTGGAGAGAAGCGGGGGGGGGGGGGGGGGGGGGGGGGGGGGGGGGGGGTGGACGCCGAGCGGTTGATGGCGGCCAGGGCCTCGCCGGCGCGCGCCGCCCAAACGCAGCCGGTGTCGTGATGCCGGTGTTCATGCTCTCCGCCGCGTCGGTCGCCAGCAACTAGAGGCCGGGAGTCTGTTGGTGACTCCCATGGAGCTTCTCGGAATTAACTTCCGCCCGGGCATCGGTGTTGAGAAGGTCATCAGAAGCAAATTTGGAAGCACGGTCTCCCCTGTCTCCAGGGGGCGCCCCTTCTTCCTCGTGGCTTCCTTCGGTCGTTGTAAGCTCAAGCTCTCTCCTGTGGCGGTGGGGGCTATCCTCCAGGCCACGATCGGTGGCGTTGCTCTTGATTTCGATGTTTTCCAGCTCTCCGACCGGGTTTTCCGTTTTTCTGTTGCTTCTAAATGGGTGGGTTTTCACGTGGTTAGCTTGCGTTCTTTTGAGTGCTCTGAGTTTAAGATTTTCTTTCATCTCTGGGGTTTCGGAGGTCCTTACTGGATTAGAGAATGGCAAAGCTTCTGTGCGGAGGAAGATGCCTCCTGGACATCAGTTCGCAAGCCTGTTTCATCAGCTAGGCCTTTGGCAAATTCTAGTAGATCTTTTGCAGAGGTGGCAAGAAAACCACCCCTGGATGCAAATGCAGCTTCTGTCCTCACAGGTGCAAATGCAATTCCAGTCCAGCCTCGGTCACATGAGTGTGCGCATGACCTGAACAAAGGAAAGAAGCCCATTAGCCAAGTTCATCATCAGACCAGTGGGGCCATCAATTTGGATTTGAACTTGGGAAAGAGTTTTATGCCTAGTCAAATGCAGTCTGACAAAAATCTTATGCTTGCTCTGAAGCCCGGGATTTGTTCTCGCTGCTTGTCAGACACACACTCTAGGGGATGTGCAAATCGACAATTAGATGCCTGGCATGCTTGGGCAAGGGACATATTGCTGTCAACTGTAGAGCTGGCCGGTTTTGGAGGGAAAAAGTGAGCAGGACGCTGGATTTAGGGAAGGCCAGGATCTTTGACTTAAATGACCCCCAGTCCTCGACCCAACCTGGGCCGGTGCACAGCCCGCAAGGCACCTCCGAGCTTTGGGCCAGACCAGAGAGTTCCACCGATCAACAGACGCCGCCGCAAGGGCCAATACCAAATTGGGCTGACACTCAATTGAAAATGACGGGTGGACCCTCTTGAGATGGTGATTGACCCAGCTCATGGACTGGATGCCGAGCTGATTCTACAGATTGAGCCACCAGTTCAGCTGGCTCCAGCACAACCTATCCAAGAGGTGCCAGCTCCTGCTGCAGAGATTAATATGATCATGCCAGTGCACTTTCCGGCAATGCAGGTGGAGGATGAGGTCCTAATGGAAGATGATGAACTAGCTAACCAAGACATGGATCAAGAACAGCCTCTGAATGAGGACCCAGTGATAAATGTGCAAGAAGAAATTGAGCAATCAGTGCTAAACATTCAGTTTGAGATAGAGGAAGAAATTGCTGATATAAACCTGGAGGTACCTGCTCATGGTCAGATGCAGGTAGACATGCTAGTGGAGGCCTCAGTCCAGCAGGTGCAGGAACCTGCAATACCTGTTCTGACCCATGAACAGGTGAACAAGACAGTAAGCGATGGCTCAGGATTACAACAGTTGAAAGTCCCTATGACAGCTGCACCTGGGCAACAGTTGGACCTGCCAACAGATAAAACCTCAGAAATGCAGCAAGTGCAGGACCACATACAACAAAGCAGCTCCTCTCTCAGACCACCCAATGGGACCAGTGATGATTTAGGAACTCAGCAGGAAAAGCAAGTGGCAACCTTGACAACTGCAGCAGAAAACCTTCACAACAATGCTAACATAAGAGGGTCAGAAATCAATCAACAGGGGGAAGTAGTTGTAAAGAGCCCTAAACAGCTAACCGATGACCAGGAGGGGGTGTCTGAACCGGCAGCACCAGTGACATTGCCAATGCCTGAGAACCCGGTCCCAAGCACATACCAAGAGCTTAAAGAACAACAAATCTCGGCTGAGGGGGTGATTGTCAGAGAAAATTTTCAAACTGAGTTCTGGATTTTTCATTTTGAGAGTTCCAATATTAATATGACAAATAATTGCATTGAGTTAAATTAAGCTTGTTGACCCTATGAGAAGTTATCATATTATTGAATTGAGATCACTTACACATTTCATCCATCCTCCGCATAAATGCTCATGATTATCTATTGCTATCCTCTCAAAAGTTTGTTGGAAGCATGTGGCTATTGAAAAAAAAGAGAAAAGAAAAAAATCCAAGGAAATAAAAAGGACAAGTGTCCGAAACCTCAAAAATATCCAATAGATAAAAGGGACAAGTGTCCGGAACCTCGAAAAAAAGGAAGAAAAAAAAGAGAGAAAAAAAGAGAGAGAAAAAATATGAATATCTGAAAAAATGGGCATGTGCCCGACAGTAGAATTAGCCTAATAGCCATGTGTTTCTAATAAACAGAAGAGAGTGATATATTCAAAAGAGCATCCGCCTCCATTTTCCATACACATGCACTTCTCGATTCAATGGTGTGGTTGACTTTCTCTTTGGATCCATTGTTTAATTTGACAACATATGTTTTTAATCTTTTTGAAAATTCATAAAAACTTCGGGATAATGGTGAAGTGAAAGAGCTAGAGACATAGTGCTTGATTTGATCGTTCTATCTTTCAATTACTCAAGATTCAAGGTAAAGTACTAAGCCCTGTGATGAATAATATGATATCTTTTTCTAATCCAAATGAGAACTTTTGTTTGAATGCATGTGTACTTGTTAGAAATACAGATATTGCAGCAACTCCTGATCCATTATTGAGTTTGACTTTGCTAAGGGACTAGCAAAGGGTAAGCTTGGGGGAACTTGTTGACGCTCACTAATTCTCATAATGAACCATCAACTATTGCATGAAATGACACTAAATGAATCACAAAGCATAGTTGTAGGGTTTAAAACTAACAAGTTCCACGAGTTTTGGTGCTCTCACTTGTTTTGTAGGACATCCATGTTTTTACCATATAAAGGTATCTCAAGTGATGAAACAGAGCACACCATTGCGAAGACCTCGTCGAGACGATCGAAACAGACATATGATTTGCTATATTTGGAGTCCTGGAGCGAGAGTCCTCGATGGATACGAATTGGAAGATTCTAGAACATTCCAGAACATTCCAGAAGACACGAGAAGGCGACCCACGGAAGGAGGGGCCCACCTGTCATAGGGGCAGACCGACCGGTCTCCTCTATGGACCGACCGGTCGGGTATTGGGCCTAATTTCGTCCCCCTTCGCGTGACGCACTCCAACCGACCTCTCCAACACGTTTTGGTCCATTTAGGCCCATGTGCATATGGCGAAGGATTTAGTCCCACATCGCTTGCCCAAGGTGGAGGGGAGGCCAGGACCCCCTATATAATAAACCCAGGACCCCCTGAGGCAAGACAACATCATCATGGAGTTGTAGAGGCGTCCCTCGAATGGATAACCTCTCCTCTCTATGTAATTAGGTTTAGATTTTCCAATGTAATAGCTTAGCTCTAGTCGGGAGTTAGGGAGAGCGGAGCTGCGCTCCGGTTCAGGAGGAGTCTTCAGAGTTTTGGTATGTCGTTGTATCTTTCTTTGTAAGACTTATGCTTTAATATACTTATCTTCTCTATTTACTTTGTGTCTTTCATATTATGATTAGTATAGTTGTTATGTTCTAGCATAGGATATCCGCTCGTATCGAGTGCTCTAGTTATAGGCCATAATTAGAGTAGTAATCGATAGATTAGACTTGGTGTTTAGTCTATAGGTTACCTGAGGTTGCGCTCAACCCCACGGATAGTTGTGGTAGCCCCAGGTGGTGACAGCCCTGATGGCCGACGTATTCCACCACGTTCGGGTTGATGTTCGTAGGACCGTAGTCAGAGCTTCCCAAACCCCCTTCTCATCCTTTTTGTGGTTGGTGTTCTGATGTCCCGAAGTGTTATTATATGACTGCTATATCTTTTCATCCTTGTTACCTTAGAACCCAAGTAATAGAGAAGTGCATAGGAACCTTGATCTCTTCCGTTGTCCTCCCACTATAGTTATCTAGTTATCATTGAATTACCTTTTACGTGCTTTCATTCATTATCATATCATTTATCAATTACTCCTGCTTTAGTCTAATTAGTACTCTGAGTTAGTAGATGCATGATAGTGAATTATCAGATTCTTGACCTTAGCTTCCCAGTGGTAAAATATAAATAACGATCCTGGAATACTCCCGGTAAAATGCTACAATGATATTCTGTGTACTTGCGGAATCTTTCATATTCTTATTTGCACTAACGAATGTCAACAGAAACTTTGTTGTCCAAGAGATAGAAGTGAAGAACCAGTCAAGTCTTTCTAGTAAGGGGGGAATTGTTTATTTGTCCAAGTGAATTGCCTTCCATGTAATGGTAATTCAATCAAGTTCAGTTTGTTGATAGCTTCATTGAACATAAAGATCTCATTGAGGTCAGCTCCTTCTCTGTTTCGGTCTTCAGGTTTTCTCATTAGGTTGAAATCACCCACCACTAACCAGTCAATATGATCAGGCATTTGAATTTCTCTAAACCACTGAGTGAATTCTCTCTTCCCGACAGCAGTGCATGGAGCATATATTGATGTGAGAACCCAAGTGTCATTGCTTAGTCTCGATGAAAACTCTACAGATAAGGCAAATTTATTGCTAAAGACCAGGTTCCCCGAGAACGTAGAGTTTTTCCAAATGATGACCATTCCTCCAGAAGCGCCAATTGATGGTAAGGTAACATGCCTATCAAACTCAGCAAGGCAGATGTTTTTGATGAAAGAGGCCTCAAAAGATTCCATTTTGGTTTCTTGAAGGCAGACAATGTCACTTCTACTTTCAATAATTTTGTCTCTGATTGAGTTCCATTTTCTATCGCTGTTGAGCCCCCTCACGTTCCAGTCAAGGATTTTCCATGATCTATTGTTTACCATGTAAAAATTAAGGAGAGGCTAAACTGAATATCTACGTAGTAGACATCCATCATGGCACCGTGTCACCAAAACCGAAACGTGTCCAAAACCAAAGAACACAAATAGAAAGGCACTAAGCACGAGCACAAAAAGCATGGGGTCCCGCTAAAGATAAAACACCAAATAAACAGATTCTGAATCCAGACAAGGATCCACAACCCGGAACTAATACAGTTTTGCATGAAAGGAAAACTAAAAAGGGTCCACTTGCTGAAACCATAGTTACAACACACCACTAGAGACATGAAGTAAATCAAAAGAAGACGAAGGGCATGATCAGAAGCCTCGTCCACCTTGGGGTTCCTTGTCCTTGTACTACTCATCATGATCAGCCTCGATATCCATGTTGGACCCCTCATTTACCGGGTTCTTCTTCTTCTCCTCATTGCTTTTTTGCTTCTTTTTCCAATCGGTCCAGCCTTGGCTTTGCCCATGAGGACAACATCATCAACTTCATTCTCCTTTAGCTGACACATTGATGTTCCGATTTTTTTCAGAGAGCTTGGTGAGATTGTGGGTGGTTCATTGGTGCAAGCAAGGCAGTTCTTACTGCATCCGTCAGCCTTGAAACCATTGGTACTTGCTCTGACCCTGTCACTTCTCCTGACCATTGAGTCTACCAGAGGAGTTGCTGATTTCCCTTTTCTTCCTCTCTTCTTCCCAGTCACAGGTTCTTCCAGATCAGATGTGGGAAGGGTTTCTTCTATTTTCCTTGCCAATTCTGGTTCAGAGAGCAGGAATTTGCATGTTTTGTTGCCAGATGGGGCTTCCAATTGATGGGCTGGGATTCATGGGGCCCAAGTCTAGCATTGATGGTAAGCCAGACTGAATGAACTCTTTGGCCCATCCATGTTGGGCCTGGTTCTCAAGTAATCCTCTTAGAAATCCAGCCCACTTCTTTGGAACTGCCACTAGCTCTGTTTCTTCAATGTTAACCGGCTTATTTTGAATCTAGAGGCTTGGCGCCAAACTGTTTGGCTGAGGAGAGGCATTGAAGAAGAAAGTTCTAACCATCCGCCTTG
>VDCT01000017.1:0-462886 GCA_009763385.1 Coix lacryma-jobi var. lacryma-jobi | reverse complement strand
GGGATCCGTCGAAGTACATGGTCCAGAGCTCGGCTTGAATCTGTGCCGGCGGGAGGGAGCTGAGTGTCGGTCCATTCAGCAACGAAGTCCGCCAACGCTTGCGACTTGATGGCCTTTCGCGGGGCATAGGTGATGGTCTCCCCCATTAGTTCGGCGGACCACTTGGCGATGCGCCCCGTGGCCTCCCGATTGTTGATGATCTCTCCGAGGGGGAAGGACGACACCACCGTTACGGGATGAGCGAGGAAGTAGTGCTGGAGCTTGCGCCTTGTGACGATGATGCCGTAGAGCAGCTTCTGGATGTGCGGATACCGGACCTTGGCCTCGGAGAGTACTTCACTGGTGAAGTACACCGGTCGTTGGACCGGCAATGCATGACCCTCCTCGTGCCTCTCGACGGCTACGACCGCGCTGACCACCTGAGTGGTTGCGGCCACATAGAGGAGGAGAGGCTCGGGGGAATCGCCAACCTGGGCTGGTCGCGGGTGGCACGAGGATTGGTGCGGAAGTCAGCAACCCCTTCAACTTGGTTAAGGCCTCCTCGGCTTCGACAGTCCACGCAAAGTGTTCCGTCTTCTTCAGCAGGCGGTAGAGGGGTAGCGCTTTTTCCCTAGCCTCGAGATGAATCTGCTGAGAGCGGCTAGGCAGCCAGTCACTTTCTGCACACCCTTGAGGTCTCGAATCGGGCCCATCCTCGTGACTGCTGAGATTTTTTTGGGGTTTGCCTCGATCCCCCGTTGTGAGACAATGTAGCCAAGTAGCATGCCTCGAGGCACACCAAAGACACACTTCTCGGGGTTGAGCTTCACATTCTTGGCCCGGAGGCACTCGAATGTGGTCTCGAGGTCGCTGATGAGGTTCCCGACTTTCTGGTTTTAACCACGATGTCATCGACGTAGGCCTCGACGGTCCTGCCTATGTGCTCGCCAAAGATGTGCTGCATACATCGTTGATACGTTGCCCCGGCGTTTCGTAGGCCGAAGGGCATCGTAACGTAGCAATACATACCAAATGGCGTGATAAAAGAGGTTGCGAGTTCGTCGGATTTTTTCATCTTAATTTGGTGGTAGCCGGAATACGCATCAAGGAACGAAAGCACTTCGCACCCAGCAGTGGAATCGACAATCTGATCAATTCTAGGTAAAGGAAATGGAACTTTTGGACATGCTTTATTCAGACCAGTGTAGTCTACACACATCCGCATTTTTTCCATTCTTTTTCCTAACTAATACAGGGTTAGCTAGCCACTCTGGGTAAAATACCTCCTTGATGAACCCGGCCGCCAAAAGCTTGTGCACCTCCTCGCCGATGATCCTGCGCTTCTCCTCGTCGAAGCGGCGCAGGCGTTGCTTCACTGGTCTGGAACCGGCCCGGATTTCCAAGGCGTGCTCGGCGACTTCCCTTGGTATGCCCGGCATGCCCGAGGGGCCCCACGCAAACATGTCGATGTTCGCGCGGAGAAAGTCGACGAGCACGGCTTCCTATTTAGGCTCGAGGCTGGCACTGACGGCCAGCGTCTTGCCATCGGTCGAAGTCGGGTCGACGGGTATCCGCTTTGTGTGCTCCGCCGGCTCGAAGTTGCCAGCGTGACGCTTCGCTTCAGGAGCCCCTCGGTGGCCAGGGCGGCTAGGGCCTCGAGCGAGTCGAGGTGGACGTTGGCCTCCCCACGCTCGACGCATTCCACGTCGCAGTGGTATGCGTGCTCGTAGGAGGTGTCGATGGTGATGACCCCTTTTGGCCCGGCATCTTGAGCTTTAAGTACGTGTAGTTGGGAACCGCCATGAACTTGGCGTAGCCCGGCCGGCCGATGATGGCGTGGTAGGCCCCTTGGAACCCAACCACCTCGAAGGTGAGCGTCTCCCGGCGGAAGTTAGCCGGCGTGCCAAAGCAAACCGGCAGGTCGATGCGCCCGAGGGGTGGGCCTTCTTCCCCGGTACGACTCCGTGGAACCCCCGACGCTGGGGCGGAGCTGACCCTCTGAAATCCCCAGGAGGTCGAGTGTCTCGAGGTATATGATGTTGAGGCTCGAGCCCCCATCCATCAACACCTTGGAGAACCGTACGTCGACGATGACGGGGTCGACGACGAGGGGGTACGCCCCCGGGTTTATGACACGGTCCGGGTGGTCGTCACGGTCGAACGTGATCGGCGCATCAGACCAGTCAAGGTACCGGGGGGCGTCGTGGCAGAGTGCAAAGGCCTCCCGGCGCTCCTTCTTTCTTTCTCGAGCCGAGAGCCCGACGGTCGGCCCCCCGTAGATCATGTAGCAGTCGCGCACCGGGGGGAAGTCGCCGTCCGCGTCCCCACCGCCGCGTCGATCGGTATCCTTGCCCTTAGGCGCGTCTTCTCTCTTATCGCCGAGCTTGGAGTAGTAGCCTTTCAACAGTCGGCAGTCCTTAACTTGTGATTTACGGGGCCCCTGTGATAAGTGCAGGGGCCTCGAGCATCTGGTCAAAAACAGCCCCGTCAGGGGGGCCTCGGGGCTTCTTAGGCTCGAGGGCGCCTGCGAGCACTTCGTCGTCGTCGTCATCATTGGCGTCGCGCTTCGCCTTCTGACCTTTGTTTGTTCTTCTTCTTTTTGTTGCTGTTGTTGTTGTCGTTCTTGGCGTCGTCGCCTTTGTTCGTGACCTCCGGCGCGGCCACCGCCTTGCCTTTGTCCGTGGAACGGCCAAAGAAGGCCCCCACTGCCTCGTCGCCTGAGGCAAAGCTGGTGACACGATCCATCAGGTCCTCGACCGTCCTGGGACGGTAGCGTCCTAGCTCATGGACTAGCTCTTGGCATGTCGTGCCCGCGAGGAACGCTGAGATGACGTCCTCATCAGGCACGTGGGGGAGCTCGAGGCGCTGCTTCGAGAACCGTCGAGCAAAATCGCGGAGGGGCTCGTTCGCCGCCTGCCTGCAACGCCGTAGATCCCAGGGGTTGCCTGGGCGCACGCACGTCCCCTTGAAATTCCCGTCGAAGACCCTGACTAGGTCGGCCCAGTCGTCGATCCGATCCGGCGGGAGCCCCTCGAGCCACCGGCGGGCGGTGGTGTCCGAGAGGTAAAGTGGGAGTTGGCGTATGATCACACGGTCGTCGTTCTTCGCTCCGCCCAGTTGGCAGCCTAGGCGGAAGTCCGAGAGCCAGAGCTTGGGCTCGACCTCCCCGTCATACTTCACGATGTTGGTCGGCGGTCGGAAGCGGTCGGGGAGGGTTGAGCTGCGGATGGCCCGGCTGAAGACTCTGGGGCCCGGGGCTCGAGGGCTTGCCGGTCCTCGTCGCTGTCGTAGCGCCCCCCTCGATGGGCGCTATAGCCACGCTCCTGGGCCCCCTTGTCCTTGCGCCGGCGGTTGATGTCGTTGCGGGCGTCGTTGGGGTCTCGAGGTGGCCGGTTGTCGATGATCCGTTCGCGGACTGGTCTAGCTCGAGAGGCGTCAGGTTGGTGGACGGATGCCTCGCGCTCGTTGTGGGGGCGTGTCCGCCGGTTTCCCCGAGGCTGCTCCGCGTCGTCGTGACGCCGAGCTCTCGGCTTGCTGCACAGCGGCTGTCTCGAGGAGGTTCTTCATTTCCCCAAGCATGCGCCTGGCGTCAGGGTTGGAGACGGCGGGCAGGTCGCGGAGCAGCATCGCCGCCGCCACACGTTCTGTCCCGCTCGCGGGAAACGCACCTCGGGGCGTGCTGGCGCCCCGTCCTCGAGGATCTGCCGGTGGACCTCTCGAGCTCGGCCACGAGCGCCGGCACCTCGAGGCTGGGCTGGTTCTTGTGCTAGGGTTTTCTCGAGCTGCAGCAGGCGTTGTCGGTCCTCCTCAGCCTTGGCGATGGCCTCCCGCAGCTGCGCGAGCTGCGCCGCTCGGTCGTCGCTGTGCTGGGATGGTGCCGGGGGTTCGTTCCTCCCGTGAATACGTGACCCGCCTGCCGCAGCCACGTCTCCGGGCCCTTCGAGGTTGAGCGCCGGCCTGACGTCGTCGCCCTCGTCCTCGGTGTCGCATACGACCCCCTCGAGTTGGAAGCACTCCCTGGTGGGATCCCAGAGGTCGGGGTCGTGTAGTCGTATTCGTCGGAGTCGGGGCTGGTGATGCCGCGCCGCCTTGGCTCGTGCTGGGGCTGCAGCTCGCGGTACCACTCCCCGAAGGTGGCTTGACGAGGTGGCCCGACGGCTCGTGAGAGGCCAGGTCGACGCGTGCAGGGTGGACGATCTCCAGGTTGGCCATGGCCTGCAGCAGCGCGCCCGGGCGTTCCTCCTGCTCCGCCGGGTGACGGCCCCGACCGACTGCGCTCGTTGAGCTCGCGGGCGTAGGCTGCCGCGGAGCTGTCGAGGCCGAACGGGAACTGCCGGCGTCGAGCGCGGTACACCCCGTGCGGGAGGAGGCCGGGCGGCGTCGACGGTGCGCGGCTCGGAGGCCTCTGGCCTGGCTCTTGGTCCGTGCGCATGATGAGCGCGATGTCGCTGGGCGGGCGCGGGCGCGCCCGGGAAGGTCCGGCCGTGCGCCGGGCAAGCTCCTCCTCGGGAACTCCGCGCTAGCCGCGGGGAAGTGGGTGTATGCCGCCGGCGCCGCCTGTGCCTGGCGACGATGATGACGACGGCGCCGCTCACGGGGTGGCGACGCGCGATGGTGTGGGCGGCGACGTGCCATGCTCCTCGCACGGGCGGCGCGACACGCCCCTCCACTCGGGCCCTCCGTGGAGAGCAAGGTCAGCTCGTTGCCGTTGTCAGTGGCCAGGAACTCGAGGCTCCCGAACAAAATGACGGCGCCGGCAGAGAACGAAGGAGTCGAAGCAGCCATCCAGGAAACGGCGAGAAACCGACTCGACACGCGAAGGCCCCTACCTGGCGCGCCAACTGTCGGTGTTTCGAAAACAGGGGTACGACACCAACGAGTAATATGATCGCGTGCTTCTCTTCCTGGATGGTGATGCAAGAGGACACAAGGATTTATCCTGGTTCGGGCAAAGAAGGCCCTACGTCCAGCGGGGGGAGGGTGTTCTTGTATTACTTGCACCTAAGTGCTTGTACAGGGGCGAATACAAGCTCAGTGAGCGTGGACCGGAGTCCGGACTCGTGTGTGTGTGTGGACTTGTGTCTTAACGTGTCTGTCCCGTGCCCCCAGAATGAGGGCCCTGGTGTCCCCTTTTATAGAGCAAAGGGAGAGGCAGGGTTACACAAGGGTATTACAGGTATCGGGGTGTATTGTGTCCCTTACGAAGAAGGGTAGGAACCTGTCTTGTCGAAGACATTGTAGCCGACGTGGGCGTTGCTGTTGAAGCGTCCTTGAAGCGTGGCCTCCATCCGGGGCGCGGACGTGGTGGCGCGGCGAGGTGGAAGCCGTACAGCACCCATCCCGGAACGTACAGGACGCGCGGGGTCCCTCCGGGTCTTGGGGTACCTGTCCTCCAATAGCATGAAAGTAGTTAGGGCTCGAGGGGCGTGGAGCCGGCCTCGAGGCGGCGCCTACGGGGGGCTCGAGTTCCCGCAGGTATGGGCAAGTCCCGTGAAAATCGATTGAGCGGCAGGCATCTGGGCCTCGAGGCGTGTCTTGGACGTGCCACAGTGTAGGGCGTGGGTTAACAGTGCTTCACTGGTGCCTTTTCGCCCATACTTGTGGTGAAAACGAGGCTTGACTCTGCCCCAGACCACTGTGGCACACGTTGTGTTACAGAGGACGTGACTGGAGTAGGTGGATGAATTAAGTGCGCGGCATGGGCTGGCATCCGATGTCTGCACCGCTCGAGGGAGGCAAAACGCGTCTCGAGGGATAGGCCGCTGTGCCAGAGAGGCTCGAGGTCCCCGCGTGGGGTCTCGAGGTGTGGTGTTCGGCTGTGGGGGGCTCGAAGGGTAGTGGAGCGCTTGCCCGAGGCCTGGGGGGCTCGGGGGGTGAGACGGAAAGCGAGCGTGCGCCCGAGGCCTGGCAGGGAGGGCTCGGGCGAGACAGAAAACGAACGTGCGCCCGAGGCCTGGCTTGGAGGGCTCGGGCGAGACGGAAAACGAGCGTGCGCCCGAGGCCTGGCTTGGAGGGCTCGGGCGAGACGGAAAACGATCGTGCGCCCGAGGCCTGGCTTGGAGGGCTCGGGCGGACGGACGGAAAACGATCGTGCGCCCGAGGCCTGGCTTGGAGGGCTCGGCTCGGTGGGCCAGCGTCGTAGGCCTCGGGGGGTCGGCTTTTTAGGGGGTTAGACTAGTTAGGTCTGTTATTAACCGGTGTTCTAGGTTTACCCTATTTGTTTGCGTTGATTGGGGGTACCCCTTTTGCGGACCCCCGACAAGGACCGATCACTCGCACGCCTCTACTCTTGAGCTAGCCTTGGCAGCGCTACCGCGAGGGCGAAGATGCCTTGCTCAATAGCTACCTACTTGCCTAAGCTCTCTGAGCTTCTAACCTAATTCTCACTTGCTTCTCTTGCTTGTGTTGCTCTGGGATGTAATGTGTGATGGTACAAATGAAGTGGTGCCACCAGGAGGGTATTAATAGCCTTTTGGAGTGAGGGGGTACTTATAGGGGGCAGCCAACCGACCTAGGGTTAGGTAGGTGGGGGCGCCACCCTACTGGCGGCCGCCTGTCCCCTGGCCGTTGGATGCTTCGTCGTTGATCCTGCGGCCTCCAGGTGGTTGTCCAAGGTGGTTTGGAGGTCGGTTGCATGTCCTAGCAACCGACTTAGGTCATGATCCACGCCACTCCCCTCCGTAGCGCTCCGATCAAACCGACCTAGTGACCAATGGCCAAGATTTGGCCTTGGGGTGGTCACATGGATCAGTGATGTGGCAGGGGGGATGGTTTGGGCCAACACAAGTGGCGGGCGCCACCTAGGGGTGGCGGGCGCCACCCCTCCTAGGCCCATTTGGGCCCTGGTGAGTGGGCTTGGCCTCTGGTGCGTCTATATGTCCAAATTTGGTCCAAATTCCTACTTTCAAATAAAAATCTATGGACATGTGGAATTTGGTTAGTTTGAAACCTATTTAACTACATTTCATGCCTTTTTGGTGGATTTTAGGGTCAAATGTTGATGGTAAAACAGGTGTTTAAGGACCAATCAAGTTAGAAGGCCGTTATGGTGGTCCATCTTCTCGAAAGGAGTAAGAAGCTACCCTTTGGTGTTCTCTAGTTCGACTCTTCTTAAGGGGGGTAGCCAAGATAAAGAAGTCACAATCTTAAAGTTTCTCACATACTGAAGTTTCTTTTCAAAGTGAAGATGAGGTTTTATACAAAGTATCTGTCTCTTGAGCTTCTTTCTCTGAATCTCGAGGACGAGATTCTCTTAAGGGGGTAGATTTGTGACACCCTAAATTTGCCCAATTTTAAAATAGAGGAAAATGTTTATTTATTAATTTTGGTGTGCATTTAATACAGGGGTTAAATAATTTTCATAAAATTAAAACCAAGTTAGGAAACATATTGTTGCATTCATGCCTCTGCATTTTATTTTGAGGTGAGTGGTTTTATCAGAAAATAGTTTAAATTCAAAAGCTATTTGAAAATACTTTGGAAATGTTTGAAAAAGATTGAAAAGTAAAAAGGAAAAATCCTTTCTTCCCTCCCCTCTTCCCTCTCCCTCTCTTTTTGGCCCACTCGGCCAGGAGGCCCAGTCCCCGTCGGCCCGCTCTCTCCCACCTTTCTTTCCTATCCCGCGTCGGGCCAGAATCCTCCCTCTCCTATTACCTTCCTCGTGGCCTAGCAAGCCGAGTCGGCCCAGCCACGCGCTCGGTTGCAACTGCAACGCCTCCTCCCTCGGCTCTCGCTATCAACCGGGTCCCACAAGTCAGCACCTCCCCTCCTCCAATCCCCGTTCCCCCTCTGCTCGCTCATAGCGTCGAGCGCAACCGTCGCATGCCCCCGCTCCCCGTCGTGGTAGCGCCCACCCCCGCTCCCATCCCTCTCCCTTTGCCATAAAGCGGGAGCGCCTGCTTCCCCGCTCCCCTTTCTCCCATTTTGCCGCTCTACGTATCGCAGCAGAGCCGCCGCAAGCATCGCCGCGAAGCCGCCGAGCTCGCCACCTTGACTCACCGCTCCACCGGCCAAATTGACTCTCCTCCGAGCTTCGCGTCGAGTTGGTGAAGCTATCAGACACCTTCTCGCTTCCTCATGGCCTCGGTTTAACTCTAACCATCGACTTCCTTTGAGCAGGGTGCCCGCCGGCCGCCACACACCACCATCCGCCATCTCCGTGCCATATCAGCCGCGATTGTCGTTGTGGTGAGACTCACCTTGGTCCCCTCTCTCTCCCCATACCTTCCTTGTACCAATTGGAGCACCCTAGGGGCTAATTTAGGGTGCGCCGCCGCGAATTGCTGGCCGCCGGCGTTGGCGCCGCCGCGAGGATTTTTCCCGTCCGCCACGCGCCGCTCCCCTCCCTCAGATCTGATCCGAACCGTCCATATCAGATCCAATGAACCACAGCGCCTGATACCCCTTCATTGGCCATTTTGCAAAACGCCCTTATAAATATCAAGGCCTCAACCCGCGCTCCCTTTTCTACTGTTCGCCGTGTCTTCGTAATCTTTCAACCAAGCCCCTATGCTTTCTCTTAAGTGAGGCGTAGTCCAGCCGTTTATTTCAGTTTTGTTTTATTTAATTTAAATCTGCAAATTCAAATTTGATTTATTTACAGTTTTGCCACTGCACTAAAACGCTTATAAAATCCACGTTTTAGCTTCGTTTTGATCCGTTCAAATTGCGTTAGCTTCGTAATTTAGTTCTCTACCCGTTTATGTCTCTGTTAGTAGGTTTAGTTCAGTTTAGCTTTAGCGTTTATGTTAATCTTCTTTAGGGCTATAGAAACGCTGTTTCGAACGTAGCTTTCGCGCCGTAACCCCGTTTTTGGTGAACCAAATCTTGTTATGATCGTAGAGACACGTGCTTCTGTTTTGCAAATATTTTATTTTTGTTTATCATTGTTGGTGTACTGTTCTAATGGATAGCCCTGTTTGCATTGTATGTATGCACCTAGAATGCGTGTTGATGTTGTGATCGAGTAGACGGTGAGCAAGAGTGGTACGACCAGGATCTTTCCTTCGACGATCAGCAGGAAGATCAGCAGTTCAGCAATCAAGGCAAGTTAGCACAGGATCATCCTTGTTACCTATTCACTTTATTAAGCAATTCATATTGCATGTGTCTATCTGAACAACCTTAGAGATCTACTTAGCTTTTGTACCCGTGATCAATCACTCTTGATACACGTGGGATCAATGCATATGGGTACAATGCTAGTGCTATTCAATTTAAATATCTGGATCCTGTCAATGATATTGGAATGTTCTCATATTGGTATGTTGATAAATGGTTAATGAAACTTGCTGTTAGCAAAAGCTGGGACTGACAGTGCTACCATGAGTGTCACATGGCTCTGGTTTTAGCTCAGTATACTGGACCTTTTCTAGCTTGTTAAAGGTTACCCGAAAGGGCGCAGTAGGGGCTTGCCACCACGGGTGTAGGGCTGCTCTTGTTCCTATGTGTATAGCTGTGACGGCCTTGTGCCAAAGGAAAGGGGGGTTTGCTACATCTGATTGCCAAGGAAACCTAGCGGCCCTAACTTGTTAGACGAACCGGCGAAAGGCTTCATAGTGTACCCTGCCCGCTCACCTTGGAAGTGTTATGGGGGTCGCTCCCCTGGGCATCTGGGCAACACGGCTTGTGGGTAAAGATGCACAACCTCTGCAGAGTGTAAAACGGTTATAATAGCCGTGCTCACGGTCACGAGCGGCCCGAAAAACTAGCAGAACTATGATACTTAATTAAATGTTACTTTATGTTGATTGTGCTCTTATGCTGAATATTTTATCATTGATGGACAAATGGATCAGGGGTTTATGGGCTAAGCACAATATTCGTTTACTTTAATGCTAAAACTTTGCCAACATAAAAGCTAACTGCAGTCAGACGGTGTCAGCCTTTTGAGCCTCATGAACCCTATGTTAGCTTGCTAAGTGTTGATGGTCCTTAAACACCTGTTTTACCATCAACAATTTACCCTAAAGTCCACCAAAAAGGCATGAAATGTAGTCAAATAGGTTTCAAACTAACCAAATTCCACAAGTCCATAGATTTTTATTTGAATACAGGATTTGGACCAAATTTGAAGAATGAACCCACCAGGAGATGAGCCCACTCACCAGAAACCATTTGGGCCCTAGTGGGGTGGCACCCGCCACCCCTAGGTGGCGCCCGCCACAAGGGTGAAGCCCACATTCTCCCCTGCCACGTCACTGATCCGTGTGACCACCCCAAGGCCAAATCTTGGCCCTTGGTCACTAGGTCAATGGCATCGGACGGCTCAGGAGGGAGTGGCGCGGATCAAGACCGAATGGCGGTACTCAGACATGCAACCGACCTAACCACCGCCTCTCTGGAGCTCCTGGATGACGTTGAAGCAAAGGCGGTGCATCCAACGGTGATGGGGGTGGCAGCCTCCACCTAGGGCTGGTGCCCGCCACTAGGGTTCGCCCTAGGTCGGTTGGCTGCCCCCTATAAATACCCCCCTCACTCCACAAGGCTATAAATACCCCCCTGAGGCATCACAAGCAACACACACAAGCAAAGGAAGCAAGGAAGGAAAGAGAGCAAGGCTAGAGCCAGAGAGCTGATAGCTTAGGGTTTAGCCAAGCTTAGGCAAGTAGGTAGCTAGTAGAGCAAGACATCTTTGCCCTCGCGGAAGCCCTGCTCAAGGCTTAGCTCAAGAGTAGAGGCGTGCGAGTGATCGGTCCTGGAGTCGGGAAGTGTCTTCCTTCATGTCCAGTTCAGGTTTTGCTCTTGTTACTCAAGCACTTTACTATATTCTAGTTCATCATTTCAAGTATTACTTTATTCTACTTATCAGTATTGAGTGGTATACTTGATTGATTGCTTGAGGTCCTAGCTATCCTACAGATCAATTCACTTAGCCATAGTAGTTAATCTCTAGTGAGCTTAGTGTTTGATCTTTCCCAATAGGTTGCTTAGTTAGTTTAGTGTTTATCTTATTATGTCAAGTATTTGCTCTGACGTCCGCAAGGGTGTCTCTATTCAAAGCTAGGGTAGTGATAGTTAGAATATAATTAAGCGTGGTGCTTAGTTATAGACTTACCTTCAGATACGGCTGGACCCCCAGATAGCTGTGGTAGCAAGCAGGTGGTGACAGCCCTGCGCGCCTTGAATTCCACCACGTAGTTGTCCCAGTTTAACAGTAAGGCTCGTTGTGCTAGCGTTCAACCTAAGTCAGTGGTAAAGGCTAGTATGCCTCGATACTTAATAAGATAGGAATAAAACTTTACTTAACTAGGTTGCTTTATTGACATTTGCATGTCTTGCTTCGTAGTTATCTTGCCTTGTAGTTATCTTGCTTCATGGTTATCTAGGAGTATTATTAGTAGTAGTTAGTTATCTTAGTTACCTTATTTACCCTCTATCTACCTATCCATCCACCTTACCTTAGCCATCCATTTCATTCTTACCTATCCACCCATATATTCTTTCTAGCCTTTCATCCCCTCTCTTCCCTTCTCTCCTTTTCCCTTTTCTCTTTTCTTCGACTCTCATCCCCTCCTTCACTCGACTCATACACCACCCTAGCCTTCCCTTGGAATCAAATAAATCGACACCTGGTACTCCCAGGTGAAGTGCTACTGCGATAGTTCTGTGCGCTTGCAGAATCTCCTCTTGGTAGATTTCAATCTCTCTAGCTAGCTCCTACTAGTGTCGGGATTGACATCCCCACTTGACATTAGTAGATAGCTGCTTTAGCTTCATTCCTTTCGGTATAGTGACCGGACTTGCTACAAGCACTTCTAACACCGTTGCCTGGAATAGATTCCATAGTCTACTCCTAGTAACGACGTTAGCTAGTGTCAACAAGTATTTCTGGGCCGTTACCGGGGATAGTTACCTAGCTCTATCTTTAGTGAAGCTAAGAACTACCAACAAGCATTTCTGGCGCCGTTGCCGGGGAAGGCAATCGGTGTATCGGTTGAGTCCGTGTCGGATTTATCTTCGCTTAAGCTCCCGCTTAGCGAATCCCATCTTACCCCATTCTTTCTTTCCTTAGTCCTTCTTATCTTTTTCCTTCATCTTCTTCAACTTCTTTCTTTCTTATCTCGTTCTATCTTCACGATGGCCAACAAGACCATTCATGAATTTTCTGCTCCTTCTGCCACTAATGTAGCGATAGGACCAGACGTGATCGATGCCAACCTCAATTTTAAGTTGAAACCAGCTCTCATCACAATGGTCCAAGCTAGCCCGTTCTGTGGCAAGGCTCATGAGGATGCCAATGCTCACCTCCAATAATTTTTTGAGATTTGCGGCACCTTCACCATTAAGGGATAAACCCAAGAAGCCATCTGTCTTTCTCTTTCCTTTCTCTTTGCTAGGAAAAGCGAAGCAATGGTTCTATACCGATCGCAATGCTGTAGACACATGGGCAAGACGAATGCTCTTTGCAACAAAATCTCCAGCTTTACGCAACAAGCCGATGAATCTATTCCCGAGGCTTGGGAGAGAATGCAAGAGTACGTCGCTGCTTGTCCGCACCATGGTATGGAGGACTGGCTATTGATCCAGAACTTCTACCATGGCCTAACCCCACTCTCTAGAAGCCATTTGGATGCCGCCGCCGGCGGTGCATTCTTTTCTCTGAATGTTGCAGATGCTAAGGTTCTCATAGAGAAGATGGTGTCGAACCAAGGATGGAATGACGAGAGACTGCAGCCCCGTAAGCGAGGTATGCATTCCCTTAAGGAGGCCAACATGATCGTGACCAAGATGGACCGGCTGGCAAAGAAGCTGGACAGCTGTGAGAAGATGAACCAACAAGAGAGTGTCCATTCTCTGGAATCCTACATGACCTGTGAAGTCTGTGGAGAAACCGGACATTCTGGGAACCACTACCCTGAGTTACATGAAGATTTGAACTTCATCAACAACAACAACAACAGTTTCCGTCAACAGAATAGAGGATGGAATCAGCCTGCAAACTCTCAAGGTAATAATTCATTCCCCCGCTCTAATTTTCAGAATTCTGATAGTTTCTCATTCTTGAAAAATTTAGTTTACTCACAAGGTAGAACTACTGATTTCTTGAATAAGAGATTAATGTCGAATGATAAAACCCTTGAGAATATAAATGCTAAATTGAATGATTTCCCATCTGCTCTGAAAAATCAATTAAGCTTTAATAAGATGTTAGAAACCCAATTAGCTCACTTGCTGCTATCATACCATCTTTTGAGACTGGCAAAATTCCTGCTAAACCTGACATGGAAACTGCAAATATGGTTGAAATAAAATATTTTAACTATTATGAAGATCAAACCATGACTGTTAAAAAGGGTGATCCTGGTAGTCCCATAATTAGATGCTCAATCTTTGGTGAAGTCTTTAAAAATGCCATGTGTGATTTAGGATCGAGTGTGAACATTATATCTAAGGATTTCTATGAAAACTCGTTCTTTCCACCCATGTCATCCACATCTGCCTATGTTGTGCTAGCTGATCAATCCACTTGCTATATAGAAGGAATAGTCAATGATTTACATGTTCATATTAGAGGCTCCTATGTTCCTGCTGATTTCGTAATACTAGATATGGGAAATAGGAAAGATGTGCCTTTAATTTTGGGTAGACCTTTCTTGAATACTGTGAATGCCTGCATATATGTGGGGAGTGGTAAAATGCAAATGACATTACGAGGGAGGAAGGAAATATTCTCCTTTTCCGTGGTCCCGCATATGCCGCTAACATGCAGGTAGCAAAACCCGTTCGTACCAAGAAGTGGCGCCCAAGAACAAGGTGGAACATAAAGGAAGAACCACCTTCTCCTGAGTTGTGTAATTCTCATGACAAAGGAGAGGTGCCAAAAGAAGAAGAACCCGATGAAGTACTTAAGGAATAAGCACCCAAGGAAGCAGATCCACCCGATAAGGATGAAACTCCATGGACCTAAGGTATGGTTTTACTTTTATTTTTACCCTTCAATTTTCCCTTTTTCAAATAAATAACATATGTCATGCATGTAACTAAAAAAATCAGTTATCATTAGTTATATGCATAGGTATATGTTAACTTAGTTAGAACAATAAATTATCATAATAGGATAGTTTCCCTTTTCACAACATTAGATAGTTTCCCTTTTAATAAAATGAGAACAAGAGCTCCGACTGAGAAGAAAAAGATCCTTCACCAAGCACGAAGCCAGCTTGGGGAGACTCCCGCTCCAATAAGGTATGTCTCAAGCCTACACTTTATATTCAGTTCTTAAATTCTATATCTTTTGAAATGTCACATTCTTACCTAAATAACCATTCCATGAATAAAATTGATAAAATCTGCTTAAACAAGTTGAAACCTGAATAAGATTTGAAATATGTCATGCAAATGCTATTGTTATGGTTCGAATGATTGGTCTTATCTAAGTTGTAGCTTTTGTGGGTTGCACATGCTTTAACTGAAATCATGCTTAGTGAATAAAGTTAGTAAGAAATGGAGTAATTCTTTAAACTTGCTAAGGTGAAATTAGGACCTAATCTGGAGGATTTCTTTTAAAAATTATGAAAACCTTGCTAAAAGTTCCTCCTAGATTTTATCCAATCCCACCACCAGCCAAATATTTGTTAGTCAAAACCACAAAGAGCTTTGTCTATGTTGAGCTTTGTTAGACCTCATAGATCTTAGTAGAGAAGTTATCACATCTTTTGAATCAAGATTCACACACCCACCATAAATTGCCTACTTTCCACTTAGGAAGTTTGCAACCACCAAATAAATTGCTCATTCTCTACACTGGAGATATGCAATACCTTGCAAAACGTCCCATTGCTAGCCTTATGTTATTCCTACACTGGGAATAAGCATTTCTCTCCCTTTCCCTACTCAATTCAAAAATCCTTTCCTATAGATAATCTGGGGAAATCTAGAGCTAAAAAAAAGAGAGAGAGATAAAAAAAAGTGAGCAAAGTAGCTCAAGAGAGGACTATGACCTCAGATAAGGTGAGGACAATCTTTTTGTCTACTCACTATGTATCCAAAAAAGAGAGAGAGAGAGAATTATCATTAGCTCTAGACCCCAGAAATTAACTAGGAAGGATTATGAAATATCCCTCTATACACTTCCACATAACCACACATGCACATCTTGATCAATTTTTATGATTTGCTGCTCCATATGATCTCAGTGTGTAGCTTAGCAATAAACATCAGGCAATTTGCTCATGGTTCTTAGCCTCCTATAACTCCACATATCATTCTTTAGAAGTAGGAGAGGCTACATTTTGCCCTAAGTGAGGATTTAAACACCATTGAGTGACTGAGTGAATCTTGGAGGACTTAAGCAAGTTTTTATCTTTGAAAACCTTAAAATGTAACATCCCAAAAATTTGCATCGATTTGAAATAGGCAATATGATTTAATCATGCATTTTGTGTGTTGCATAAAACTTAGTTAATAAATTATTTGCAAAAGCTAAAATAAATTCTAGGCCAAAGACCATGATGATGCATACATGCTGGTGCATATTTTATTTTGTGATGATTGGTTTTCCTCAAAACTGGTTTGAATTCAAATGGATTTCAATTTGGCTTTTGAAATCAACTTCTGAAAATGGAAAACCATTTTTCCTTCCCCTCCCTTTCTTCCTTGGCTTTTGGCCCGGAGCAGATTGCTGGCCCGTTCCCGTCGGCCTGCTCTCCCTCTCCCCTCTCTCTCCGTCGCTCGCGTGGGCCGCCGCCCGGCCCAGCAGCCCCTGCGCAGCGCCGCAGCCCCGCGCCGAGCCGAGGGTCCAGCCTCGGCGCTGCATTCGCGTGCGCGTAGCCGTTTCTGTCTCGCCCGAGGGTCCAGCCTCGCGTGCGCGTAGCCGTTTCTGTCTCGCCCGAGGGTCCAGCCTCGCGTGCGCGTAGCCGTTTCTGTCTCGCCCGAGGGTCCAGCCTCGCGTGCGCGTAGCCGTTTCCGTCTCGCCGAGGGTCCAGCCTCGCGTGCGCGTCGCCGCTTCCGTCTCCCCGAGGGTCGCCGCTCCCGCGCCCGCACTCGCTGACAAAGCATGCCCCGCCTGTCAGTGTCCTCACCCTCCCTGCTCGTGTCCATGGCGGACACTTGAATCGAGCCCGACTCCGACCCGAGTCCTTGCCGATCGCTTCTTGCCATATCAAGCCCTCCTATAAAACCCGAGCAACCGCCGCCTCTCCCACGCATCTAGCTCGAGTTCTCGTGCCCTAAGTCGCCGCAATCGCAAGCTCCGCCGCTCGCAAGCTTTCCGCCGCCAACAACCCGGCGATTCATCGAGTTTCAGAGCCCATAAGTGGTATCTCGAGTTTCCCTTGATCTTTCGAAGTTAACCGAGTAGATTTCCCTCTTTTTCCCCTTGTTTTGATCCCCTAATCGCTCGCCGTCGCTCTGCAGAGGCCGCCGTCCGCCAAACTGTGCAATCCGCCGTCACCGAGACCTCCCCGACGCCATTAACACCACTGGTGAGTTCGCGTTGAGTTTCTCTTTCGATTGGATCTTTTCCCGAGGTCTCTACCGCTCTGTAGCGCAATCCCGAGCCGCGCCGCCGCCTTCCGGCCATGTAGCCGCCGCGTCCTTCTTTCTCCCGGCGAAAGCGCCGCCGGTCTCACCCTGATCTAATCCGAGCCGTCCATTCTGGATCTAGCGCTCGGAATCGCTCGATACCCCTTCGTCTGTCACCTTTGCTAAAGAGTCCCCCAAATATTTAGGTCTAAACCCGCGGTCCCAATGGCCCTGTTCAATGAGTCTGCGAATTCTTCCGTTTGAGCCCCTGCGCTTTGTCCTATTTGAGGCGCAGTCCATCCAATCCACAGATTGTTTAAATCGATTTTAAATACAAATTCAATTTCAGTTTATTTACAGTTTTGCCACTGATTTCAAATGCTTATAACTTCTACGTTTTTAGTCCGTTTTAGTCCGTTCAAGTTGCGTTAGATTCGTTTTGAAAAGATCTTTCTATCTGTATGAAGATATCTACTGCTTTCAGTAATTAAAATTTGAGTTAGATTTAATCTACTAATTAAGGTTTTGTAACTTGTTTAGCTCATAACTTTCACGTTATAATTCCGTTTTTCGTGATTCTCGCGTTTATGTGATCGTGGTAGATCGTACTTTCTGTTTTCAAACTTTTTATATTATTTTCTTGCTGATTGGTGTAATGTTCTAATTATAGCTTGTTTGCTTTGTATGATTGTTGTACCGTGCTTGTGTGATGATGTGGTAATCGAGTTCAGACGGTGAGAATTACGTCGGTGATCAGGAGTCCTACTTCGACAACCAGGAGCAACCAGAGTACTCTGAATCAGGCAAGTATAGCATGGGATCCTCCTTGTTGACCTATTCACCATGAAACATCTAAATTCATATGCATGTGTCTAATTTTGATCACCTATCTAGTTTACCCAGACCTTTGACCGTTACCTTGATAACCTTGGGATGCTATGCATATGGGTAGAGTTTTGCTAGAGCTTTACTTAAACCAAACATGATCTAATAATGGTGAATAAAATTTGATCTTTTTAGCAACATGGTTTAGGACCCCCTGTCAGCAAAAGCTGGGACATACAGTGCAACCATGAGGGTTATATGGCTCTGACCTTAGCTCAGTATAAGGACCTTTTCTAGCTTGTTAGTGGACACCTGTATAGGCGCGTTGGGTCTTGCCGAGACGGTTATAGTGCGGCTTCTGTCCACGTGAGTATAGGCTGCGTGTTATTGTGCCACCTGGAAGGAGGGCTCTACATCCCTTGCCTTAAGAACCAGCGACCCTAACTTGTTAGACGAACCTTTGAAAGGCTTTGCGTGTATCCTGCCCGCTCACCTCGGAAGTGTTATGGGAGTAATTAACCCGGGCATCTGGATATCACGACTCATCGGGTAAAGTGTACAACCTCTGCAGAGTGTAAAAACTGATATATCAGCCGTGCTCACGGTTACGAGCGGCCCGGAAAACTCACAGATTAGTTGTTATATGTTGTTTATTTATGTTGCTCATGTGGTTTACCTTATTGCTATGTTTCAATTATTATGATCATGTGGGTTGGGTTTTAAGCCTTCATATATGTTCACCTTAATGTTAAAATGTTGCCAAATAAAAGCTACTGCAGTTTAACCAGTGTCAGCCTTTTTGAGCCTCATGAACCCCATGTTACACTTGTTAAGTACGAGATGTACTTATGCTTGTTTATTTTCTTTCTACTTGGATAAAAATCCCGGATGGGTAACAGATTGCTATGGTAACGACGACTTCCCTGAAGAGTTCTAGTCTTGCTGTCAACCAGTCATCTTCCCTGTGATGGAGCTACCGCGAGAGATACTTTATTTATCCGCTGCTATGTAAAGACTTTGAATAATATTCGTTATGTAATAAACAACATGTGATGTACTTCTCTTAATTGTGGCTTATGTGTGTGATTGATCTCTGGGCACACATGAGTTATTGCATTCAATTTTGTTCTTAAAATTGGGTGTGACAAATTGGTATCAGAGCTATGTTGACTGTAGGACGCAAGCCTAGTTAGTTATGGTCGTTTAAGTGGTCCTTGCTTCTCAATTCTTGCTATTTATCTTAGCCTTGATAATTTATCAAAACTATATGCTTCTCTTTACTTGCTCTATTACACAAATATATTGATTCTATTGTATCTATCTCTTGGTCTATTCCATAGATGGCTCGTCGTATCACCCGCAGAACCGTCAGTGGACGCAGGAGGGCAGGCAACCCCGTTCCGCAAGCACCGCAAGCACCCCAGGAGCCAGAAACAGCAAGGAGGTAGCACCGCAAGAGCCAGTACTGCAAGAACAAGCACCTCAAGAAGTGGAACCACAAGCGCCGGCACCACCAGTACAAGCTCCAGCTCAGCAAGCACCAGCTCCACAAGTTCCAGTACCTCCCGCGCCAGTGCCCCCAGAAGTGCTGGAGGTTGAAGACGATGAAGAGCTTCCAACGGGTTGGGACGTGGACTCCGGGGTATCTCGTCGGAGCGCCCACAGCGCCCAGAGTCCCACACATCACAGGCTGATGGGACTTTTTGATGCCTACTACCCCGACAAGAACATCATCGTACAGTACACCCACTGGAGGTACAGTCATCCCTGGAAAGGACCTACTGGAAGGCAAGAGTGACTGTCGCCGTCCGAGAACCAGAGAGTGGCCTATACCTGCATGAGATGGTGATTGGCCACAGAGCTCGTCGGTCCACTCTAGCGTCAGCCTTGGAAGCCGTGGCAGTTGAAGCCTACAAAGCATTCCGGGGTCGTCGCATTGAAGACATGAGGGATGATGCATACCGCTATCTGCCCTATTGGAACAGTGAGAATAAGGAGGCTATGGTAGAAGACCCCAATGCAACTCCAACCGAGAAGGCCACACGAGATTTTCTCCTTGACAGGGAAAGGTCTAACGCGGACTTGGAAAAGGAGGTGATATCCCTGGGAAAAGATCTCAAAAGATGCTATAGCACTATTGATGGGCTCTTGGAACTTCTCAATCAACCCCCTATGTACAAGAGGCTCCGCGAACCGCTCTACAAATAGGCATAGGTCACCCTTCTATGTAATAAGACGATAGTAGTAAGCGTTTGTCGAGTCTAGTTAACCTTTGTGCTAGTGTGCTTCTTATGTGTGAGTTGGATGGATTATATTATGCTTATGTGTGATTTGGTTCTTTGTAATGAGTGTTGAGATATTGTGGGCTTGTCTACAAATCTCATAGTTAGACATAACGTTTATGAATAATAAGAGGGTTAGTTACATCTTGTCCTATGCTGTTTTCTGGAGCAACCTGTGATCTTTTGGTTATATCTCAAGTTCTGATCGTGCAACATGGCTGAAAATTTTATGATGGAAAATAGACTCCTATGTCTAACCAATGCCTCTGGAATCACTTCAATAGCTGTTATGGTTTGTGAGATATGGCTGTTTCAAGTTAGAGTTTCTGCGCAGTTTTGAGCTCTGGACAGATCTGTTTGTTCTCTGTTTTTGACTAACTTAACGACAGAATCTGGGAAAGTCACTTAAATAAAAGTTGTAGATAATTTCGTTATCTTTCCAACCGTGTATCACACGCCCTGTTTGGATTTCTGGAACTCCGAATATGACTGTTTTTCTGTACTTTGTTACTGGATCTCGCCCAGAAATTTTCAGATCTCCTGTTTCCTCTCATATAAGTGATCTTTTCTTAAAAAGTTCACTAACCTTGATCCCTGTTTGGAAACACAGATGGCCGCCAGAGGAGGTGGAGTTGGAGGTGGACGTGGACGTGGCCGTGGTCGTGGAGCACCTGTTAACCCGCCACCACCACCCCCAGTTGACATTCAGCAGTTGATGGGCATCCAAGCCCAATTTATGCAAACTATGATGCAACATATGCAGCATCAGCCAGTTGGAGGAGCACCACCGATGCAAGTGAGGGACAAGAGGGGTGAGTTTTTGAAGGGTCACCCGCCAGTGTTCTCTCATGCCGCTGATCCCCTGGAGGCTGATGACTGGCTTCGTGCTATTGAACGCCAGCTTACCATCGCGCAATGCAATGACCAGGAGAAGGTGCTCTATGCTTCTGGTCAGTTGCAAGGAGCTGCTCTGGATTGGTGGGAATCGTTTCAGTTCGGTCAAGCCAACAATGCCCACCTGTCACCTTCGAGGAATTCAAGACCAACTTCAAAGCGTACCATATCCCTGCTGGTCTGATTGAATTGAAGCAGGAAGAGTTCAGATCTCTGCGCCAAGGAGCCATGACCGTTGCAGAGTACCGTGACAAGTTTGCTCAATTGTCACGCTATGCCCCCACTGATATTGCTCAGGATGCCGACAAGCAGCGTCGCTTTCTCAAGGGTCTGAATGACGGACTGGCACTGCAGCTAATGTCCAATGAGTATGCCAGTTACCAGACTCTAGTCAACCGTGCTATAGTGGTTGACAACAAGCGCAAGGAAATGGAGGCTAGAAAGAGGAAGCTCCAAGGTCAGTCCTCTGGTAGTAACAACCGCCCTCGTTCCAATTTCGCACCAGGCAATCAGCAGAGGTACCAGGGACCTACTACTCAGTGGAACCGCAACCAGGGACAACAACGTCCTTCATACCCGCAGCAGCAGCAGGGTAATAATCAACGCCCCCAACAACAGCCTAACAATCAAGCTCAACGCCAAGGAAACCCTGTCAACCCCCATGAAGAATAGTGCACCTAACACTCCCAACAAGTGTTTTGTCTGTGGTGATGCTGGTCACCTCTCCTACAACTGCCCTAAGAAGCAGAACCAGCAGACTCCGCAGAACCAGACTAACAATCAAAGGGGACGACCGAATCCATCACCTAACTCAGGCAAGGTGAACCACGTGTCTGCAGAGACCGTGCAGGAGGCGCCAGAAATTATGCTTGGTACGTTCAATATCAGCTCCATTCCCGCTACAGTTCTTTTCGATTCTGGTGCATCACATACTTTCATATCACATACATTTGTTAGAATGCATAATCTACCTGTTAGTCTCATGAAAACCCCTATAATGGTTACCTCACCGGGTGGAGGTTTGCAAGCTACGCTCCAGTGTATGCCTATAGATGTGTCCTTAGGGGGGTAGATTCTCAGTATCCCCAATTGTGCTGAGGACAGCTGGTATTGATTTGATACTTGGTATGGATTGGATGAAGAGGTGCAAGACAGATATACAGTGTCAAGATAAAGTTGTGACAGTTACACAGCTAAGGGAGACAGAATCAGTGTGAAGGTAGTGTTACAACCAACACCGACCGCAACCGTGAACCAGATGAATGAAGAGGTTTTCAGGAAGATCTAGTGGTGGAAGAGTTCCGGATGTGTTCCCCGATGATTTGCCAGGTATGCCACCTGATCGCGACATTGAATTTATTATTGAACTTTTACCTGGAACTGCACCCATAGCTAAAAGACCATATAGAATGGGAGTACCTGAATTAGAAGAACTTAAGAAACAAATTAAAGAGTTGCAAGAAAAAGGGTTTATTCGTCCTAGTTCATCACCTTGGGGAGCTCCTGTTATCTTTGTTGACAAAAAGGATGGTGGTCAACGGATGTGTGTTGACTATAGATCGCTTAATGAGGTTACTATCAAGAATAAGTACCCGTTGCCAAGGATTGATGATCTGTTTGATCAGCTGAAAGGTGCATGTGTGTTCTCTAAGATTGATCTGCGTTCTGGTTACCATCAGTTGAAGATTCGAGCATCTGATATTCCAAAGACAGCTTTCACAACAGGTATGGGTTGTATGAGTATACAGTCATGTCATTTGGATTGACCAATGCACCTGCCTACTTTATGTATTTGATGAACAAAGTGTTCATGGAATATCTCGACAAGTTCGTTGTTGTGTTTATTTGATGATATTCTGGTATACTCTAAGAACAAGGAAGATCATGCTAAACACCTGAGGTTAGTGCTACAGAAACTCAGAGAGCACAAGTTGTATGCCAAGCGCAGCAAGTGTGAGTTTTGGTTGAAGGAAGTCTCTTTCCTTGGACATGTTATCTCTAATGGAGGCATCTCAGTAGATCCGGGCAAGGTTGAAGATGTGTTGAATTGGAATCCACCAACAGATGTGACCGAGATTCGTAGTTTCCTCGGATTGGCCGGTTATTATAGAAGGTTCATTGAAGGATTCTCCAAGCTTGCTAAGCCAATGACAGCTCTGCTAGAAAGAATGCTAAGTTTGTTTGGTCTGATAAGTGTCAAGCTAATTTCGAGGAGTTGAAGAAACGTCTGACTACAGCTCCAGTGTTAATTCTGCCAGATCTGAGTAAGGATTTCTCTATTTATTGTGATGCGTCTCGTCAAGGTTTGGGTTGTGTTCTTATGCAAGAAGGCAGAGTGGTAGCATATGCATCGAGGCAGTTGAGAAAGCATGAGCTGAACTATCCCACTCATGATTTAGAATTGGCAGCTGTTGTCCATGCATTGAAGATTTGGAGACACTATCTAGTGGGTCACAAGACGGACATCTATACCGATCATAAGAGCTTGAAGTACATTTTCACTCAGTCTGATCTGAATTTGAGACAACGCAGATGGTTGGAATTGATTAAGGATTATGATTTGGAAATACACTATCATCCCGGGAAGGCTAATGTTGTAGCAGATGCCTTGAGTAGAAAGAGCCATGCCAATGAGTCAGAATTGCTTCTATGCCAGAGAGTTGTTGTGTGCTGAATTTGCACATCTAAATTTGGGAATTGTGATCAACAGAATGGAGTTAGAACTTGAACCGGTATTGATGCAAGAGATACGAAAGGGTCAGATGTCAGATGAGAAGTTGAAGCAGATAGCCGATAATATTGTTCTTGGCAAAGCGTCAGGTTTCCGGTTAGATGATGATGGCACATTATGGCATGGAAATAGATTATGTGTACCTGCAATCAAGGAGATACGTGAGTCTATACTGCGAGAAGTACATGAGTCAGCTTACTCCATTCATCCTGGAAGCACTAAGATGTACCTTGATCTAAAGAGGAAGTATTGGTGGGGATGGATGAAAGGGATGTAGCCGAGTACGTCGCTCTATGTGATACCTGTCAGAGAGTGAAGGCAGAACATCAGAGACCCGCCGGTTTGTTACAACCGATGAAGATACCTGAATGGAAGTGGGAAGAAGTTGGTATGGATTTCATAGTTGGGTTACCTCGTACTCAGAGAGGTTACGACTCCATATGGGTAATAGTCGATCGATTGACCAAAGTTGCTCACTTTATACCAGTTAAAACTACCTATACGGGAGCTAGATTGGCGGAATTGTACATGGAACGGATAGTATGTTTGCATGGAGTGCCTCGAAAGATTGTGTCAGATCGTGGTACTCAGTTCACCTCTCATTTTTGGCAGATGATACATCGATCATTAGGTACAAGGTTGAACTTCAGTACTGCTTATCATCCACAGACTGATGGACAGACGGAAAGAACAAATCAGATTCTGGAAGACATGTTGAGAGCATGTGCATTACAGTATGGCACCAGTTGGGACAAGAATCTGTGTTATGCAGAGTTCTCATACAACAACAGTTATCAGGAGAGTCTTAAGATGGCACCGTTTGAAGCCTTGTATGGTAGACAGTGTAGAACACCGTTGTTCTGGGATCAGACAGGTGAGAGTCAAGTGTTTGGACCTGATGTGTTGAGGAATGCCGAGGAACATGTCAGAATAATCAGAGATAACCTGAGAGCTGCTCAGTCCCGACAGAAGAGTTATGCAAACAACCGTCGTCGAGATCTATCTTTTGCAGTAGGTGATTATGTCTACCTGAAGGTGTCACCGATGAGAGGTGTGAAAAGGTTCAATAAGAAAGGAAAGTTAGCACCAAGGTATATTGGACCGTTCAAAATTCTTGAAAGACGTGGCGAAGTGGCATATCAGTTAGAGTTGCCTGAAAGCTTGTCAGGAGTGCATGATGTGTTTCATGTCTCTCAGTTGAAGAAATGTCTGCGAGTGCCCGAAGAGCAGATACCGTTGGAAGAGCTACAGTTAAGGAAGATCTGACTTATGATGAGTATCCCATAAAGATCCTAGAGACAGCTGAACGAGTTACCAGGAGCAGAGTAATAAAGATGTGTAAGGTTCAGTGGAACGGTATTCAGAAGCAGAGGCAACTTGGGAAAGAGAAGAGGATCTGAGGAAGTCATACCCACAGTTGTTTGAGTAAGCATCGCTGGAATCTCGAGGACGAGATTCTTTAAGGGGGGTAGAATTGTAACATCCAAAAATTTGCATCGATTTGAAATAGGCAATATGATTTAATTATGCATTTTGTGTGTTGCATAAAACTTAGTTAATAAATTATTTGCAAAAGCTAAAATAAATTCTAGGCCAAAGACCATGATGATGCATACATGCTGGTGCATATTTTATTTTGTGATGATTGGTTTTCCTCAAAACTGGTTTGAATTCAAATGGATTTCAATTTGGCTTTTGAAATCAACTTCTGAAATGGAAAACCATTTTTTCCTTCCCCCTCCCTTCTTCCTTGGCTTTTGGCCCGGAGCAGATTGCTGGCCCGTTCCCGTCGGCCTGCTCTCCCCTCTCCCCTCTCTCTCCGTCGCTCGCGTGGGCCGCCGCCGGCCCAGCAGCCCTGCGCAGCGCCGCAGCCCCGCGCCGAGCCGAGGGTCCAGCCTCGGCGCTGCATTCGCGTGCGCGTAGCCGTTTCTGTCTCGCCCGAGGGTCCAGCCGCGCGTGCGCGTAGCCGTTTCTGTCTCGCCGAGGGTCCAGCCTCGCGTGCGCGTAGCATTCTGTTCGCCCGAGGTCCAGCCTCGCGTGCGCGTAGCCGTTTCCGTCTCGCCCGAGGGTCCAGCCTCGCGTGCGCGTCGCCGCTTCCGTCTCGCCGAGGGTCGCCGCTCCCGCGCCCGCACTCGCTGACAAAGCATGCCCCGCCTGTCAGTGTCCTCACCCTCCCTGCTCGTGTCCATGGTGGACACTTGAATCGAGCCCGACTCCGACCCGAGTCCTTGCCGATCGCTTCTTGCCATATCAAGCCCTCCTATAAAACCCCGAGCAACCGCCGCCTCTCCCCACGCATCTAGCTCGAGTTCTCGTGCCCTAAGTCGCCGCAATCGCAAGCTCCGCCGCCCGCAAGCTTTCCGCCGCCAACAACCCGGCGATTCATCGAGTTTCAGAGCCCGTAAGTGGTATCTCGAGTTTCCCCTTGATCTTTCGAAGTTAACCGAGTAGATTTCCCTCTTTTTCCCCCTTGTTTTGATCCCCTAATCGCTCGCCGTCGCTCTGCAGAGGCCGCCGTCCGCCAAACTGTGCAATCCGCCGTCACCGAGACCTCCCCGACGCCATTAACACCACTGGTGAGTTCGCGTTGAGTTTCTCTTTCGATTGGATCTTTTCCCGAGGTCTCTACCGCTCTGTAGCGCAATCCCGAGCCGCGCCGCCGCCTTCCGGCCATGGAGCCGCCGCGTCCTTCTTTCTCCCCGGCGAAAGCGCCGCCGGTCTCACCCTGATCTAATCCGAGCCGTCCATTCTGGATCTAGCGCTCGGAATCGCTCGATACCCTTCGTCTGTCACCTTTGCTAAAGAGTCCCCAAATATTTAGGTCTAAACCCGCGGTCCCAATGGCCCTGTTCATTGAGTCTGCGAATTCTTCCGTTTGAGCCCCTGCGCTTTGTCCTATTTGAGGCGCAGTCCATCCAATCCGCAGATTTGTTTAAATCGATTTTAAATACAAATTCAATTTCAGTTTATTTACAGTTTTGCCACTGATTTCAAATGCTTATAACTTCTACGTTTTTAGTCCGTTTTAGTCCGTTCAAGTTGCGTTAGATTCGTTTTGAAAAGATCTATCTATCTGTATGAAAATATCTACTGCTTTCAGTAATTAAAATTGAGTTAGATTTAATCTACTAATTAAGGTTTTGTAACTTGTTTAGCTCATAACTTTCACGTTATAATTCCGTTTTTCGTGATTCTCGCGTTTATGTGATCGTGGTAGATCGTACTTTCTGTTTTCAAACTTTTTATATTATTTTCTTGCTGATTGGTGTAATGTTCTAATTATAGCTTGTTTGCTTGTATGATTGTTGTACCGTTGATTGTGTGATGATGTGTAATCGAGTTCAGACGGTGAGAATTACGTCGGTGATCAGGAGTCCTACTTCGACAACCAGGAGCAACCAGAGTACTCTGAATCAGGCAAGTATAGCATGGGATCCTCCTTGTTGACCTATTCACCATGAAACATCTAAATTCATATGCATGTGTCTAATTTTGATCTCCTATCTAGTTTACCCTAGACCTTTGACCCGTTACCTTGATAACCTTGGGATGCTATGCATATGGGTAGAGTTTTGCTAGAGCTTTACTTAACCAAACATGATCTAATAATGGTGAATAAAATTTGATCTTTTTAGCAACATGGTTTAGGACCCCCTGTCAGCAAAAGCTGGGACATACAGTGCAACCATGAGGGTTATATGGCTCTGACCTTAGCTCAGTATAAGGACCTTTTCTAGCTTGTTAGTGGACACCTGTATAGGCGCGTTGGGTCTTGCCGAGACGGTTATAGTGCGGCTTCTGTCCACGTGAGTATAGGCTGCGTGTTATTGTGCCACCTGGAAGGAGGGCTCTACATCCCCTTGCCTTAAGAACCAGCGGCCCTAACTGTGTTAGACGAACCTTTGAAAGGCTTTGCGTGTATCCTGCCCGCTCACCTCGAAGTGTTATGGGAGTAATTAACCCGGGCATCTGGATATCACGACTCATCGGGTAAAGTGTACAACCTCTGCAGAGTGTAAAACTGATATATCAGCCGTGCTCACGGTTACGAGCGGCCCGGAAAACTCCACAGATTAGTTGTTATATGTTATTTATTTATGTTGCTCATGTGGTTTACCTTATTGCTATGTTTCAATTATTATGATCATGTGGGTTGGGTTTTAAGCCTTCATATATGTTCACCTAATGTTAAAATTGTTGCCAAATAAAAGCTACTGCAGTTTAAATAAAACCAGTGTCAGCCTTTTTGAGCCTCATGAACCCCATGTTACACTTGTTAAGTACGAGATGTACTTATGCTTGTTATTTTCTTTCTACTTGGATAAAAATCCCGGATGGGTAACAGATTGCTATGGTAACGACGACTTCCCTGAAGAGTTCTAGTCTTGCTGTCAACCAGTCATCTTCCCTGTGATGGAGCTACCGCGAGAGATACTTTATTTATCCGCTGCTATGTAAAGACTTTGAATAATATCGTTATGTAATAAACATACGTAATGGTACTTCTTAATTTTGTGGCTTATGGTGGTGATTGTCTCTGGGCACACATGAGTTATTGCATTCAATTTTGTTCTCAAAATGGGTGTGACATAAACCCCCTCCTGACAAAATCCTAGTCAAACCTAAGCAAGATAAAGTTTCCTATCTACTACTTTATTTCACTCTTGCATGTTTGAAGTGAAAAGCTATAAGCCCCATATTGCGAGGATTAATGATATATGCTAAGCTATAAGCCCCATCAACAATTTACCCAATGTCCACCAAAAAGGCATGAAATGTAGTCAAATAGGTTTCAACTAACCAAATTCCACATGTCATAGATTTTTATTTGAATGCAGGATTTGGACCAAATTTGAAGAATGAACCCACCAGGAGACGAGCCTACTCACCAGGACCCTTTTGGGCCCTAGTGGGTGTTGACTCTTGCTAACGTCGTCACTAGGAGTAGACTATGAACCTATCCCCGGCAACGGCGCCAGAAAGGTTTGTTGGTACTTCTTGATGTAAGAAGTATAACTAATAATTCGTATGACTATTGGTAGGTTCCGCAAGCGCACAGAATAAGTCTATTGTAGCACTTCACCCAGGAGTAACCGAGTATCGTATTTATTTCCACAGGGAAACTACTATGGCAGAACTAACACTAGGACTGCTATGAACAACTATTTATTCTAGCAGGGTTGATCGAGATGTATGAATGGGGGTTGGTTTCTAGTACTACTAAAAAGAAAGAAAGAAAGAAAGACTAACTATTACTAACCTAAATCGGCGGGGTCTGGCCGATGAACGTTTAATGTTTTCCTACACACTTACGATCACAACTAACTTAGCAGTAAAAAGTTTATCTAGTTCTTCGAACCGTAGAAGCCCTCTGGACTATTTACCTCAGACGTACACAACGAGGTTTATGATTTAAGAACTAACCCAACTACGTGGTGGAATTCAAGGCTCCTAGGGCTGTCACCACCTGTTTGCTACCACAGCTATCCGGGGGGCTAGCCAGAAACTAAGGAATAACTAGTCTAAGCACCATGCTTACACTAATATATACTACTCTAATCTTGCGTCCAAAACTAGAGCACTGATTACTCAGCGAAGAACCCAAACTAGATACAAAATAAATACTAAGTTATCTATGATCGAAAGCACTCAACAGAACAATAAGTAAAAAAACTTAAAGTAAATGTTGAAAGTAGAAGAACACTAAGATAAATGAAGAAAGACTTGGAATAACCAGAGACTTGGAAGATCCTCTATTACAACTCAGCTCTCTTCTCTTCTACACTCTCGCTCTCACTCTAAGGTCTCAACTAGAGTGTTCCTCACTAGAGCTTCGCTTACAGAGAGTGGGACTAATGAGGTGAGGTCTGAGTACAAATGAGCTCGGGGGGTCCTATTTATAGCCTAAGGGACCTAGGGGGTACTTGTGGACCTAGGGTTAGGTAAGGGGGGAGTGTGGTGGCGGGCGCCAGCCCTAGGTGGCGGCCGCCACCCCCCTGGCTGTTGGATCCACCCACATTGCTTCAACGGCAATTGGGTCATGATCCATGTGACATCCCTTCTTGGCCCTTGGATGTAATGACCTAAGTGATCAATGGCTGCAAATGAGTGTGGCACGCCTCCCCTGGATCAGTGATGTGGCAGGGGAGGAGTTTGGGCCTCACTCCCCTGGCGGCCACCAGTTATGGGTGGCGGGCACCACCCCACCTTGGCTCAAAGTGAGCCCAGGTGAGTGTGCTCGCCTCCTGGTGGGTCCTCTTGGTCATTTTGCTCAAAAACCCTGCAATTTCCTACATTCAAATAAAACTCAAGGACAAGTGGAAATCGTTAGTTTTATAAAGGTTTTTGGTTGATTTAGGCCCTTGTGTTGTGTTATATGACCTTGTTGATGCTAAGAATATGACACTTAGTGAGCGTCAACATGCTCCCCATGCTTACCTCTTGCTCGTCCTCGAGCAAGCATGGACTTGAAATAATCTTGGAAACTGTGTTTTTTGTTTTGTATGCCCATATTATTTTCATCACCATGGAATTGGTAGCCTTCCCTGCACTCAAGATTAGAACAAAAGACCAGTAAGAAAGAAGGTTTGTCTTTCCCTTGCCTATTTTTCTAATCAAGACATGTGGAGTTTTTGCAAGTTTGTTCAAAAGAAAGCATGCTTAGTAACTTCTGTGCTCACTCAATCACTCATATTTGTTTGGGGAAATGGAAGAATTATCCTCTCACTAAGACTTTATGTGGGGTTTAATGGGTAGGATAAAGTGAGCATGCAATGCTAGCATAATTTTGCCAAGTTAGACAAGTGGAGCAAAGGAGCAACAAGTCATAGGTTCAGACCAGGAATGTGCAAGTGTGTGGTATTTATTGTGGCTACTACTTTCAGGCACTTCCCTCTTTATCTCATTTGTGGGATCATGGCTATAATGAGAGCATTTGCTCTTTTAGATATTCTCTTCTTTCTAGAGCACTTGCTCTTTTGAATTTCTTTTCTAGAGCACTTGCTCTTTTGAATATTCTTTTCTTTCTAGAGCACTTGCTCTTTTTTATAATGCTATAGCCATGTCCCTGAGATTTCATTATGGAGCGTGATATTTTGCCATGGAGTGTTCCTAACAATGAATGGAAATAAAGGCATGTTGTGTGCGTATTCTCAGTGTAAGAATAGCACTATATAGGTGGGTGCAAGTGAATTCCTTGGTCTAAAGATATGACAAGTTTCTCTACCATGACTATCAACAAAAGTCTAACTAGCTCAACACTAACATGCAGCAGGTGGAAGCTCCTACTCTAGAGTAAAAATTATTTTGCTTTGGTAGGACTTTCTTTGACATAGAAGTACTTAGAGCAAATTTTTAAATTTTTCAAAATAATTACCCCACAATCTTGACTTGCTCAAGTCAAAGTAGAACTTACTTCCCCTTTACTTAGTCTAATGCTCATGTCTCAAGTTTAGTTCTAACATACGTTCTCCCATGATAACTCTAATGCATGGCATACATTTTTATTTAGAAAGACTTACGATGAGAGCGGTTCATTTATTACTATTTATTTATTATATATATATATTTTTTAACTGCAAATTAACTAGAATAAACTCAAATTTAATTACTGAAATAAAAATGACAGAAATAAGATGGCAGTGGTACTTGTACCTCGTTGACGGGGTCCTCCCCCAGCTGGCTTTTGGCGTGGTTGGGTTACATCCATCCCTGACGACGGTACATGTCGTCCCAGTTCTGCTGGTTCTACTGCAGGAGAGAAGAAAATATTACCCAGTTCTCCACCAGTTTCCTGGCGGAATTCCTGGAAATTTTGGTTCAAGTTGTTCAAGTCCTTGTGGATTTCGGCAGTATCCATGGTGAGTCCATTCCTTTGGTGCTGAAGATATCCCATATCGCGCATCCACTAGTCCTGATGAAAGGACGAATGGCGAGCGGCCTGTGGCGAGATTCCCCTATGGAAGAACTCATCACCACGGTCAGTGTACCGGGTGGATCCTCCCAAGGAATGAGATGAACTCCCCAACTGGGATGAGTGAAAGGACGTCTCCTGGCCATATTCCCACCGCGGACGTTGCGGTTGTTGCCAATTAGATCCTCCTGCTTGGTGTGAGCCAGGGGGTGTCAAATGACCATAGGTTGGTGCTCCTTCATACTGCCCTGCATGGAAAGGGTCAAACTCCTGTGCCGCTGTTGCGGCTCTTGCGGCCTCTTCTGCTGCACGGGTCTGCACTCGCGTCCTCCTCCTGGGATCCTGCATGATGTTCTCTCGGGCCAACCTGCGGTTTTGCTCTGCCTCGGTTTCCAGGGCCAAAAGTAACATTGGTGCATTCACCAACCAAAGTGACATGTCAGGAAGAGCGATTTTATTCACATAATCTTGGTAGATCATGTGAATCTCACCGGTCTCCTGGTTCTCACGCAAGAGGTGTCCATGCGAGAAATGCTCCATGGTTAAAAGGTCTCGGTCACTAGGAATGTAGGAGTATATAGCGGTGTTCAGCAGACCCATGTTAAAAGCCAGTCTAGTTATCCATGATGTCATTTCAATATTTCCAGTGTGTTGATTAAATTTAGACCAGTAGTCTGCCATGGCCTTAGCGGGTGATACTTTTATGTGGTTTACTAGAGCATAAAGCAGCAGCATTTCGGGCTTTTTAATTAGTCTTAAGTCAGGTCATGGAAAAAGTGTGATACTAATATACTTGTGAAAGAACCTGAGCGTGGGGTTGTGGATATTACTTGTACGGGGCAAGCCTGGGTCTCTGTTCCCAGCAATACTTTTCCAGAATTCATTCCTATTGAATCCCGTACAGGCAGATTCCAAGCTCAGCAAGCACGAATCATCAAAATTTAAATGCTTGCTAAACTGCCCCCACAAAAGAGTGTGCTCTTCGTTAAGAAGCCAGAATGTTATGTGAGTAGCAGACAATTGCATGGTAGCTAGAAATTCCATTGTGAGGGGAAGGATTCCCTCCTCATTAACCATCCATGCATCTTCCCATCCTAAGGTTCGAGAAATATAGAGAAACTCACTGTCCATACCAGTGCGACTTAGCAAGTCAGCGTCGATGTGACGGGTGTGAACGAACTCCCTCTCACTGAGGATGTTCCGGGCCTGCTGTTCCCGATCACTCTGCCAGATGATATCATTGACGGAGTTCAAGATGCGGATGGTCGGTCCAGCCTGGTGTGTGGGCGTAGAGTCCCGATCCACCGACATTTCGTTGGTGGATGGAGTACCCCACCCGGCTCTCCTCATCACTCCCAGCAAAGCGAATGTGGGTGTTTGCTCTCGACGAACTTCCCTCACCCTTACTCTTCTTCTTCTTGCCGGTGAAGAAGTTCTTGAGAGGGCCCATGACTTCCTTGCTAGTGCTCAAGATGGCTGGTGTTTATGTGTTTTGAGTGAGTTGTAGGAACTTGCATGGGGTGTGGGTAGTATTTATAGGCTGAGGATGGAAGGGGGAAGGCTGTGAGCCTCACCCTGCTGGCGGGCACCAGTAATAAGTGGCGGGCGCCACCCCACATTGCCCATTTCTGCTTGCAACCGACACATGAGGTTTCCCTCGTAATGTCCACTGAAATTCCAAGTGGGGAATAAAGTGGTCGGGTCGGTGCAAAGTGAAAAGAGTGTAACCTCCTAAATGGGGCAAGTGAGCTAAAAATGTCACAGACCACTTCTTCATCCTGGTCATACTTTATACCAAGGATGGTGGGAAACTTACTCGGGAGCAGTTTTGTACCGAAATGTGGAAATAGAGGTGGCGGGCGCCAGGAAAAAGTGGTGGGCGCCACCCCCTTGGCTGAATTTCACTCCAACTCACCCCTCCTTTCACCTAGTGCTCTCCTTGTCACTTTCCATCACATGTGCACCAGAATTTTTGGGTGGAGATGTGTCCAAGTGGTGGAGTGAAGAGAGGAGACATGGGGAGACATGGGAGTGAGTGATTGCATTGAAATGAGCAAAGCCACGGGTCTCCCTTGGTGTTATTTGGGTCTAGGAGGTAGGTGTAATAGTCTAGAGATTGGCTAGTGCTCCCTAGTACACCCTAGGGTGGCGGGCGCTAGCATGGGGTGGCGGGCACCACCCCTATGGCTGCCCAAGGCCCCCTAGGAGCCACCTAATCACTCTAGTAATCACCCAATTTGCTGAAAATTAAATTGCTTAAGTAAAACAAAAATTTAAATGAGGGATAAAGACTTACCTTAGCCTAACTTACCTTGGTTAGCCGCTTTGGATTCCCGATTAGTGTCGCCTTCACGGTGGTTGTGGTGGAATGCCGGCACCGACGAACTTTGATGACGGGTGTTTTTCGGTCGCGGTGTGAACTCGAATTTCTCCTCCATTCCACTGATGTGGATCTGAATTTCTCCAGCTCCTACATCAATGGTGGCTTTTGCAGTGCTTAGAAATGGCCGTCCCAAGATCAATGGCGTCCGGTGGTCGGGATTAATATCCAGAACCACAAAATCCACCGGGACAAAGAGATTCCGGATTTTCACCGGAATATTCTCTGCTATTCCCGCGGGATATCAGAGCGATTGATCGGCTAGCTAGACAGTAAATCGCATATGAGTATGATACTATGATTTGTGATTTTAATCATATATTACCTTGGGCATGACGATGACGCTTGCCCCCAGATCACAGAGTGCATGCTCGAAGTGCTGCTCTCCAATTGAACATGCGATCGTTTGGTTTCATGGGTCCTTCATCTTTTCTGGGAGTTGGTTTAAAATGACCGCACTGCAATCTTCGGTCAATTTAACCACATCCCTACTTGGAATTGGTTTCTTCTTATTGAGCATGTCTCTCAAATATTTTGCATAAGTTGGAACCTGCATAGCGTCAATAAATGGCACATGTATATATAATTTTTGAATTACCTCGACGAATTTCTTGAATTGGTCGTCTTCCGTCGGATTTCTGTTTCGATCTGGAAAAGGTAATACATGTGTATCATAGAATTCATGAGGAGCAGTTCGTACCTTGGATGAAGGTTCAGATGGGGTCTCCTCTTCTTCGTCTTCTTCAACATTAACAATATTTTTCTTTGCAACAGTATTACTACTAGGAACTAAATTAGGATGAGGTAGATCACGAGTGGATTTACCACCTCTCGTGGTTACAGCTTTTACCTCCTCATAGTATTTAATTTGAGATTTAATGTTATCTATTGTTTGCTCTAATCTCTTATTAAAATTAATTTGTTCCTTAAATGCTTCAGAAAAATCTTTCAGTTTAGCATAAATTCCTTCTAACATTTTGTCATGTTTAATTAATTTATTATTTATGCTATCATTAATTCTACCTTGATTAGAAACTAATTTTCTTGGAGAATTAAATACGGAGGTTTGAGGCATACCTTTATTATTCCATTGTTGGATCATTAGAATTGGAGGTTCTCCGTAGCCACCATTATTAAGAAGGGATTTGACATCCTCTTTCTTAATTTTTGCTTGACCTTCACTTGACGAAGCGGCTCTTTGCTTGGCGTAGTACTCCTTTGCAGCACGATCTCTCTTCTCATTTATCCTTTGCTCTAGCAATTTTACCAAAGTTTGCAGGGTAACAGAATCAGCTTGCTTAATTTCAGACATACCTCTAGCACATTTTTCTGTCCATCCTTGATTCGCCACCATCGTCTCGATCAGTTTGGTTGCCTTCTCTACAGTGAGAGAGAGGTATGCACCTCCGGCGGTAGCATCAATGTGTTGTCGAGATTCTTGCTAGAGTCCAAGGTAGAAGCTCTGGATCAAGTACCAGTCTTGCATACCATGGTGGGGACAGTTTTCAACATACTCTTGTAGTCTCTCCCAAGCTTCAGTGATTGTTTCTTCATCTCCCTGTCCAAAGTTAGAAATCTTGCTACGGAAAACAATAGTTCGACTTATCGGGCAGAACTTGTTGAGGAATTGATCCGCGCATCTCACCCACGTCAGCAGGTGTCCAGAGTTGAAGAGGAACCACTGCTTCGCTTTTTCCACTAATGAAAATGGAAAAAGACGAAGTCTGATGGCATCCTGCGAAACTCCCTGCACAGAAATTGTACTACATATCTCCAGAAAATTCCGGAGGTGAGCATTGGCATCCTCGGAAGGTTTGCCATTAAATGCAATAGCTTGAGCCATACGTATTAAGTGAGGTTTAAGCTCAAAATCTACATTACTAGTAGAAGGTAACACTGGAATGTGAGCAAGAGTAGGCATGGAATACTCACAGAGTGTTTTGGTCGACGTCGATGTTGATTGATCGTTGGAGCAGCTTGGTTCGTCAGTCACTTTTGACTAGGATTCTTGTCTCGACGAACTCCTCTCACAAAGCTCCAGGTTCTTCCTCGGAGGACTGAGATTAGCTCTCGCTCTCCTAAGAATGGCCTCAAGATCTTCTTGATAGTCGCTCGGAAGATTGAATCCGGCCATGACTACTTGAACGATCACAAACAATGAACAATATATATATACCCGCTAGAACTACGGGGGTTAATTCAATAGAAATCACAAAGAATTAATTCTAGCCAATTGCTTCCCTGGCAACGGCGCCAGAAATGCTTGTTGACTCTTGCTAACGTCGTCACTAGGAGTAGACTATGAATCTATCCCCGGCAACGGCTCCAGAAAGGTTTGTTGGTACTTCTTGATGTAAGAAGTATAACTAACTATTCGTATGACTATTGGTAGGTTCCGCAAGCGCACAGAATAAGTCTATTGTAGCACTTCACCCGGAGTAACCGAGTATCATATTTATTTCCACAGGGAAGCTACTATGACAGAACTAACACTAGGACTGCTATGAACAACTAGTGATTCTAGCAGGGTTGATCGAGATGTATGAATGAGGGTTGGTTTCTAGTACTACTAAAAAGAAAGAAAGAAAGACTAACTATTACTAACCTAAATCAGCGAGGTCTGGCCGATGAACAGATTAATGTTTTCCTACACACTTACGATCACAACTAACTTAGCAATAAAGAGTTTATCTAGTTCTTCGATCCGTACACACCCTCTGGACTATTTACCTCAGACGTGCATAACGAGGTTTATGATTTAAGAACTAACCCAACTACGTGGTGGAATTCAAGGCTCCCAGGGCTGTCACCACCTGTTTGCTACCACAGCTATCCGGGGGGCTAGCCACAAACTAAGGTATAACTAGTCTAAGCACCGTGCTTACACTAATATATACTACTCTAATCTTGCATCCAAAACTAGAGCACTGATTACTCAGTGAAGAACCCAACTAGATACAAACTAAATACTAAGTTATCTATGATCGAAAGCACTCAACAAGAACAATAAGTAAAGAACTTAAAGTAAATGCTGAAAGTAGAAGAACACTAAGATAAATGAAGAAAGACTTGGAATTATACCAGAGACTTGGAAGATCCTCTATTACAACTCCAGCTCTTCTCTTCTACTACACTCTCGCTCTCACTCTAAGTCTCTCAACTAGAGTGTTCCTTTACCAGAGCTTCGCTTACAAGAGAGTGGGACTAATGAGGTGAGGTATGAGTACAAATGAGCTCGGGGTCCTATTTATAGCCTATGGGACCTAGGGGGGTACTTATGGACCTAGGGTTAGGTCAGGGGGGTGAGTGTGGCGGCGGGCGCCAGCCCTAGGTGGCGGCCGCCACCCCCCTGGCTGTTGGATCCACCCACATTGCTTCAATGGCATCCAGGAGCTCCAGGGAGGCGGTTCCAAGGTCGGTTGCATGTCCAAATAACCGTCACATGGGCAATTGGGTCATGATTCATGTGACATCCCTTCTTGGCCCTTGGATGCAATGACCTAAGTGATCAATGGCTGCAAATGAGTGTGGCACGCCTCCCCTGGATCAGTGACGTGGCAGGGGAGGAGTTTGGGCCTCACTCCCCTAGCGGCCGCCAGTTATGGGTGGCGGGCGCCACCCCACCTTGGCCCAAAGTGAGCCCAGGTGAGTGTGCTCACCTCCTGGTGGGTCCTCTTGGTCATTTTGCTCAAAAACCCTGCAATTTCCTACATTCAAATAAAACTCAAGGACAAGTGGAAATCATTAGTTTATAAAAGGTTTTTGGTTGATTTTAGGCCCTTGTGTTGTGTTATATGACCTTGTTGATGCTAAGAATGTGACACTTAGTGAGCGTCAACAGTGGGGTGGCGCCCGCCACAAGGGTGAAGCCCACATTCTCCCCTGCCATGTCACTGATCCGTGTGACCACCCCAAGGCCAAATCTTGGCCCTTGGTCACTAGGTCAGTGGCATCGGACGGCTCAGGAGGGAGTGGCGCGGATCAAGACCGAATGGCGGTTACTCAGACATGCAACCGAACCACTAACCACCGCCTCTCTGGCGCTCCTGGATGACGTTTAAGCAAAGGCGGTGCATCCAACGGTGATGGGGGTGGCGGCCGCCACCTAGGGCTGGCGCCCGCCACTAGGGTTCGCCCTAGGTCGGTTGGCTGCCCCCTATAAATACCCCCCTCACTCCACAAGGCTATAAATACCCCCCTGAGGCATCACAAGCAACACACAAGCAAGAGAAGCAAGGCTAGAGCCAGAGAGCTGATAGCTTAGGGTTTAGCCAAGCTTAGGCAAGTAGGTAGCTAATAGAGCAAGGCATCTTTGCCGTCGCGGAAGCGCTGCTCAAGGCTTAGCTCAAGAGTAGAGGCGTGCGAGTGATCGGTCCTGGAGTCGGGAAGAGTCTTCCTTCATCTCCAGTTCAGGTTTGCTCTTGTTACTCAAGCACTTTACTATATTCTAGTTCATCATTTCAAGTATTACTTTATTCTACTTATCAGTATTGAGTGGTATACTTGATTGATTTCTTGAGTGCCTAGCTATCCTACAGATCAATTCACTTAGCCATAGTAGTTAATCTCAAGTGAGCTTAGTGTTTGATCTTTGCCAATAGGTTGATTATTTAGTTTAGTGTTTATCTTATTAAGTCAAGTATTTGCTCTGACATCCGCAATGGTGTCTCTATTCAAAGCTAGGGTAGAGATAGTTAGAATATAATTAAGCGTGGTGCTTAGTTATAGACTTACCTTCAGATACGGCTGGACCCCCGGATAGCTGTGGTAGCAAGCAGGTGGTGACAGCCCTGTGCGCCTTGAATTCCACCACGTAGTTGGCCCAGTTTAACAGTAAGGCTCGTTGTGCTAGCGTTCAACCTAAGTCAGTGGTAAAGGCTAGTACGCCTCGATACTTGATAAGATAGGAATAAAACTTTACATAACTAGGTTGCTTTATTGACATTTGCCTGTCTTGGTTCGTAGTTATCTTGCCTTGTAGTTATCTTGCTTCGTGGTTATCTAGGAGTAGTTTTAGTTAGTAGTTAGTTATCTTAGTTACCCTTATTTACCCTCTATCTACCTATCCATCCACCTTACCTTAGCCATCCATTTCATTCTTACCTATCCACCCATATATTCTTTCTAGCCTTTCATCCCCTCTCTTCCCTTCTCTCCTTTTCCCTTTTCTCTTTTCTTCGACTCTCGTCCCCTCCTTGACTCGACTCATACACCACCCTAGCCTTCCCTTGGGATAAAATAAATCAACACCTGGTACTCCCAGGCGAAGTGCTACTATGATAGTACTGTGCGCTTGCAGAATCTTCTCTTGGTAGATTGCAATCTCTCTAGCTAGCTCCTACTAGTGTCGGGATTGACAACCCCACTTGACATTAGTAGATAGCTGCTTTAGATTCATTCCTTTAGGTATAGTGACCGGACTTGCTACAAGCACTTCTGACACCGTTGCCTGGAATAGATTCCATAGTCTACTCCTAGTAACGACGTTAGCTAGTGTCAACAAGCATTTCTGGGCCGTTACCGGGGATAGTTGCCTAGCTCTATCTTTAGTGAAGCTAAGAACTACCAACACTAAGTACGAGGAGTACTTACGCTTGTTGTTTTTCTCTCTTTTTGGATAAAAATCCCCGATGGGTAACACATGAAGTTGGAGTTGGAGTTTTCCCAGAAGATTCTAGGCTAGCATTTCCCCCAGTCGACAGTCCCTGTGGTGGTTGCCCGTGAGAGCTATATCTAGTTTATCTTTTCAACTGATGTAAGTCTTTGTTTTGCTTCTATCGTTATGTAATAAACACCGTGATGGTACCTTTTTCATGATTTGTCAAGCTTATGTGTGTGACTGATCCCTGGGCACACATGAGTTCGTTGCCTCAGTTTTATTCTTAAAATTGGGGTGTGACAATATATCACAATTAAGATCGACACATTATGCATAGATTATCCTTCCTTGGGTTAAACAATCTGATTTGTTAAATATTTTAAGATGCTATTTTCATGCTCATCCTCTGATCCTATCACTCATGTTAAGATTGTATAGTACACATAACAAAACAAGTTTATCTTGTGCAATGTGCCTAAGGTTAGAGAGGAATGAACAAAACTTTTGGTTTTGTTGGTGTTTTTCACCAACAGAGCCTATGCACTTGATCTCTACCTTGTTTTCTGAGCAGGATACACTCTTGAGCAAAACATGAAGAAGTTTGTCAACTCCCACATTCAACAGAGTGAAGGTCCTAGATTTACAAGAAGATGTGCACTAATCAAGATGCTGACAGCTTTCACAACTAATGCTTCACTTCAAATTGCTGGGCGAACGAAGAACATGAGTGACACCATATCAAGAGGTGTAGTTATCAAGGTCTACCTATCAAGATCAAATGATGCACCTCAAGAATGAACATGGTGAGAAGTCCTGTTCAAAGGACTTAAAACATTGAACCCTCGCCGAAAGGTAAAATCGGTAGTTATCCATAACTATTTTTTCTGCATTAATTTCTCTTTTTGCATGTTTACTTTCTATCATTTGCATAATCATTTCTTCATAGCATATTTACTTTTCTGCATTATCATTGCATAAAAAAGAGAAAATAAAAATATTACACTGCATCATAAAACTTAAAAGCCTCATGTGAATAATTCTATTGTTTGTAAAACTCATAGGGATATTCACCGTGGTGGCATAAAAATCAAAATGCATTCATTTTGTTAAACTGTCATTGCATCATAAAAATAAAAATATAAAATATTGAGAAAGGCATCTTACTGAAACTCTGGACAACTAAGGCCTAAGTGGCCAACCACTAACGCTTAATCTGTTCCACAAGACTTGTTGTCTATTTGAGTTTCACATGATTAAAAGACCAAGAAAAGCTGACGAGCAAGTGGATGTTCTATCCACTGTTGGAGCACTATTTCGACAACCATCAACATCAATCAAAGCTTCGACAAAGGAAACATATTTCCACTGCTAGTCCGCTACATGGCAAGATTGAATGACTATGATAACATTCAGCTTGGGGGAAAGCACCGCCGTGTATCCAGGTAAGTATCCTTATCCTCTTAAGTTTTCTTTCTTTCTATACATAAATAAAATAAAATGAAACAAAAAAAAGTGGGCACATGAAGGCTCACCATTAATTAAAAAGAAAAAAAATATATGGGCACATGAAGGCTCAACGTTATTAAGGGAACCGGCTTGGGCGAGACGTACCCCCGTTATCTTCGTAATCTAGGTATATCTTATTCACTATCTTAGTTATTTATAATAAGTGTGTTAAATTTGCTTAGTTTCTTTTAAGAGTTAATAATAAAAGAAGAACTCTCTCTAATCTTTTATATGGAAATGATGAATAGTTGCTCTATCTAATTTCTTTCAAGTACCTAGCCTTCAAAACATGAGTTCTCCTAATTAATAATGATACTTAAAAATGAAATTAAATGCATGGGTGGCAAATACTTGATCTGAGGTCTTGGTAATTGCTAGATATGACATGTGATGATCTGAGCTACTACTATCTTGTTCTAAACAACACTAGAGTTCCAGAGAGTTTTCAATATTAATATGACTAATAATTGCATTGAGTTAAATTAAGCTTCGTTGACCCTATGAGAAGTTATCATGCTATTGAATTGAGATCACTTACACATTCCATCCATTTTCCGCATAAATACTCATGATTATTTGTTCCAATCCTCTTAAAAGTTTGTTGGAAGCATGTGGCTATTGAAAAAAAAGAAAAAAATCCGAGAAAATAAAAAGGACAAGTGTCCGAAACCTCAAAAAGATAGATCCCAAGGAAATAAAAGGACAAGTGTCCGGAACTTCGAAAAAAAGAAAAAATATTAAAAAAATGGGCACGTGCCCGATAGTAGAATAAGCCTGATAGCCATGTGTCTCTGATAAACAAAGAGAGTGATATATTTCAAAAGAGCATCCGAATCCATTTTCCATACACATGCACTTCTTGATTCAATGGTATGGTTGACTTTCTCTTTGGATCCATTGTTTAATTTGACAACATACGTTTTTAACCTTTTTGAAAATTCATAAAAACTCTGGGATAATGGTGAAGTGAAAGAGCAAGAGATATAGTGCTTGATTTGATCGTTCTATCTTTCAGTTACTCAAGATTCAAGGTAAAGTACTAAGCCCATGATGAATAATATGATACTTTTATCTAATCTATATGAGAACTTTTGTTTGAATACATGTGTACTTGTTGGATGTGAAGATATTGCAACAACTCCTGATCCATTGTTGAGATTGGCTTTGCTCGGGACTAGCAAAGGTTAAGCTTGGGGGAACTTGTTGACGCTCACCAATGCTCATAATTAACCATCAACTATTGCCTGAAATGACACTAAATGAATCACAAAGCATAGTTGTAGGGTTTGAAACTAACAAGTTCCACGGGTTTTGGTGCTCTCACTTGTTTTGTAGGACATCCATGTTTTTACCATATAAAAGTATCTCATGTGATGAATTGGAGTGCACCATTGCAAAGAGCTCGTCGAGGCGATCGAAACAGACATATCATTTGCTATGTTCGGGGTCCCGGATGAACAGATATTAATTTCGCAACGAAACTTGCAAAAGAAGGATCTAGAAGACACTAGAAGTCACCACGAGACGGCCCGCCACAGGGGCCCACTAGGCCAGACCGACCGGTGGGGCCCACCGACCGACCGGTCGGCCACGGCGGCCGTTTTGTATCCGCCTTCTGGAACCTTCTTCCACCGCCTCCTAGGATGCATCTCCACCGTCCCTGAAGTCAGTTTGATCCAAGGGCTCACATTCCATGCTCCGGGCTATAAAACCAGACCTAGACCCCCCAGAAGGGCATCTCCATCTTCATTATTCATCTCCACATCAGAATCTAGGGTTTCAATTAGAAGTAGAGGTCCCTCTAGGTGAATCTCTTCTAGTTCATCTAGAATTAGATCTAGTTCTAGTTCTTCTAGTTCTAGTTCGCCTAGTTCTAGTTCTAGTTGTCTAGATCATCTAGTTGTAATTAGAGATCGGATTAGAGAGAGGAGGATGAGAGAGCTGAGGAGGAGCCGGATCTATCGGATCTTCCTCGACATTGTAATGGTGCAGCATCTGGTTCGTATTCAAGTAATCTGTAGGTTCTTCATTTACTAGTTCTAAGTATTATATTTAATTTCAGTTCTTACTTTATTTTATTTACTGGATCTCCGCTCGTATTGAGTGCTCTAATTATGATATCTGATTAGAGTAGTAAGCATTAGTGTAGACTTGGTGTCTAGACTAGGGTTTACCTGAGTTTGCGCCCAATCCTCCGGATAGTTGTGGTAGCTACAGGGGTGACAACTTTGTAGATTGTTATAATCCACCACATTAGGATTGGTGTTTTCGTAGAGCTTTTTGGCAGCCTTCTCCCGATTACCCTTTTCCCAGTCTTTTTCGTGAATCGGAAAGGTACTGTTGTTCCGAAGTAAGTAAAGTATAGTGAGCCTTTAATTAAATAGACCCACTTAGAAAACTATATATCTCTCTCTACTCATATTATCATTCTTTTCTTAGACGTTCTTAATTCTTCTAGCACACTTCACGTTCCCCGTGGAAATCGATACCCTGGAATGCTCTCGGGTGAAAGCTACATCGGTATCCGTGCGCTTGCGGATTTTTCTATGTGCGTCTAAAATACCCAACAACATGCTAGTTGCCAATCTCAATGGTGAACAAGTTTCAAGTTTTATGTTTGATTAAGCATATTCACAGTTCTGAAAAATAGCTCAGCTCACAACATATATCAGTGATCAAGAAGAGCCTAAGCTACAAGCATCATCATATATCATCGGAGCATACACTAATCATAGCATAGATTCATTCTAAAGATTATAGACATGAAGCTCGAAGAAGTAAAGATGCAAATATTATGAAATGCAGAAACTAAATAAGAACAAAACAAACGAAGTCAGTCTATGATACAATAACCAAAATGTTCCCCCTACTAAAAGGGGAAACACACACCAAGCTCACCTCTCAACCTAGCAAAGGTTGATTGGTCCAAAGGCTTGGTAAAAATATCTGCCAACTGATGCTGAGTATTGACATGGCGAAGGTTGATATCACCCTTCTCATAGTGGTCTCGCAAGAAATAAATTCGCACATCGATGTGTTTGTCTTAGAATTAAGCACGGGGTTCTTAGCAACGCTAATTGCACTCGTGCTATCACAAAGCAAAGGAACTCGAGAAAAGCTCAGACCAAAATCACGCAAAGTGGCCATCATTCACAACAACTGGGAACAACAGCTAGCCGCAGCAACATATTCAGCCTCTGTGGTAGCCTGAGCGACATGAGACTGCTTACGAGAAGACCAAGAAACAAGAGAAGAACCCAAAAACTGACAAGTCCCAGAAGTGGACTTGTGGTCAAGTCGGCAACCAGCAAAATCAGCGTCAGAGTATCCACAAAGATAGAGTGTAGAAGAAGCAGAATACCAAATTCCAAACTCAGGAGTGAAACGAAGGTACCTCATAATGCACTTGACCGCTTGACGGTGAGAGGTGTGCGGCGACGACAGAAATCGTGCGCAAAGACACACCACGAACTGAATGTCCGGGCGTGTCACCGTCAGGTACAGCGGTGACCCGATCATACTCCGGTACTTATATTTATACGCAGGAGACATCACGCATGGAGGATCAGATCCAGAGTCTATCACCTCCGGGTGACCAGGTCTTACTAGTCCTATATTCAGGGAGTGGACTATAAAGGACTCAACGAGGCTATAAGAGTCACCCTCGTGATCTACCACTTGTTGGCCCGGAATATAGGGTGCATTCGTAGGTAAACAACGTATAAGCACCACGCTTACACGATGTTGACCACTCACCCCACGATCGACAGAATGAGCGCTATACGAACAAGAGCATAAACATAGAGATACCCTAGCTATGCTAGACAAATAACCAAGTAGACGATGAACATTATAATTATGAACATGAAATAGTAACAAGTCATGACAGGTATCAACTAGAACACAAACTAGAAGATGAATAAGAACTAGATGAACAATTAGAACTAAATTAGACTCTTGCTCTGGGACTCCAAATATGGCAAGTGGTATGTCCGTTGCGATCGTCTCGACGAGCTCATCTCACTGGTGTGCTCTGATTCTTCACTTGAGATACTTTCTTATGATGAAATATTGAATATCCTATAAAACAAGTGGAATCGACACAACTCGTGGAACTCATTAGAATCAAACCCTATAGCTACACTCTTTGGATCATTGCGGGTCATTTATGAGGGTAGTTGACGGTTTAAAATAGGAGTTATCTACCATCAACAGCAACCAGACCAATTCTGCTTAGAATATCCGACCTTTTAAACATAAATTACATGAAGATGAATTCGGCTTCAAAATACTATGACCCAAATGCGTCTCCTAGCCTTATTATGTGGTTATGACACTTTTGAGTGCCAACACGTGGGATGTTGAAAAGTGGAACAACTCTCGAAGCAAAGTCATCTTCCCTGATTCACATCTTAACAACTTGGAGGTTTTCAAAGTTTTATCAATAAAAAGCATAGTTCACTTTTTATACTCCTCAAATCATGCTCTCGGATCACTCGATGGTGTATGATTCCTTACCAAGGCATAGCAGAGTTTTGCCTTCTTTTGTGGTCCCTACATCTAAAAGGCTTATGTGGAGCTCGGTAGGGATAACCATGATTGCATACTTGTATTGCATATATTGTAAAGTAAAGTCGAGGATCCAAGGAGAGAAGTGTCATACTCTTAGATAAAGATGTGCATGTGTGTGGACTATGATATGAAAGATACTACTTTTATGGATATGATCTCTCTATAACTTATTAACTTGAGACATGGCTATCTTTCTCTTTTTTTCTAAGCATGAGCCTTCATGTGCTCATCATTTTTTGGTGGGTATTGAATATACCCCTAATTCTACTGCGGGCACTTGCCCATTTTCTTCTTTTATTTCTTTGGGACCTTCATGTGTCCCTCTTTTTTCATATACTTTTGCATAGCCCATGTCTCTACTTCTAAAACATATATTTAGAGAGAAATCACTATTCTAAATCATGGAGTATAAAAGAAATTTTTTTTTCTGTGCCCAAGTGTAGGAGCAGATCTTTTTGGTGGAACTAAATGGAGGCATGTTTTTACGCACTCCTAGTGTAGGAGCAGCAAGTATATGTGGAGTGTGCATGATCTTGATCTTGGAGCATGAAAAATCTCTCAACAATGGTCAACAAGACTTGACCAAACTCAACACAATAACAAGTAGCGTATGTAGAAAGCTATTGACACTGGTTATCTATCAAATTAAAGGATAAATAAATATGAAAAGGGCATGAATTCAATCACCAATAAAGGTTTAGGGTTTTAATTGACAATATTCCACGAGTTTGGTGGATTATGATTCTGCAGGGACTAAACAGGAAAACTAGCACTGATTGCTTCCCCTAGAAGGAAACCAACGTGAGATAACACAACCGGCATGTCAAGAATATTCCAGAAGGACCTAGAGGACACCAGAGGACACCACAAGGCGGGACACCCCGAGAGGCCGCCAGGTGGGACCGACCGGTCCCACCCTAAGACCGGTCGGTCTCCCCCTGGGCCCGCTAGGCTTCGTCTTCTAGAAGCTTCTTCCACCGCCTCTTAGGATCCATCTCAGCCCTACGTGAAGTCGGTTTGATCTAACGGCCGCGGTTGATCCCTCAGGGCTATATAAACAGGCCCCCAAGCCCCAGGGAAGATCAAGCCCCTCTTTAGAAAAGACTACACCTCATTCAGAAACCCTAGAAGAGACTTCAAGAGCCAGCTTTCAAGTAGAAGACTAGTTACCCTTCTAGTTTAGGTTTAGAACCTAGTCTTATACTAGAACTAGAAGAGAGAGAGAGGAAGAGATCAAGAAGGAGCTCCGGCCTGTCGGATTAACCCCTGAAGATTAAACTTCTTCATCTTGTACCTATGGACTCAAGTTTATCTTCAACTTGCTTAGCGATTGTTTTGGTAATCAACGTCTATATTTAAGTTTGAACCATTGTTCTTCTTATTCTTAAGGTTTTATGACTCTCTTTTCAGTACTTTCATTCTAGTCATTCTAGAGTTAGAGTAGTTGGATAGTGTAAGCGTGGTGCTTAGACTTGATAGCTCATAAATGCCTCTTATAACGCCGGTAGTAGTGCTTGTTTGCAGGGGACTCTTATAGCATTGTTGATTCTTCTATAGTCCACTTACCCGTGTGTAGGCTCGGTAGGATTATACATTTGCATAAAAGACTCATACTCTGTTTGTGACCTTTTATGGCAACTTCCCTACTAAGAATAATATAAACATATCACTCTTAAATTGGAATTAGATAGCCTTAGTGATCCCCTCTATACTTCTAGATTCTTTGTTCTTGATAGCTACTCAGGGGATAGACTTTAAGACTTAACACTATCCGTTCCTTTGGGTAAGATATTAAAACTGGGTTACTCCGGTGAAGTGCTACATCGGTAGATTTTATCTGTGCGCTTGCGGATAAAGTAGAGTGTGCGTTAATTTGTATCAACAAAAGCTTGAATTTTTTTGCAAGATAACAAATTTGGCTTTGGTAGGAATTTCTCACCAAATGAGGAGTATGTGACACTATGGTTTTATATATATTTTTTTCTTCAAAACAAATTCTCCATGTACTTCGAATAGAAAGGGTAGATTCATAAGCCAGAACTATATCACACTTCACAACATTAGTCATCATGATTTTTCTATCAAAATATTTTCCCACAAGCATAAGTACATGTATATGGAACAAATTTTATGCAAGCTTCCATCTCAAAGATGTTATGAACATGTTACTTTTCAAATTTTAAGACAAAAGTGGGTTAAGTTCTTTGCAAGGAAGTAAGAAGCAGTTGTTGGTTCATTGAGTTTAATTTTAGTTTTCAAGTTTTATATGTTTAAACTCAAGAACTAAGGAAGCTGAGAAGAGTGTTGCACAAACCATCGTTTCAAATGTGGTTTGGCTGATTTGTAAGTTCAACCAATCCCCCTTGAGCTATTGGTCCTGGCCTTCTTTATGTCAAGGCGATCGATGTTTGTGCAACATATGGGGAGATCTCGAATGTGTGGTAATTGAACTTGAGAGATCTCCCCCACACTTTGTTCTTGTACCTCCTTTTATTATTAACAAAGAAAAGAAACAAAGAAGGGAAATACAACAAGGGCCCTACCAGCTGGAACACTAGGAGCCTAGATTTATATTATTATTATTGTTATTATCTCTTTTTTATGGCAACATCGAGAAAGAAAATATCCATGCTTAAGGAAAATTGAAAACATAAAGCTCATGAAGACATGGATCAAAAAGGTTGCCATTATTTTTAAAAGACAGAGAGAGTTTCATTTTTTCAAAACATTTTTTTTCTCTTCACCAAACTTCTTATCTTTGAAAAACACTCAAACCAAGGCTTAAGGTAAAACATGCAACACTAATCTAGCCTTGGTTTTATCTCCATCAAAAGAATTGCTTCTATTGCTTATGAAAGTAGCTCACCATGTTTAAACTTTGATTAAAGAAGGTCATTTTAACCTAAGCACCATGCTTAATTTAAAAGACTTATGGGTATACTAATTAAATACACCCAAACTAGAGCATACAGCATAAATAAGGGAAGCATGAATTTGAACGGAATATGAAGACAACCACGAGTAAAAGGGTTGGTGAACATTTATTACCTTTGCATACCTGAGTGTGTTGACCGGCGACATCTACAGATTTGAGTTTTTGAAGTTGCCGTAGTGGTGGCTTGAAGGTCTGACTTGGGTCATCAGCAAGGTTGAAGGAGTGGAATGCAGCGATGCAAAGCTTGTATGAGATGATAGGTGTACTAAGACTTGCATGCACGGGGTAGAGTCAGGTGGATGTTTGTGATGGAACCACTCTGCTTCTCCTTTCTCTTCCACTCTCTTCTTTTTTTCTATTTTTTCTATATATATATATTCATCGTCTCTCTCTTTGTTTCACTCTTCTTTTTCTCTCTTTATTTTATATATCTTTTTTCTTTCACTTTTTGGCAGGTACATGGGTGTTTGTGAAGGTCATGTGGCACCACCCAGCTCCTTCTCTTCTTTCCACCATTTTTTTAGCAAGGTCGAGCTTTTCCCTTTTTGGATGGATGAAACCTGAGCTTCTCAACATCCTCCCCCACACATGGACTGTTGTATAAAAGTCAAGTGTGGCATGTTGAGGGACTCTGTGTTCTATCACTGGCAGTGTAGCTCTTATACTTCTTGTCATTGTATCTTCCCCCGATCTTCTTGATCTTACCTCTAAGGTTAGTGAACGGGAATACCCGAAGGTGCATACAAACGAGATAGCATGTTCTTGCTTTCATTGAAAAGGAAGATGTTAATTTGTTTTTTTTTGATAATCCGTGGTATCTGCTAGTAGTGCTTTGATTATGGTCATAAGCTTGAACTTGGGAAACCTTTGGAAAAAAATTTATGTTGATGAGGTGGTTTCCCCTCCAACACCAACCTTTTGAGGACATGATCTGCAAAACTCATAACAAGATACCACGAAATTTTCAAAATTTATGATAAACAAACCTATCTACAACAAACCTTTAAGGATTCTAGGAATGGAGAGCAAAAGGGGATTTAAGATTTTGCAAATGAGGTTAGAGTTGATCAAAGGAGATCTATTAAATGAGATCAAGAGCATAGGGATGAGTAGGAGATGGTATAGCTTCCATGCTCATGAGGAAATTGATGAAGATCAAGATATGTGGAATTTGGTGAAGAGTATAAATCTCAATATGATTCCCAGTCTAGCATCATGGAAAGGTTCCCCTACGATTCAAAGAAACATGTTGAAACTGCTTCCACTTTAGGATGATCAAAACTCTCCTAAATTGTCCTCTACTTGGATGAAATGTTTGGGATCTTCTTCCAAGGACAACCTAGGGGTCTCGAAAGGTTGCACCGACATAACCGTTTCGGGCTCATTTGTAAAGGAGAGCGGTTCAGCCATGGAATTTTTAGCTTGAACAATTGGTATGGAAAAGTTTTCCCTCCCTAACTTGATAGCAAATTCCACAGTTTTTGAAGATTCATCCAAACGTTTTTGTAGGGGAAGCCTGATCAAGACATCAAAGTCTTGAATGTCAAAGATATGAAAGTCTAGCATCAACTTGAAATTGTTGTACTTAAGTTGTATGCTGTGAAGGATGCCTAGACAATTCACTCTTGACTTTGAATCTAGCCTTAGGTGCTTATTTGTTGGGACGAAAGACTCGTGAACGAACGTGTTCGCAAAAGATGCGGACACGTTGTTCACCCCAACAATAGGATTGTAAAGCACTTCTATCCAGTCTCTGCCAATTTTAGCGTGGATGATTGAACAAGAGGGACTGATCTGAATTTATTCGGAAGAGAGTTCCGCTTGTTCGACCCAATCACTACTTATAATGGAAGGCAACTCCTCTATATGAAGGATTTCTTCAGAAGGTTCAAGAGGAGTGGCAAGAACTGTAAGCTTCTTCTGGCATAAATGCTTCGAGGTATCTACATAATTGTCAAGGCGTTCTTCCTCGAAGAACAGAAAATCTAAAGGGAAGAAAATTTCCTTCGGAGGTTCCGTTAGCGATGAGGGTCTCTGAGTTTGAATCTTAGGTTTAGTTTTAACTGAAGAGGCCTCCTCATGCTTGGGTTCGTCTTTCACTCGGAGGGGATCAAGAATAAGGTCTAGCAGAGCTTCTCCTTCCTTTGTGGTTTTACATTGGAAAGATCCTCCGGCAGAAATGTCTAGCTGTAGGGCAGACACCTTGTTCATCCCTAACCAAAAGTGTTGCAACAACACGTGGTTGGGTAGAGACAAGTCTGGACCTGATCTTGAAAGAATTAAAAATCTTTCCTAGGCTGCACCTAACGTTTCCTTCTCTTTTTGTTGGAAGTTTAGTATCTGTTGTCGTAGGTTTGCAATACGAGATATGGGAAAGAATGCGACATAAAATTTGTTCCTCAGCTCTTTCCAATCTCCATTACCCTTTCCTACGTTATTGTTGTACCATTGTTTCATACTCTTAGAAAGAGAGAACGGAAACAACTTCCATCGCAATGTTTCTTGTGACATGCCCGCAATTGTCAGGCACGCACAGAGTAACTCAAACTCCCATAAATGAGGGTAGGGGTTTTCATGATCGTACCACGAGAAGGGCTGTTCATGAACCATGGCTATAAAGCCAGGGCGGAGTTCATAGCTGGAAGCTGTTGACGGACCAGAATGTTAGAGATGTCATCAATAGATGGTCACTCGGACCAGTCCTAGGAAGTCACAAGAAGATCCGAAGGCATGGTGCAGAGCAACATGGACTAGGACTCTCATTGTAACTTAGTCGAACTACTGAAGGAAGTCTTGTAGTTAGAGTAGGAATCTGCTCTGTTAGTAGGAACTCGCGAGGACTCGGTATGCGCTATGCTCTACCAGACTATATAAGGAGAAGCAGACGCATACCCCTACCATCGAATCTTGAATCATAACACAAGGCACACGCTATTTAGCAGCCTGAACCAGTATAAATCGTTGTCCCTATGTTCTCGCCGAGTTCTACGAACGCCAATCCCCACCGAACAAATCATCTCGAGAAACCCTGTGATGAGTTGTCGGTTAACAAACACCGACAGCTAGCGTGCTAGCTAGGGGCTCTCGGCGATTCCGCACTCAAGAGGTCGATGAACCACATCAACATCTTCCTGGCGGGATCAATTTTCATTTTTGTCTCATGGACTTGTGTCGCGGATGACCAAGGAAAGTTTCACCGACACCTTCAACTTGGATCAGAGGTACAAGCCATGCCAATGATAGAAGACCTCAACCAAGTGCTACAAGATCTCTCACTCAAGAGTCCGCAAGAATCGGGAGATTGGGCCGCAGTCTCCGACTCCTACCCGGACACGAAACCTCGGTCCGAGGAAGACTTGGACTGCAGGCACCATATCCCCTTCGGACTACACAACACAACAAAGACCTTCCAAGAGTTGATTAGATCGAACTTCAAGAAGCTTCAACAGATCCCGCTAACAGGAGCCTAGCAAGGACTTGTGTTCCGATCAAATGATGAAGGCAACATCGTCCATTGGCCAATACAACCAACCCCGGCTAGGTTGGTTGGCACGATCAACCAGCAGTTACCATACCAGTATGGATATCAACTTCCCTTCGAAGTGAAAGACACCTCAACGGAGCTAATCTCTAGCACTTCTACACTAGAATCAGCTACACCGAGATCAGCAAGCCAAGGTTACTCTCGGGAAGCCTTCATGGCAGGACAACAGTCATCATTGCGACCTCTGACTCCTCTAGATGCCTTTCGCGACGACAAAACCTTGAGCATGATATCTGACGAAGATCCAGAGGGACTCGGTGAATCTGAAACCCTGAAGGCGGAGAGGCTGAGGAGGAACCAAGCCAAAGATGCTCGTAGAAGGCGGGCAACTCATCGCAAGGAGACAATGGAATGACTCAGGATGAGTTTAGAGTAAAATGACGTAGGAGAGCTATGAATAGTCGAAGAGCGCAGAGCAGAGCAGCAAGCTCGCCATCAGACTAGACAATCTACATCCATACATGACAACTATACGACGAAACGCCGAGCCGACTGTCGCGCAACCTCGAACCAAAATTCATGAGGGTAGCCAGGCACAAGGTGTACCAAACCCCTTATCAGAACATCATGGTGAAGGATCGAAAGTGCTACACAAAGGCAACCAGAGGGGGGTGAATGGGAGCTTTAAATTTCTTTTCATAAACTTATGGCCAATGTCCCGAGAATCAACCCCAAAGGAAAACCTAGAGCTTGATAGTGTCCACGACCCGAGATGTATGGTGGATGCTTCCAAGAAGCGCAGCGGGACACTACACAACTTTCGAAACCCAACGCAAAAATCGGAAACCAAAACCGACAACGGACGAACGAGCTGCGGATGAAAACACACTAATCAGCACTGACCGGACTCAGAGATGCGTGCGGTCTATTGTGATCGGACGCGTCTGGTCCGACAAAATCCGTTCTGGACCCTTACTGTTTTGTACCGGACTCACTGTAGAGGAGCGAGCGGTCACTTGTACAGAGCGTCCGATCAGTGCCAAGAAAGAAAGTATAGTGCGAGCGTAGCGTCCGGTCACTGAACGAGAGAGAGTGCGATCAAGTCATGAAGAAAAAGACTGTGAACACATTCAACTACCGGACTCACTGACCAGCGTCTGGTCAACCCGAGGCCAGAGTCCAGTCACCCCGAAACCGTGCTGTTCGTCCACCGATTCGACTCGATCTCACCCAAAACGAAACCACTCAGGCTCAAACTTGGTGAGAGGAGTCACAAGGAGGATAGTGAGCTACTCAGATCATGGCTCGAACCTATCTCAAAATCGATGAACCAGAACGGTTCGGGGGAAGAGAAGAGAAAAGTCGATCCAAAACGAAAACCAATCGATCTACTTGCTCGTGAGGTTTGAGTTGAATTCTTTCGGTGGAAATGTTTCCCTCACCGTAAAGAACAAGTAGAAAAAAACGGAATCAAAAACGAACAACCGTAGAGAGAGATCGATCGACGGGAAAAATGTGGTGAAAAAGTGAACGCGAAGAACAACTCAAGAACACGAATTACCACCATGATTTCTAGTCAAAAATCGTCCCCACGAGGAGACAACGGGAATCCGGTCCCGTTTCCACAAAATCCAAATACACAGAGGTATGATTCACCGTCTCTACAAATCTCAGTAGCTACAACTGGGAATGGGAGAATAGGAAAACCTAAGTGAATGTAGCAAATGGCTTAGATAGTTTGGAGGGAGGGGCTGCCTGTCCTAATATAGCCTAATACAATTATTCCCCTTCTACCCCTACTGCTAATGAGCGAGCAGGCTAACCCTAAGGGTATTCCTGTCCAACTCGAAGTTGATGTCGATCCGACGGCCGACGCCAGCAGGCACTCCGGTAGCTTCGCCGGATGCCGCCACGTGCCGCCTCGCTCCTTCCATCCTTTCCACGGACCTTGCCCCGGTTTTGAGGCCGAAATCGGGAAACCAGTCATCCATCGGCTGAGTTTTGTGGCTCAAACTCAGAAACCCGCCAGCGCCCAGGTTTTGAGGCCCAAACCAGGAAACCGTCCTCAGCCCGAGTTTTGTGGCCCCAAACTCGAAAACCAGCCGCACCCAGGTTTTGAGGCCCAAACCTGGAAACCGTCCACTCAGTGGTTTTTCTGTGGCTCAACCACCAAACCGACATCATAGAGGGATGCACCGCCCGTGCACCCCGTCCACCCACATGTCTTCACTTGTCGCTGTCCCAGGCTGTCAGTCTCAATGGTGAACAAGTTTCAAGTTTTATGTTTGATTAAGCATATTCACAGTTCTAAAAAATAGCTCAGCTCACAACATGTATCAGTGATCAAGAAGAGACTAAGCTACAAGCATCATCATATGTCATCGGAGTATACACTAATCATAGCATAGATTCATTCTAAAGATTATAGAGATGAAGCTCGAAGAAGTAAATATGCAAATATGATGAAATGTAGAAACTAAACAAGAACAAAACAAAAAAAGTTAGTCTATGATACAATAACCAAAATGTTCCCCCAACTAAAAGGGGAAACACACACCATGCTCACCTCTCAACCTAGCAAAGGTTGATTGGTCCAAAGGCTTGGTAAAAATATCTGCCAACTGATGATGAGTATCGACATGGCAAAGGTCGATATCACCCTTCTCATAGTGGTCTCGCAAGAAATGAAATCGCACATCAATGTGTTTGGTCTTAGAATGAAGCACGGGGTTCTTAGCAACGCTAATTGCACTTGTGCTATCACAAAGAAAAGGAACTCGAGAAAAGCTCAGACCAAAATCACGCAAAGTGGCCATCATCCACAACAACTGGGAACAGCAGCTAGCCGCATCAACATATTCAGCCTCTGTGGTAGACTGAGCGACATTAGACTGCTTGCGAGAAGACCAAGAAACAAGAGAACAACCCAAAAACTGACAAGTCCCAGAAGTGGACTTGTGGTCAAGTCGGCAACCAGCAAAATCAGCGTCAGAGTATCCGCAAAGAGAGAGGGTAGAAGAAGCAGAATACCAAATCCCAAACTCAGGAGTGAAACGAAGGTACCTAATAATGCTCTTGACCGCCTGACGGTGAGATGTGCGCAGCGACGACTAAAATCGTGCGCAAAGACACACCGCGAACTGAATGTCCGGGCGTATCACCGTCAGGTACAGCGGCGACCCGATCATACTCTGGTACACCTTCTGATCCATGACTTCTCCCTCATCCACATCCAAGGTCATTGTGGTCGACATGGGTGTTGGAAGAGGCTTGGCCTCACCCATATCGAACTTCTTCACTATGTCCTTGGTGTACTTGCCTTGGGGCACAAACGTCCATTCTCGGGATTGCTTGATTTGCAACCTGAGAAAGAATGTCAACTCGCCCATCATGCTCATCTCAAATTCCCTGCTCATTGTATCTGCAAACTTGGCAACCAAAGCATGAGAAGAACTACCAAAAATGAAATCATCCACGTAAATCTGAACCAACAAAGTGTCATTGCCTTGCTTGAGGAGAAACAGAGTTTTATCCACACATCCCATTTTAAAACCCTTAGCAAGCAAAAAGGTTTACAACCTATCATACCAGGCTCTAGGGCTTGTTTCAAACCATACAAAGCTTTGTTAAGTTTAAAAACATGGTTTGGAAACTTGGGATTTTCGGAAACGGGGGGTTGTTTCACATACACCTATACTTCTATGTAGCCGTTTAGGAAGGCACTCTTGACATCCATTTGAAAAAGTTTGAAACCCTTGGATGCAGCAAAAGCCAAGAGGATCCTAATTGCCTCCAAACGAGCTACAAGAGCAAAAGTCTCCTCATAGTCTATCCCTTGCTTTTGACAATACCCCTGGGCTACAAGTCTGGCCTTGTTTCTCACAACATGGCCATCCTCTCCTTGTTTGTTTTTGAAAACCCATTTTGTCCCAATAGGGTGACAATCAGGAGGAGGTGGAACAAGAACCCAAACCTGATTTCTCTCAAAATTTTCAAGCTCCTCATGCATGACATTGACCCAATCCGGATCAGATAAAGTGTGTCCAACATCTCGGGGTTCAAAATCAGCAACAAATGCAGAATGAGCAAAGTGAGAGATTTTTTGTGACCTTGACCGAGTGACGCGTTCGTGGATGTTGCCGATCATCTGTTGAGGAGGGCGTTGGCGCTGGATGTGTCATGGCGCCTCCCTAGCTGAAGTGACCTCCCCCTCAATAGTAGCTGGTGCCTCCTCGGGTATCACTAGCAAACCCCGAAGTGGTGGATCGACCGGCCCCCATGTAGTGGAAGAAGATGGGTCGGGGCCGCGAGCAGTCGTGGCGAAGTCGATCCCAAAGGATCAGCAGGTGGAGGAAGACCTGGATTGTCCAACTGTTCAGCTCCATCTTCCTCATCATCAAAAAGAGGTTCTCCAACCTCATGATCACCTGCACGCTCAAAGCTAGAAGAAGGACAATGCATGGTCTCGTCGAAGGTGACATCGGATGTCTCCATGACTCGGTTAGTGTCAAGGTTAAGTACACAATAAGCACGAGTATGACTACCATAACCCAAAAAGACACCGTCAGAAGAGCGAGACTCAAACTTCTCCAAATTGCCTTTCTTAAGTATAAAACAATGGCAACCAAACACTCTAAAATAACTCACTTTGGGCTGCCTCCCAAAACGCAACTCATAAGAGGTCTTCTTCAAGAAAGCACGAAGAAAAATGCGATTGGAAATATAGCATGCAGTGTTTATAGCCTCGGCCCAATACCGCCTAGGAGTCCTATGCTCATCGAGCATCGTCCTAGCCATCTCAACAAGGGACCGATTTTTCCTCTCTACTACACCATTTTGTGGCAGTGTGTAGGGGGAAGAAAACTGATGCTATAAACCCAAAGAGTCACAAAACTTCTCAAAATTTGAGTTCTTAAACTCAGAACCATTATCGCTACGAATAGCTCTCATCGAGTTCTTAGGGAACTCGTTTTGAAGACGCAATATCAGATTGCGAGTAAAAGAGAAAGTCTCAGTTTTCTCAGCTAAAAAGAAAACCCATGAATATCTTGAAAAGTCATCAACAACAAGAATCACATACCACTTCCCACCAACCGAGCTCACCCGAGCCAGACCTACAAGGTCCATATGCAAAAGCTCTCCAGGGCGCTTGGTCATAACTTGATTCACCGGATGGTGGGGAGCGGCAACCATTTTCCCATATCTACAAGAATGGCAAACAAGATCCTTCTCCATGTGTAACTTGGCAATCCTCGGATTAAGCCAAGTGAACTAAGCCTTGCAAGGAAGTCGAAGCTCAAGTGACCAAGTCTCCTATGCCACTTCCAAAGATCAGAGGCGGATCCAGCCAAAAGACAACGAGAAATGCGAAGACTCTGAGATATTCGCACGAAAGACTTTCCCAAAGGGCGAAATTAAACATACAAGATTGCCCTAAGGAACTAAAATACGACTGAGATTCGGCTTAAAACGAATCTCATAGTCATCCTCAAAAAGTTGCAAAACAGAAAGAAGGTTAAAATGCATGTTCGAAACAAGAGCAACATCACGCAACACAAAGTGCTCATTAACTCGCACAGAACCATAGATAGCACCTTACCCTTGCTATTGTCACCGAAGGTAATCAACTCCTTTCCGGTGACTGGACAAAGACTGGAGAACCACTTGGAGTTTCCGGTCATATGCCTTGAGCATCCGGAATCCACCAACCAAATGTTCTCCAATCGTCTTACCTACATCAATCAAAAGACATAGGGTGAGCATACGATCCAACACAGGGGTGAGTAAAATGGGAAGTGTACCAGTGTTGTCCCGGCTGCTCAAAAGAACGGTTAGTAGAAAAACCATTCCTAGCACACCTACGAGGAAAGCGATCACTACGCATAGGAAAACATGGTCCGCTAAGGGAAGAGCATCCATCGCGATAGTCAAAACGCGGTGGAGGGAAATGCTCAACAACAAAGCCACCGCCACGGGGTCCATAGGCTACAAAAGCAGGATCCCGTTGGGCAAAACCTCCTTGTGGCCTAGGAGCTTGAGGCAATGGACCTCTAGGCCTAGCAACCCTCCTTTGAACCTTCAGCGCATGTACATCATGAAAAGGATGGTACATGTCTGTGTTGTTTCTCTCCTTTGCACGACGCTCCTCTCTTTTGCGCCAAAAGCAAAACTCCCTCAAGTGTCCATCTCTCCCACAGTGCTCACAGTGGTACCTCACTGCTGTCATACGGGGTTGTTGGTACTCACGGTATTGGGTGTGGATCACTTGGTTCTTTTGTGGTATGAGCTCCTCTTGGATAGGTGGCATAGTGTCAAGCTTGTTCCTTAGGTGATTGGGTTTTGGAGCCATGTTTGTTTCTTAGGTGGAGCTCTCAGAGGTTCCACAAATGCTCCATCTTTGGTGTTAGGCTTGAGAGGCTCTTTGGGTGGAATCTTGGTTAGTTTGGGAGTAGTGGTGGAGTTGGGCTTCTCACTCGGCTTAGGACCACTAAACTCTCCAACCTTCCCAAAAGATGTAGCACTCTCCACACCCTGAGCAAAACCAACACCAGGACCACCAGCAGCACGCTTGAATTGGGCAATCATCATCCCAAGCTGCGGCTCTCCACAAGACACCCATGACAAGATGGTTCGAAGGTATGTGTTTTCTTCCTCGGTTTGCATCTTGTCATGCTTCGCATTTGCAATCTTCATCTCCAAACCCTCACACAGGGCACACCTAGACACACAAGTGCTATCCGAGTTGTCCTTCTCAAGAGACACAATCTTGACATTCTTCTCTGCCAACTCGGATTGCAAGCCTGCACAAGACTTGCACGCACCCAGCAACACGGGTCTAGCCCTAAGCTCATCCACCTCTCCAACCAAAGCAACATACTTCCCCCTCAAAGTGAGAAGGTCAGTCATGTGCTTGGAGCACATCTCACACTCATCCTTGTCAGTCACGACAACGGTGGACTTGACAGAATCAAGCTCCTTCACCGCGTCCTTCCACTTCTTCCTAAACTTCTTTCTCTCTATAGTAGCAAGCCTTAGCAACTTGTCTTGACTAAGCAAAGCAGCAGTAAGTTTCTCAACCTTAGCAGAAAGTTCATCGGGAGTTTGAGGTACCTGGGAGGAGTCATCGTCGTCATTGTTCCGAGGGATCTCCTCCAGCTCGCAGTTGACCTCATCACCGAGGGCCATGGTGCAGAAGCCCTCATCGTCGTCGAAGAAGCAAAGACCGTTCAGCTTGTCCTCGATCTTCTTCTTCTTCTCAAACTCATCATCGCTTGAAGCAATGGAGTCGTCGTCCGAGTCATCGACGTCGCTGAGCGTGGCGTAGAAAGCACGCTGCTCGGCCTGGGCCTTCTCCAAGTACTTCTCCTTGATATACTCCTTGTTGAAGCCGCCCTTCTGCTTGTGCTTTTCGGGGATGTACTTCTCCTTGCGCTTGCCGGAGTCGTACTTGTGGCCATGATCCGCCTTGCCAAAAGCTTGCTTGTTCTTTTTCGGGCAATTGGCGATGAAGTGGTCCGAGCCTCCACACTCATAACAGCTACCTCGTCCTCCTCCGCGGCGACGGTTCATGCGGTTGTTGTGGAACTACGAGAACTGGTTGGCAAGCAGAGCCAACTCATCGTCCACCATGAACTCCAGCTGCTCCTCTATGACAGAAAGAAGAGAAGACAAAGCAAAGGCTCCAGAGGGGTTAGCAGAAGAGCCAGAAACCAAAGCCATCGACGGGCCAGAAGGATTTTCATAAGATGCCCTCGCCATGGCGTCAATCTCACTGGACTTGAGCTTACTAAAGAGCTCATCACACATGAGAGTCTCATAGTTAGGCGATTCGATAATCGCCTGAACCTTAGAGTCCCACACCGACCGATCGAGAGTATGAAGAAGCTTGAGAGCCCTCTCATGATCGTCGAAAGGTAATAGCTCCTTGTTAGCCCTCATCCTGTTGACAATCACCTGAAAGCAAGCGAATAAACTTTCTATGCTCTCGCCAGACATGTGTCGAAAGTTCTCATACTCTCGCTTGTGCGACTCGTAGAGACAGGTTTTGACTTGAGTGGTTCCCTCATGAAAACGCTTGAGAGTCACCCAAATCTCCTGAGCCGTAGCGAGGTGAGAAACGCGATCAAACTCTCAGACATGCTCAAACAGGAGAAAAGAGCATTACGGGCTCGACTATTGGCATCGTGCTCATCGATCTGCTGTTGAGTCACACGAGCAGCCAAGACCACGTAATCACCAGAGTTGCAAATGTCCCAAATCGAAGCAACCATGCTCTGAAGATAGGCCGACATGCGTATCTTCCAATATGCATAGTTTGTCCCATCGAAAAACGGCGGTTTGCCCACGCCGCGATCCATGTCGCCTTCTATGGATCTGGAACCGGCTAAGGTGGGAGATCCTTAACCCGCTCTGATACCAATTGAAGTACTAAAAGTGCTACACAAAGGCGACCAGAGGGGGTGAATGGGAGCTTTAAATTTCTTTTCAGAAACTTGTAGCCAATGTCCCGAGAATCAACCCCAAAGGCAAACCTAGAGCTTGATAGTGTCCACGACCCTAGATGTAGGGTGGATGCTTCCAAGAAGCACAGCGGGACACTACACAACTCTAGAAACCTAACGCAAAAACCAGAAACCAAAACCGACAACGGACGAACGAACTGCGGATGAAAACGCGCTGATCAGCACTGACCGGACTCAGAGATGCGTCCAGTCTGTTGTGATTAGACGCATTCGGTCCGACAAAATCGGTTCCAGTCCCTTACTGTGTTGGACCGGACTCACTATAGAGGAGCGTCCGGTCACATGTATAGAGCGTCCGATCAGTGGCAAGAAAGAAGTGAACAGTGCGAGCGTAGCGTCCGGTAACTGAGCGAGAGAGACTCCGATCAAGTCACGAAGGAAAAGACTGTGAACACATTCAACGACCGGACTCACTGACCAGCGTCTGGTCAACCCGAGGCCAGAGTCCGATCACCCTGAAACCGTGCTGTTCGTCCACCGATTCGACACGATCTCACCCAAAAGGAAACCACTGAGGCTCAAACTTGGTGAGAGGGGTCACAAGGAGGATAGTGAGCTACTCCTAGGAGATCATGGCTCGAACCTATCTCCAAATCGATGTATCAAAAAAGTTCAGGGGAAGAGAAGAGAAAAGTCGATCCAAAATGAAAACCAATCGTTCTAATTGCTCTTGAGGTTTGAGTTGAATTCCTTCGGTGGAAATGTTTCCCTCACCGTAAAGAACAAGTAGCAACAAACGGAATCGAAAACGAACAACCTTAGAGAGAGATCGATCGATGGGAAAAACGTGGAGAAAAAGTGAACACGAAGAACAACTCAAGAACACGAATTACCACCATGATTTCCAGTCAAAAATCGTCCCCACGAGGAGACAACAGGAATCCGGTTCTGTTTCCGCAAAATCCAAATACACAGAGGTATGATTCACCGTCTCTGCGGATCTCAGTAGCTACAGCAAGGAATGGGAGAACAGGAAACCCTAAGTGAAAGTAGCAAATGGCTGAGATAGTTTGGAGGGAGGGGCTGCCTCTCCTAATATAGTCTAATACAATTATTCCCCTTCTACCCTTACTGCTAATGAGCGAGCAGGCTAACCCTAAGGGTATTCCTGTCCAACTCGAAGTTGATTTCGATCCGACGGCCACGCCCGCACATCAGGTAGCTTCGCCTCGACGTGACCTCACCGGATGCCGCCACGTGCCGCCTCGCGCCTTCCGTCCTTTTCACGGATGTCCGCCCGGTTTAGAGGCTGAAATCGGGAAACCACTCGTCCATCGACTGAGTTTCGTGGCCCAAACTCAGAAACCCGCTGGCGCCCAGGTTTTGAGGCCTAAACCTGGAAACCGTCCTCAGCCCGAGTTTTGTGGCCCCAAACTCAGAAACCGACCGTACCAAGGTTTTGAGGCCCAAACCTGGAAACCGTCCACTCGGTGGTTTTTCTGTGGCTCAACCACCAAACCGATGCCGTAGAGGGATGCACCGCCCATGCACCCCGTCCACCCACATGTCTTCACTTGTCATTGTCCCAGGCTGTCAGCCACCATAGCTGATCCTCAGGCCACTGGTCCGTCAGTCCAAGCCTCGCGTCCGCCCTTCACCGATCCGGGTCCATCAGCATGGCACGTCTCTACTTGACCTTCACCTTGTCTTCGATCATCATCTCCGAGCTCAACACCTGCACAACACAAGCCAAAGAACATGCGCATCATACTAGTTGACAATCACTCATCATCTCAAGATCCGGCATACACCCATGTATCCGCACATGGCTCTAGCTACGGAGATCGGAGCAAAAGACAATCGCACGCTACATGAAGAGCGCCAGTTGATCATGCTTCAATCTACCGCACTACAACTCAAAGGTAGAAACCTTGAGTCACTAGCTGATGCTCATGACTCCACCCATCCAAGTCAGAGACGACCTGCTCATGAACGACTCGGCTGGATTCCAGCCAAGAGTCACCTGGGAAACCAGGTCTCTAATCAAGCAGAAGGAGGAGCCGAATCCTCTTACCGAGGAGTCGACAACTTGGGCTCTCACGCAGTTGATCATTTCCCCTATTTTCCCCACAGGCTTCGAGTAGTCCCGTTCCCTCGCAAATTCAAGCCTGGGAACTACTCCAAGTACGACAGGAAAACAGAACCAACACGGTGGCTCAGATTATATGCACAGGCAGTCGAGCTAGCAAGAGGAAGCAATGATGTCAAGGCACTGTGTCTACCAATGGCTCTAGAGACAATGGCCCTTGCATGGTTCAACAAACTTAAGCCCGAGTCCATCGACACCTGGAAACTACTTCACCGCATCTTCATAGGAAACTTCGCGGGTGTCCCTGAGAGATCAGACCCTCGGACTAAGCTAAGAACCTGCAAACAATAGAAGAATTAAACCATGCGAGAATACTACAGACGTTTTTCTGAGATTCGCTCAACAATCTCAGATATAACGGAATGAGAAGTAATTGATCTCTTTGGCAACAGAATCTGCAAAAGATACAATTACAAAGACTTTATCAAACAAGACCCGGTCACCGCTGACGAGTTCCACCGAGCACTGAATTCCATGATTGCGACAGAAGAACGCACTCAGGAACGCTTTCTAGAGAGGAACACGCAGGGTGACCGAGGGAATAATCAACGAGGGAACCAGCCTGCCCAGCAAAACACCCGAAAAAGGACCGGGGACAACACTGTAGCAGCCATGGAACCTCAGAAGAAGGGGAACAAGCCATCAAGCTTTGATGACCTTCTAGACGGGCATTCCCTTTTCATACGAAAGGAGGACACCCGGCTAGACATTCCAGGCAACTCAAAGAACGAGGCTTAAACTCTGATTTCAACAAAGGCAAGAAGGATAAAGGTAAAAAGGTAATTGAAGACCAACAGCAGGGCGCTGGTGACTTCCAACATCCAAAAGGCAGCATCAATGTCATATTTAGGGGGTAGCCACCAGTGACAGTAAGCATCTCTAGAAGCTTTCCTTGCGCGAGATCATGTCAACCGATCCAACAACTCCTAAGTACCTCGATTGTTCTGAGCATCCGATCAATTTCTCTCGAGTAGATCAATGGACTAGTGTCTCCATCACAGGGCATTACCCGCTAGTCCAGGATCCAACGGTCATTGGGTTCAAATTGGGAAGAGTACTCATTGACAGAGGAGCCGGACTCAATGTTATCTTTACCAGCACCCTACGCAAGATGAACTTAGATTTGGCAACTCAACTCACCCCATCAAGTGCCCCCTTTTATAGCATAGTACCCGAAAAGGACACAATACCACTCGGAAGGATCCTCTTACCTGTCACTTTTGGATCTCTGACAAACTATTGAACAGAGTACATCAGTTTTGAGGTAGCTAATTTCAAGTCCTCATATCATGCCATATTTGGATGACCAGCCATAACCAAATTCATGGCAGTACCTCATTACCCGTATCTTCTTCTGAAGATGTCGGGTCCCAAAGGAATTTTGACTTTCAAGAGAGATTTGAAGCGATCCTTCATGTGTGACACAGAAGCTGTCCAAATCGCAGAAAAAGCTCAACTCGCCCTGGAGGTACAAGAACTTGCACAGATGGTACACAATGTCAAACTTGGAGACTCGAAGATCCCGGCCAAAAAGGTAGGCACCATCCAAACTCCAATAGAAGTCTCTACGAAGGAAATTGACCTAGAAACCGGCGATCCATCCAAGACAACGGTTGTAACACCCAGGTGTTTGACGCCCGTCGAGCAGTCAGTTTGAACACAGACATGGTCTGTCAAGAGATGATCGAGAGATAATTTCTAGTATTGTTAATGGTGAAAGAAGTGTCAGGATCAATCTCAGAGGCAGAGCCCCAGTTTGAATTATTTGGAAAATAATTAACAGAGTCAGCTAATAATGATTGTCCAATTCTAGAATATTCATGATTTTTGCTAACATGACTTTTTCATGTGTCCCGCTTCAGTTCCTATCTGTAGTGATTGGTACAAAAGTTTCGTGAAGTTTAGTATCAAAAAGTCACAGGAAATGATGTGTCACAGCTTGACCTATAATCATGAATTAAGTGAACGATATCAGTTGAGTTCAACCGAGTCTTGCAATTATGCCCAATCAATTATTTATGGACTCACGAGCAAAAGTTATGAAAGTTTTGTGTTGAGCAGACTACTGGAAAATATTCCGACCAACGAGAAACTGTAATCCGGACCCTATCGGGTGACTGTTTTGACCAGCGTTGAACGACCTCTTTGATTGCTCGCATGACAGTGCGCCCTAAACAAAATTTGTAGTACAGATCAAGATGAACAAATTTTGTTTTATGGCCAAGACCTAGATCGATGCCGAAAATAGTGAAAACGAACTTGCAAGATGGAATACAGTGCTGAATTCATGTTCTAGAAATCGACCAAGTCTGGACCGCGAAAATCGGAATTTCGGTCACCGCGAAGCTGCCGTCGACGATTGTTACCGGGCAAACGATTGAGAATTTGACTAAGCGCCTTTAACGAAAGTCGGAGTACTCATTGAGACGGCGACAACAAAATTAGTTTTGTCGAAATCGGAGTCTGTTTGATTAGTGATCACAATTTTGGAGTTTGACCGAAAGTTTCTAGAAAAAGACAGACGGGGGAAATTTCACAGACAATTTTACCGTGACCGACAAGCCGCATTCCGAGACCTGCCACTCCTCCTCCTATTGGCGCAAAGGGGTGTCCATCGCTCCTCCCGAGGCCGCACGCCCTCTCCCCATCGGTCAAAAAGACCGAGCGGTCTCCCTTCCCCTCCATTCTGTCGCTCTCCTCCTCCCATTGACGGACAAGGGCGGTGCCCTCTGCCTCCTACCCGACAAAAATCACCGAGCCCGGCTCCTCTCACTCGGTCTCTCACTGCTCCTTTCTCCTCTCTGCCTTCCCCTCCAAGTCCAAGTAGAAGGAGATGAACAGCAAAATCCTCCATGGCCGCTCCTGCAGTTCCTCCTCCTTTTCCAAGTCGCGCGGCCGCCGGGGAGCAGCACAGCAGCCAGCTCCGGTGCCCAGCTCTGCAGGCCGGCGCCCATCCCTTGCAGCCTGGTCGCTCTCTCCCTGACCGTCGTCTGCTCTCTCTTCTCTGCGCCTTCCTGCTGCTCGCGCAGAGCCGCGACTGCCTGGGTCGCGCGACCCTCTGGTCGTGGCCACGGCCAGGCCGTGACTGGCCAGGGAGCAGCGGCTGGCAGGACCGGCAGCTGCGACCAGATGCACCCAAACCCCAACCTGCAACCCAGCAACCCTAGCCGGCCTCCTCCCGGAAGAATTCGACGGCCTTCTCCTCGCCTCCTACCGTTTTGCCGTGAAAACTAAGAAGAAGGACCCGGTTGTAACGCTGAAACTTTTTCTTGTTTCACTCTGCATAAATGGTATGACTCATGTATTTTCTAATAAGTCCTTAAATGATTTCTGCAGGTTCTAGGGTTCCGGACGCGAAAGCAGTTTTTTGTTTTCGTTTTTGTTTAATTAGCAAATCTGGTTGAATGTTGTAAAATGCATAGTAAATTGTTGGAATGTCGAAAAATTACGAGTGAGGACTTTTTGGAGTCGTTGTGAATAGTACTGTCTAGTGAATGTTTTAAATGATGGGTGTTAGTTAATAGTTTCTGCTGTAATGATTTATTTGTGTTAAATAGCATTAAATAGGGATAAAATGATATCTGCTGTTGTATTCCTTATATTGTTGTGAAATTTTTATGGTAGGCTTGTCAAGTGATATGTGTGCTGTGATAACAATATCGGCATTTTTGGTGCATGTATGATTTAGTTATGTATTTATATTTCTTTCAGCTCATTAAATGAATTAAAATGATTTGTGATAAATGTTTGCTTGTAAAAATAGAAATGGTGGTTCTACTGCCATTGTATTGTATTGTTGTACCTTAGGTAATTTTATCATGGTTATGAGTTTACAGAAAATATGATTTATAGAATTTTGTTGCTCTCACATGCATTTTTTGAATAAAACTTGCCATGTTTTTACTAAATAAATTATAATACTTGTGCATGTAATATTTTTACAGTAGTCATGATTTGGCATTATTTATCATCAGTAAAAATATGAGCCCCAAATTATATGCTTGCAACATGACTTAAAAATAATGCCTATGTTTGTTAATTCTTTTATTAATGAAAGCTTGGTGATATATAAACATGTATATGTTTGTATGCTTATTTTGTTGTATATTAATCTGAGATGATTATTATGTGTTCATGTTCATGAATGTTAGAAGTGTTTTAATAGTTTAATTGTATGCTCATATGTTAATCAAATAAGTAGTAAAATGAGTTTATTAATATGGTGATATGGCTGCTAGAGTAGTTTCTGTAGTGGTGATTAGTTCGTAAAGAAAAATAATGTTTTCTGTAGATATGCTCCATATAAAGGTTGTAGATAACTTCTTTATCTTGTTTGTCCTAAAATTGCATGATTTTAGGCCAACTGGTTTAGGAGTTATAGTTTTTGTAAGTTGACTGTTAGGTTTTGCATACTTTTGAGGAGATCAGAAATAATGAATTGTTTGGCTAGTTTAAGTTATGAATCATGTCTTCGTGTTAATAGAAGAGTTGTAGTCCTTTTCATAAGATTTCTGAATCGTCTTGGATCACTATTTTTGGCAGTCTACAACTTGAGTTACGTGTGTTTAAAGTTAGAAGTTAGAATCTGTCCAAGTCTGGATAGATTTAATTGTTTGAGTTGGTTAGCCTTGATAACTGCTTAATCATCTTTAGATGATTATAAATAAGTTGTAGACAACTTAATAAGCTTTCTAATAAGTCTTATGCCAAGTATTTTGGTACTTTAGATCTCCAGTTATGGCTGTTTGAAGATGAATGTAATATACTGTCCAAAGTTTGGATAAAAGTGCTTTTCTGTAATGTTTAACCTTTGTAATGGCTGAATCATGCTTAAGTGATAATAACAAAGTTGTAGATAATTTCAATAGCTTTCCATAAAGTCAAGGATCACCTTATTTGAATATGTGTAGCTCTAGTTATGGTTGTTTCAAGCACATATTGTGTTGCTGTCCAAACTGTCTAAATGAACCAAACTTGATTGCTATAGCTTAATGTTGATTATGTGATCTTTGATGCTATGTGATGACTTGATAATGTTTAGTCTGTGCATTTCATGCTATTAAATTAATTATCCTGATGTATTATATAAATATATTAAATAATGATGGTTGACATGCTTAACTAATATATGAGTTGTATGCGGATACATGTGTTCCATTTGTGTGATGTATGTAATGTAGTCTTGATTGATTGTTGTACTTAACCTTCCTACATGCCTAATGAACCTTGTTTAACAACTTAGTATAATTGTAACCTGCTGAAGTAATTAGTAATGCTTGTGTTGTGTGCCATATGTTTGCTTCATAAGTGTTTCCCTTGCATTCATACGCTTGCATTGCACATCTCATTTAGGTAACGGTAGATACATCGTGAAGGACGTGATGATGTGGCTAAACCCGAAGACAGTGTTTGGTGGATTATCTCGAAGATGCGGAGTTAAGCAAGTGCTACAGCGGAGATGCTCGCCAAGCGAGTATCACCTAACAAGCACTAACCTAGTGTTGGTTCCCAGGCAAGCCCCGGAGCATTGTAAGTCTCCCAGTTTTATAATTAAATTACTTGAGTATTTTATATTGTGATGCATTAAGTATAGGAGTTGATTAAATCCTATTTGTTGCATTATCATTCCTTGATTATTGTTATAACTGCAATGTTATCCCGTTACTTATTCATAAGTAGAACTCCTTAGTCTGCTTAATAAGTAGTAATTAAAGGATGTTTCCGTAATACCCCTGGTGGGTAGTTACCGGATCACGGTTGGCTATATTGCTATCGTGGAAAAGAACCTGAGTAGTAATGAAATACGCTCAACTGAAAGGCTAGGCACCAAGTTAGAAATTGGGGGCAGCTCGTCCGTTGGATCGTGTAGGTTTGTATCGATGTTGGCCCTCGTTCATTTTTGAAAGCGCCCTTTTACTTAGGGTTGTCGGTGCTGTAATCGCCGACCCTGAAGCCGGTTAGACGCTGTTCGGGCCGGTTTCAACCCGTGTCGCGCCCTCTAGTATGGAAATACGATCTGCGTCGCGTGGCCATCGTCAGGTTCCAATTGGGCGGTCCGTGCTTGAACCGCGACGATTACCACCACGGACAGTATCGAGCGGTGACCCAAGTGTGGGTTTGTATTAAAGGTTTCTCGCCAGCTGGTTTGTAATTCAATTCGAGTCGCCGTCTCCCCCGGTTAGTGGGAAACTATGTCGAGGTTCACCATGATACAACTCTATGTGACATTGATGGTTCAACTAAAATATTGACAAAGCAAACCTGATATGGTATTATATTATTCTTTGCTAGATTTAAGTTACTGCTCTAGTGCAGGTGCAAAACCTAGAGTTTAAGGAATAGGGTAAAAGATGACTGCTCATATAATTAAATGATGAACCCTTTAACTTAAGCTCTTTTTACAAATAAAGTTAGCCAGCTCCACTATTTATATCAGCCTTGCATACTCCTTGGTGTCACTTTATTTTTGGTTTCCGACGGGTAAGTCTAGCTGAGTACATTAGAGTACTCAGGGTTTTATCCCACCTTGTTGAAGGTGAAGGTTAGGTCTGCCAAAAGGTGATTGACGGACCAGGATGTCAGAGATATCATCAGAAGATGATCCCTCCGACTAATCCCGGACGACACTAGAGATCCGAAGACATGATACGAAGCGTATTAGGATTAGGACTCTTATTGTAACCTAGTTGAGTTCTTAAAGGAAGCCTTGTAATTAGAATAGGACTCCTCTGATGTAACCGACTAGGACTCAGTCTACGCTATGCTTCACCCGGATATATAAGGGGAAGCAGGTGCGGGCTCCTAAGAAGAGAGCATTGAATCATAATCATACACAAGGAACACGCCGCACTGGACGTAAGGTATTACGCTATTCAGCGGCCTGAACCAGTATAAATCGTTGTCCCTGTGTACTCACCGAGTCCTACGAACGCCGATCCCCACCGAACAAATCGTCTGAGATTACTCAAGATGAGTTGCCGGTTAACAAACACCTACAGCTGGCGCGCCAGGTAGGGGCTTTCGGTGAGTTGACGACCAAGAGCCAGGCGAACCACGACAACATGTTCTCGGCGGGATCAATTTTCATTTTTGGCTCATGGACTTGCATCGCGGATGATCAAGGAAAGCGGCATCGACAACTTCACACTGATCCAGAGGTGCAAGCTACACCAAAGATGGATGATTTTACTCAGAACCTAGCAAATCTTGCAGTCCAAGATCCACGAGATTCTGAGAACCAACCTGAAACACCCGACACCTACTCGAACTCAAATTTTGAGAACGAAAAGGACTCGGAGATCAGACATGGCATCACCTTTGGGCTATGGAATTGAGCTCAAGACCTCCAAGACCTAACTGACTCAAAATTCAAAGAGTATCAAGAGATACCTTTGATGGGAGCTCAGCAAGGACTCGTTTTCAGCTCTACCAAGGAGGGTAACATCGTCCATTGGCCAATATAGCCAGCTCCGGCCAGGCTTGTTGGCACGATCGATCAGCAACTCCCATATCAACACGGACATCAGCTCCCCCTTGAGGAACTCGACACCTCAACAAAACTGATCTCCAGCACTTCTACCTTGGAGTCGGTCACGCCAGGATCAATAATCCAAGGCTACACCCGTGAAGTCTTCATGGCGGGGCATCAGTCATCTCTACGACCACCGACCCCTCCAGATGTCTTCTAGGATGACGAAACTCTAAGTATGATATCTGACAATGATCCTGAAGGACCCGCAGAAAACCGAGTCCTTAAAAGCTGAGAGAATTAGAAGGAATCAAGCAAAAGAAGCTCGCAGAAGGCGCGCAAATCACCGCACGGAAGCGGTCGACCGCTACAATGTACGACTCGAAGAATATAACACTCGGAGACGCCTAGAAGAGGACGCGGAAAATCATGCTCGCGCCCAACGTGATCAGGAGCATGAATCACAAAATGATCACAATCGCCGACGAGCCGATTGCTCCCGTAACCTCGAGCCCGAGTTTATGAGAGTCGCTGGTCACAAGGTTTTCCAGACACCCTACCAGAACATCATGGCCATAGCCACAGAGATGGGAGCCAAGGACAATCGCACCCCTGAAGAAGAGCGACGATTGGTCATGCTTCAGACTACTGCGCTACAACTTCGAGGATGGAACCTTGAGTCTCTGGCTGACGAGCAAGCTTCCTCTCACCCTAGCCAGAGGCGGCCTATTCAAGAGCAACTCGATCGAATCCCAGCAAGGAGTCGTCTGGGCCACCGAGTACCCGATCAAGCTGAGGGAGGAGCCGAATCTTCATACCAAAGGCCGAATCGCAGTCGCAGCATCCGACGCAGTCGATCGCTTCTTCCTGCTGTTCAAAAGAGTCGCGAGCAGTTTCCAAATTCAAAAGAAATCAAAGTACCGAGACAACATCAAGTCACTGAGGAACTAAAATCAACCAGAACAGTGCGAGATACTAACACAGTCATTGACAGAGAATAAGCATCAACACTACAAGTGATTGGGATCGAAGGAATCCATACTGTATAAACACGTAGTCTCGACTTCTCCTGTCTCTCCAAAGACTCCGAGCATCTCGTCCCAAAATTCAAACCCAGAAACTATCAAAGTACGACGGGAAGACAGAACTAAATGGCTTAGGCTGTATGCTCAAGCAGTTGAGCTGGCCGGTGGAAGCAACAGCGTCAAAGCACTCTATCTCGCAATGGCTTTAGAAACAATGCCACTTGCTTGGTTCGACAGACTTAAACCCGAGTCCATCGACTCCTGGGAACAACTCCATCGTATCTTCATCGAAAACTTTGTGGGTGTCCCAGAGAGAACAGATCCCTGGACTAAGCTCAGACCCTGCAAGCAACAGAATAACGAATCAATGCTGGAATACTATAGGCGCTTTTCAGAGATCCGCTCCACAGTATCCGACATCACAGACAGAGAAGTAATTGACCTCTTTGGCAATGGCATCTGCGAAAGGTACAATTACAAAGACTTTATCAAGTAGGACCCGACCACCGCTGACGAGTTCCATCGGGCCGTAAACTCCATGATGGCGACAGAAGAACGTACACAGGAGCGTTTAGATAGAAACACGCAGGGTGATCGAGGGAACAACCAGAGAGGCAACCAGGCACCACAACAAAACACTCGGAAAAGGGCAGGAGACAATACTATTGCTGCCATGGAGCCTCAGAAGAAGGGGAACAAGCCATTTTCCTTGATGACTTACTCGACGGACTGTGCCCTTTCATCGGAAAGTCAGGACATCAGGCAAGGACTTTCGACAACTCAAGGAGCGATGCTTGAACTCCGACTTCAACACAAACAAGAGGACAAAGGCAAGAAGACAGCTGAGGACCCTCCGCAAGACACCGGTGGTTTCCAACACCCCAAAGGGACTATCAATGTCATTTTCGGGGGAGTAACTACCAGCTATAGCAAGAGGCTCCAGAAGCTTTCACTACGGGAGATCATGTCTATAGAACCAGCGACTCCCAGATACCTTGACTGGTACGAGCACCCGATCAGCTTCTCCCGAGCAGACCAATGGAACAGCGTCTCCAACGCAGGGCACTACCCGCTAGTCCTGGATCCCACGGTTGCTGGGTTTACATTGAGCAGAGTACTCATCGACGGAGGGGCAGGACTTAACGTCATTTTCGCAAGCACCCTACGCACGATGAATCTGGATCTCGCAACACAGCTCACACTATCAAGTGCCCCCTTCTACGGCATAGTACCCGGAAAGGCGGTTGTGCCACACGGAAGAATCATATTACCCGTAACTTTTGGAACTCAGATCAATTATCGGACTGAGTACATCAGTTTCGAGGTAGCCGACTTTGAGTCATCTTACCACACCATATTTGGACGACCAGCCATCGCCAAGTTTATGGCTGTACCTCACTACCCGTACGTTCTCCTAAAGATGCTGGGTCCTAAAGAAATCCTAACTTTCAGAGGTGACTTGAAGCGATCATTTGATTGTGACACTGAGGCTGTCCAAATCACTGAAAAAGCTCAACTCACCCGGGAGTTACAAGAACTCGCTCAGATGGTGCATAATACCAAGCCTGGAGATTCAGAAATCCCAACCAAGAAGGCGGGTACTATCCAACCATCAACAACAGTCTTTACAAAACATATCGACCTAGAAACCGGTGATCCCTCCAAGACGGCAGTTATCAGCGGTCACCTATCTGAAGAATAGGAATTCGCGCTCACCAAGTTTCTTAGAGCAAACAGAGATATATTTGCTTGGAAACTGGCTGACATGCCGGGAGTCCCAAGGAACTTTCCTGAGCACAAACTAGAATTAAAAGAAGGGTCCAGATCTATCAAGCAAAGACTACGACGATTCTCACCAAAGAAAAAAGAGGCAATCAAGAAGGAAATAGCCAAACTACTCATAGCTGGATTCATCAGAGAAATCCTCCACACCGAGTGGTTAGCTAACCCAGTGCTAGTCAAGAAGAAGAACTCTGCCGAGTGGCGCATGTGTGTCGACTACACAGACCACAACAAACACTGTCCAAAAGATCCTTTCGGATTACCAAGGATAGATCAAATAGTTGACGCCAACGCAGGCTCCGCTCTTTTATCCTTTTTGGATTGCTATTCTGGGTACCATCAGATTGCCCTCAAGAAAGAAGACCAACCCAAGACATCGTTTATAACTCCTTTTGGCGCCTACTGTTATAAAACCATGTCCTCTAGTTAAAGAATGCAGGAAACTCAGAAGCCATCCAAGATTGTTTGGGTGACCAGATTGGCCAAAACGCAGAAGCTTATGTTGATGATGTGGTCATAAAGACAAAGGATCCGACTACTCTGATATCAGACCTGGAGGAAACTTTCAACCGACTACGCGCATACCAATGGAGACTCAATCCCACAAAATGCGTCTTCGGAGTACCTTCGGGACAATTACTCGGTTTTCTTGTTAGCCATCGGGGCATCGAGACTAGCCAAAAACAAATCACAACTATCATCAACATGAAACCACCTACCTCAGTCAGGGATGTTTAGAAGCTCACCGGGTGCATGGCTGCACTAAATCGATTTATCTCACAGCTAGGAGAAAAGGGATTACCTTTCTTCAAATTACTCAAGGCTTGCGATAAATTTCAGTGGACGGAAGAAGCGGACAGGGCCTTTGAACAACTCAAAGGATACCTAACCAATTCACCTATACTGACACCACCAGTACCCAGGGAGCCGATGATGCTTTATATCGCAGCTACCACACATGTCGTCAGCACAGCGATCGTGGTTGAGCGCAATGATGACAAGCACATCTACAACACCCAGCAACCAGTGTACTACATTAGCGAGGTACTCTCTGATTCAAAGGTGAGATTCCCACAAGTATAGAAATTACTCTACGCTCTACTCATATCTTCAAGAAAGCTATGACATTACTTCGAGGCTCATTAGATTACAGTCATCACGGATTTTCCTCTGGGAGAAATCCTCCATAATCTTGACGCCACTGGGAGAATTTCCAAGTGGGCAGTTGAACTGGGAGCACTCAACATCAAGTTCACTCCGAGAAAAGCAATCAAGTCACAGGCTCTAGCTGATTTCGTCACTGAGTGGACAGAGATACAGCAGACCCAAGACAACGCTATTCCAGACCACTGGAAGATGTACTTCAACGGGTCCCTAAAACTTGGAGGAGCAGGAGCCGGAGTACTTCTAGTATCACCCGTTGGAGAGCAGCTCAAGTACGTTCTGCAGATATTGTGGCCCGCCACCAACAACGAAGCAGAATAAGAAGCACTACTCCATGGACTTAAGCTAGCAGTCGCACTGGGCATTAGGCGACTCCTAGTCTATGGCGATTCTTCCGTAGTAATTCACCAAGTCAACAAAGACTGGGATTGCACAAAGAAAACAATGAACGCCTATTGCACGGAAGTCCACAAGCTGGAAAAACACTTTTCTGGGCTATAACTCATTCATATTACCCGGGATCTCAATGTGGCAGCAGACATCCTAGCAAAATTAGGATCTGACAAAGCCTTGGTCCCTAGTGGTACCTTCATACATGAATTATCCATGTCGTCAATCCAAGAGAAGGAAGAGGCTGAGTCAGCACCACCCATCGCGGTTCTAACTCTAGCACCCGACTGGACACAAGTCTTCATTGACTACTTCAAAGAGCATAAACTGCCAAGTGATAAAACTGCCGCAGAGCAAGTCACCAGACGTAGCAAAAACTATGTTTTAGTCGGCGACAAGCTGTATCGACGCGGAGCTTCATCAGGAATCCTCCTCAAATGCATCTCACCAGAAGAAGGCAGGGAATCTTAAATGAAGTTCACTCTGGGTGTTGCGGTAACCACGTAGCTTCAAGGACTCTAGTCGGAAAAATCTTCAGATCAGGGTACTATTGGCCCTCAGCCTTGAAAGACGCCGAAGACTTAGTCCGTCGCTGTCAATCGTGCTAGTTCTTTGCCAAGCAGCAGCATGTACCTGCACATGAATTGATCTGTATTCCTCCATCGTGGCCTTTCTCATGCTGGGGACTTGACATGGTGGGTCCTCTTAAGCGTGCTCCAGGCGGATTCGAGTACATCTACGTCGCAATCGACAAATTCACAAAGTGGATCGAGTACATGCCCTTGATCAAGTTCAATGCATCCAAGTCAGTACAATTCATGCAGAGCATCTTTCACCGGTTTGGGATGCCGCACAGAATCATCACCGATCTTGGGTCCCCTTTCACGGCTACTGAATTCAAGTCATGGGTCAGCGACTGCGGAATCAAGATAGATTATGCATCAGTTGCCCATCCACAGTCCAACGGCCAAGTTGAACGAGCAAACGCCCTGATTCTTGCAGGGTTAAAACCAAGACTATTTGACCTCCTAAAAGATCACGACGGAACGTGGGTCGAAGAACTGCCTAAAGTAGTCTGGGGGCTACGGACACAACGAAGTCGGGCAACAGGCCAAACTCCTTTCTTCCTGGTATATGGCACTGAAGCGATCCTCCCGACTGACTTAATCTGGAACGCCCCACGAACAGAGCAGTATAACGAAGGCGAAGCTGATGACACCAGGCGGCTAGAAGTCGATAGCCTCGAAGAAGCCTGATTAACCGCACTCTTTCAGTCAGCAAGGTACCTTCAAGGGATGAGGCGCTACTACGACAAGAACGTCCATCACCACACTTTTCAAGTAAGCGACCTGGTCCTGAAGAAAATTCAGAATACTACAGGGCGCTACAAGCTTATGAGTCCATGGGAAGGACCTTACATTGTATCCAAAGTAACAAGACCCGGGTCATTCGAGCTAGTCACTGAAGATGGATCTCCACTGCCAAATTCATGGAATATTGAGCACTTGAAGAAATTCCATACTTAAGGACTACGCTACAATCCTGACTCAGGGCATTTGTATTTATTAGTCGGATATTAATAAAGTTTGAAGTTCATCAGAAACAAGAACTTTACAAATTATCCAGGCTTTTTTCTACATCTCTCCACAACTGATCAGTCGCATAACAATCTCTGCAATAGCAGGGCTTACCACTGACTAATATTTAATATTACTCGGACGGATTGGTTCAGCGGTAACCATATTTGAGTTACAAGCTTCGAGCTCAATACAACTCACAAGGTAGTACGGCTTAACACCCGGCTACCAGCCTATAGTAAATATGGTATCTGTCGTAGTATATACTAGTTTCTATAAGGCATAACAAGGCGGAATAGTACCCACCCTGTTATATATTTACCGGTAGAGGTCCATCTACCTTCGCACCCAAGCTGCGATCATCAAGAGGATATGATCCACCCAGAAGGAACCACATTTACGGTCCTTCAAGAGGTGCCTGATCAGAATTATCCCTTGAACAAGGGTACTAAGAGTAGTACTCGGGCATGACCAAGTTCTCTACCATCACTAGAGAGACAAAGTCGTACGACCCACTGTAAAAAGTGCCAGAGAGCACTCGGATAGACTCGTCTAATCAGACGCCTGGTCATACATCCACATAAAGTAAAGTCAACCTATTGCCAAAGAAATTTCTCGCAATAAGGAGTTGATCATATATGAAATCCATGAGATTCAAATGTAACCAATATTTTTGATATTTCATAATAACTGTTTACATGGGATACAAGCCGCGCTGAAAACATTAAGGAGACTAAATTACTCTACAAGATCTAGAATCTGTGAGTACTCCTCCGCCGCGGTCTTCACCTCCTCTTGCATCGCTGCAAGGTCCTCGTCGCCTTTGCCTTCAGGGAGGGTCATTAGAGCAGACAGGTCGAAATATGGCAGATGCAACCGCAGCGTCGCCATCAGACCTTGCACAATAGAAATTGACGTATCTTTGATATATTGTGCCAGCCGCCCAGGCGCAGCCTTGGCCCAATCAATCAAAGTCTCCTCAACTCCTTCTGGCACCGGAATCATGTTCAGGATGGGCTCGACGACATGCTCCAAGGCCTTCAGAGAAGCTTGCGAAGATTCGAGGGTCTCCCGTGACTCCTTCGTAGACTTCAGAGCCTGCAGAAGGTCCCGGTCAGCACCCTCACGCATCAATTTGGCTTCCTGAAGAGTACTTTGCGCATTAGCAAATACCTCCTCAAGCTCCGCCTGCTTCCGGTTGAATGCGCTCTGGCACCCAGAAGCCAGCTTATTCGCATCTGCATAAATATTAGTCGGTTATCATATAATCAGATTGACACTATGGAATCGACTAACACAGAAAACTACAAAGTTTACCTTCAAGCTGCTTTTTGGAAGCCTTCTTCAGTTCCTTCATCTTCTGCTCCATAGAGGCGGCCTTAGCTATCAGCCCAACCTCACGGTCGTTTGCAGCATCACGCTCCGCGACCACCTCCTTGAGGTTGCCTTGGAGTTCATTGATGCAGTTATGCAGAAGTTGGGTGGCTACCTTTTGACTGATTTGGTCCTGGGCAATGTGAAGGACCGAGAATGTCAAAGCAAGGCGACCAGAGGGGGGGTGAATGGGAGCCAATAAAAATTTCTTTTGAAACTTTGGCCAAGTGTCCCAAAATCAACCCCCAAGAGATACTAACGAAAACGTGATACCCACGACCCTTGGAAGAGGGTGGATGATCTCTAGGATCACAGCGAGGCACCACAAAAACTTCCACACCCAAGTTCACGCAAGTCAACTAGTGACAGGATGGGTTTTGGGTAACCTCAACCTCCCCCGAGCAACGCGAGGGGGATTCAGGCTATTTTGAAAAGCGAGGAGCCCGATTTCTGTAGAGCACGGAGTCGGGAATCCAACGCAACAAGCGATCGCAAATCGAAGGTCAACGCGACACTGCGGACGAAAACGTGCTGACTGACTGCACCTGACCGAGAGAGATGAGTCGGTCAGAGGCAAACGAGGTCGGTCGTGCAGAATTGGATTTCGGACCTTACTGTTTGGACCGGAGCCCACTGTGCTCTAGGTCCGGTTCGATACACTAAAGCTTCCGGTCACAAGTGCCAAACCCGATGAACAGTAGAAGGATGGTCCGGTCAGAATAAAATCGAGGTCGGTCATGTGCGTCCGGTCAGAGACTGAAGCAACACAGGAAGACAGTTCAACGACGGACTCATGAGCAGAGCGTCGGTCACCGACCCTGCGGTCCGGTCACCCCACGAAACAGGGTTATTCACCGATCCGTACTCGATATCACCCAAAACGCAACCTTAGGGATCAAACTGGTGAGAGGAGTCAAGGAGGAAGTGAGCTATCTCTAAGAGATCATGGCTCGAACCTATCTCAAATCGATGAATCAAAGAATTCGGGGAAAGGAGAAAACTTGACCCGGAACGTTCAAATCGTCGATCTCCTAGACGTGGGGTTTGAGATCAATCCTTCGGTGGAAAGGAGTGCCTCACGATCTGACAAACTTAGTTCAAACGGAATCGCAAACGATGACCGAGCAAAAGATCAAGCGAAGGGAAAAAAACGTGGAGAAAAAGGATTCCGCGAAGAACACCAGGAAAACGCGAATCACACCCACGAACTCGAACAAGGACGCGAATCATGACACGATCAGTGCTCCAAGGTGAGGATACGGCCTCACTTCTCAGATCAACAGTACACAGAGTGGAGTCTCTCTGGGATCTTCAACTAGCTAAAGCGGGGATGGGGAGTGGAACACTAGGGTCTAGGAAGCAAATGACTGCGCTAACTGAGATAGGGAGGAGGGGTTCCCTCAGACTACTTATACTAACCTAGCCTAAGCCTATTCTCACTCTACCCCTCACTATGTATTTACAGAGCGGACCAGCCTAACCCTAAGGCTATTCTAGTCCACCCGCTGGTGGTAGGTAGATCCGACGGCCACGCCCGCACGGTCTTCCGCGTCGCCTCCACGCAACCTTCAGATCGCCGCCACGTGCCGCCACCACTCTGCACCCCCCGGTTTTGTGGCCCAAACCGGGAAACCAGCCTTTTCCATCAACCCCCGGTTTTGAGGCCCAAACCGGGAAACCAGCCTCCAGCCCGAGTTTTGTGGCCAAACTCGGAAACCGTCCGCGCCCGAGGTTTTGTGGCCCAAACTCGGAAACCGGCCCACGCCCAGGTTTTGAGGCTCAACCTGGAAACCGTCGCGCCCAGGTTTTGTGGCTCAACCTGGAAACCCAGCACCCAGGTTTTGAGGCCCAAACCTGGAAACCGTCCACCGTTGGTTTTTCCCGGGCTCTACCAACAAACCGGCGTCGTAGAGGGGATGCACCGCCTGTGCACCCCTTCCACGACATGATCGCACTTCTCCGCTTGTCGCTGTCGCAGGCTGCCAGCCACCACAGCTGATCCTCCGGCCTCCAGTCCATCAGTCTAAGTCCACGTCCGCCCTTCACCGTCCGATACATCGGCATGGCACGTCCGCCGCACGGCACGCCCATCCTTCATCGCGCCCGGTCCGTCGGCACGGCACGTCGCAACTTGACCTTCACCCGCCATCGATCACTGTCTCCGTGCTCGACACCTGCACAACACAAGCCAAAGAACATGCGCATCATCTCCGTTGACAATCACTCATCACACAGAGACTCGGCATACACCCATGTATCCGCAATCTCCCCCTTGATGAGTGCATTGTCAACTCCACAACAAATCATGATAAGAAGAAGGAGGTAGGAAGGAGTGGGAAGAGAAAACCCAACCAAATGACCCAAAAGCCTATCAAAAGCCAAAGAAGGTCAAGTGGATGAAGCGAAAAACTTGGTCCCCAAAGACATGGGCAACGGCTCGACGCAACCAAGCAAAGTAAAGCTAGCCCTCAAGAAGAGGTAGAACAGGCTCAACACCGCTAGCAGATACCAATTGAAGATCGGAGGACAACAGAAGCAAAATGCTAGTCTCTCAAGAAAGAGGCACAGAGGCTCAACACAACTAGCAAGAAAATCACTCCGAACCAATTGGAAATCAACCCAAACCAAATGGGAAAGCACACCAGACGATACCAATTGAAAGCCAAATGAAAAGGCTTATGAAAGCTCATGAAAAGCTAGGAACGTTTGCTAGTCCCTCAAGACAGAGGCAAAGGCTCAACACAACTAGCAAACTCCCCCTCGACAAATGCAAGCAACTAGGACAAATGATTCTCCCCTTAGTTGATCAACACAGGAGCATATGATTTGCATAAATTCTCCCCCTAGTTGAAAATGCACTTATCAAGGTCAAAGGTATCGGAGAATCAACTCCCTTCACATAAACTCCCCCTGAACACAAGATCTCCTTCAGAATGCATATGAAGTCAAAATGCAAGTTAGGAGCTTCAAGTATATAGTCAAAAGAGTGCAAAGATGCTCTAATCAGTATAGCTCCAACATCTCAATAAGCACTCAAATAGCAAAGGCTCAAACTGATCACTTATACGAAATATGAAGCGTATGAGCATGTGAGCAATTTTAAGCCAAAAGGATAGTCACCATCAAATAGCACTAGACATGTATAGAAGGAATCCAAACAAGTGCTAAGCATATATACAAGGTGAACTACCCCTAGCAAAGTTCAATCATCATGCATAGGAATGAAGCATATCCTTGTGATTTCAAATTCATATCGGAGTTTGCAGCGGTAAAAGAATTCACAAGTTCATTTTTGGCATGTGATTGCGAGAGGTTGAAAGCTTGTCATTGCCTAACTTTTCAACCGTGCGAAGCCTATGCCGAAGCAATCAGAAGCTTAAAGCAACGGTTTCGGTCATACACTACATGGCTCAAGTTTAACTCAAAGTGCAATGAGAAACAGTCTCAATACCATGAGGTGTTGACAAGCAATCCCATCTCGATCTTTTCAATTCAACAATACTTGGTTCAGATTTTAAGCAAGTTATGAACAACCAAGCAAGTGAATGACTCAGAACTAGAGACATAGCAACCTAGCATATATGAAAGCAGGAATGGACTCAACACACCCTACACATGCTAGTTGCATATCTCAATGGTGAACATTTTCAGATTTATATACATTAGGCATAATTCACCATTCAAAAATAGCTCGCTCATAACATGTAACAGTGATCAGAAAGAGCATAAGCTACAAGCATCATCATAAGTATCGGAGCAATACTAACAAGAGCATAATTACATTCTAGTGAACATAGACATGAAGCTCAGAATGTAAATGCGTATGCCCGACACAACACTGAAAGAAAGAAGATACCAATTGGAAAGACTCAAGAAACTCAAAAGAAAAGAGCCTCAAAATAAAAGAGTCAGTCTGTACATCTCAAAATGCTTCCCCCATCTAAAAGGGGAAACACACACCAAGCTCACCCCTCAACCTATTAAAGGTTGATTCGTCTAAAGGCTTGGTGAAAATATCAGCCAATTGGTGATGAGTATCGACATGGCGAAGGTCGATATCACCCTTCTCCTGGTGGTCTCGCAAGAAATGAAAGCGCACATCAATGTGTTTGGTTTTCGAGTGAAGTACGGGGTTCTTAGCAACGCTAATGGCACTCGTGCTGTCACAAAGCAAAGGCACTCGAGTAAAGCTCAAACCAAAATCACGCAAAGTGGCCATCATCCAGAGTAACTGGGAACAGCAGCTAGCCGCAGCAACATATTCAGCCTCCGTGGTAGACTGAGCGACACTAGACTGCTTGCGAGAAGACCACGATACAAGAGAAGACCCAATAAACTGGCAAGTCCCAGAAGTGGACTTGCGCTCAATGCGACAACCAGCAAAATCAGCATCAGAAAGCCATAAAGCGAGAGGGTGGAAGAAGCAGAATACCAAATCCCGAACTCAGACGTGAAACGAAGGTACCTGAAGATGCGCTTCACCGCCTGACGATGAGAAGTGCGCGGCGACGCCTGAAAGCGCGCGCACAAGCACACGGCGAACTGAATGTCCGGCCGTGTCGCCGTCAGGTAGAGCAGCGATCCAATCATGCTGCGGTACTCCTTCTGGTCCACTGCTTCTCCATCCGTGTCGGCATCCAGGGCAGTCGTCGTCGACATGGGCGTAGGAAGAGGCTTGGCCTCACCCATGTCGAACCGCTTCAGCAGGTCCCTCGTGTACTTGCCCTGGTGCACAAACGTCCCCTCTCGGGATTGCTTAATTTGCAACCCGAGAAAGAAAGTCAGCTCGCCCATCATGCTCATCTCGAACTCCCTGCTCATAGTATCTGCAGACTTGGCAACCAAAGCGTGAGAAGAACCACCGAAAATGATATCATCCACGTAAATTTGGACCAAGAGAGTATCTTTGCCTTGCCGGAGGAGAAAGAGCGTCTTATCTACACATCCCATTTTAAAACCCTTAGCTAGCAAAAAAGTTTTTAATCTCTCATACCAGGCTCTAGGGGCTTGTTTCAAACCATACAAAGCTTTGTGAAGTTTAAAGACATGGTTTGGAAACTTGGGATTTTCAAAACCGGGGGGTTGCTGGACATAAACCTCCTCCTCAATGTAGCCGTTTAAGAAGGCACTCTTGACATCCATTTGAAAAAGTTTGAAACCCATGGATGCAGCATAAGCCAAGAGTATCCTAATAGCCTCCAAACGAGCTACAGGAGCGAAGGTCTCCTCATAATCTATCCCCTCCTTCTGACTATAACCCTTCGCTACAAGCCGGGCCTTGTTTCTCACAATGTGGCCCTCCTCTCCTTGCTTGTTTTTAAATACCCATTTTGTCCCAATAGGTTTACAGTCAGGAGGTGGTGGCACTAGAACCCAAACCCGATTTCGCTCAAAGTTCTCTAGCTCCTCATGCATGGCATTGACCCAATCCGGATCCGTCAATGCGTGTCCAACATCTCGGGGCTCAAAAGACGCAACAAAAGCAGAATGAGCAAAGTGTGAGATGTGCTGTGACCTAGAGCGAGTAACTCGCTCGTCGATGTCGCCGATCATCTGTTCAGGGGGGTGCTGGCGCTGGATATGTCGTGGCGCCTCCCGGGAAGAAGTGACCTCCCCCTCAACAGCAGCTGGTTCCACCCCGGGTACAAAAGGTACCGCGCGAGGTGGAGGATCCCACGGCCCCCAGGAAGAAGAAGTGTCGGGGCCGTGAGTCGTCGTCGAGGCCGCCCTTTGCGGCACGGCAGGTGGAGGGGGTGCTGGATCATCTATACCTTCAGCACCCTCGTCCTCATCATCAAAAAGAGGCTCTCCAACCTCATGATCACCTGCACGCTCAAAACGAGAAGAGGGACAAACAAGAGTCTCGTCGAAGGTGACATCTGATGTCTCCATGACTCGGTTAGTGTCAAGGTTAAGTACATGATAAGCTCGAGTGTGAGTGCCATAACCCAAAAATACACCGTCAGAAGAACGAGACTCAAACTTGTCCAGGTTGCCTTTCTTCAATATAAAACAGTGACAACCAAAGACTCTAAAATAACTCACCTTGCGCTGGCGACCAAAACGCAACTCATAAGAGGTCTTCTTCAAAAACGCTCTCAGAAAAATGCGATTCGAAATGTAGCATGCAGTGTTCATAGCTTCGGCCCAAAAGCGCCTAGGAGTCCTATGCTCATCAAGCATCGTCCTGGCCATCTCAACAAGGGTCCGATTCTTCCTCTCTACAACACCATTTTGGGGTGGTGTATAGGGGGAAGAAAACTGATGCTCCAAACCAAGGCGGTTACAAAACTTCTCAAAATCCGAATTTTTAAACTCGGAACCATTATCACTCCGAATAGCTCGCATCGAGTTCAAAGGGAACTCGTTCTGAAGACGCAAAATCAGATTGCGAGCAAATGAGAAAGTCTCGGTCTTCTCAGCTAAAAAGAAGATCCACGAATATCTCGAAAAGTCGTCAACAACAACCAAAACATACCACTTGCCACCAACCGAGCTCACCCGAGCCGGACCAACAAGGTCCATGTGTAAAAGCTCTCCGGGGTGCGAGGTCATGACCTTAGTCACCGGATGGTGGGGAGCAGCAACCATCTTCCCATGTCTGCAAGAATGGCAAACTAGATCCTTCTCCATCGAAAGCTTGGGCAATCCTCGGATTAGGCCAAGTGAGCTAAGTCTTGCAAGCAAGTCGAAGCTTAAGTGACCGAGCCTCCTATGCCACTTCCAAAGATCGGAAGAAGAAGGACTAGCCAAAAGACAACGAGAAGAACCAAACGATTCCGAGAAATTCGCACAAAAGACTTTCCCAAAGGGCGAAATCAGACATACAAGATCGCCCTGAGGATCTAAGATGCGACTAAGGTTCGGTTTAAAACGAATCTCATAGTCATCATCAAAAAGTTGCGAAACAGAAAGAAGGTTAAAATGCAGGTTAGAAACAAGAGCAACATCGCGCAACACAAAGTGCTCATTAACCCGCACCGATCCGCGAGACAACACCTTACCTTTACTATTGTCGCCGAAGGTTATGTACTCCTTTCCGGCGACTGGGCTAAGGCTGGAGAACCACTTGGTGTTTCCGGTCATGTGCCTCGAACAACCGGAATCCACCAACCAAACGTCCTCCAACCGTCTTACCTACATCAATAGAAAGACATAGGGTGAGCATACGGTCCAACACTGGGGTTAGTGAAATAAGGGTAATACCAGTGTTGGGCCGGCTGCTCAAAAGAACGGTTAGCAGAAAAACCATTCCTAGTACGTCTACGAGGGAAGCGATCACCACGCTGAGGAAAACGTGGTCCGCTGGGGAAGAAGCGCTCACCGCGATACTCAAACTGCGGTGGGGGAAAGCGCTCAACAAAGCCTCCGCCACGGGGTCCGTTACCTGCAAAAGCAGGACCCCGTCGGGCACGCTCTCTACGAGGTTTACGCCTAGGAGCCTGGGGCTCAACTGCTCTAGCGTCTCTCCTCGGAGCTCTCTCCTGCCTAGGCCTAACAAACTGAGGTGCTGGACCTCTAGGCCTAGTCTCCCTCCTCGGGGCTCTCATCTCCTGCCTAGGCCTGGGATCCTGTCGTCCGGACCTAGCAGCTCTCCTCTGGGCCTTCGGTACATGTCCACCATGAGCTGGATGGTACATGTCCGGGTTCTCCGTCTCCCGAGCCCTGCGCGCCTCTCTCTTGCGCCTAAAGCAGAACTCGCTCAAGTGGCCATCTCTCCCACAAAAATCACACTGGTACCTCACCGCACGCACAGGGGGTTGTTGGTGACCAGGGCTGTGGGTGTGGCTCACCTTGCCTTTGCCCTTCGGTGGCAGCTCCTCACGGATGGGTGGCATAGCATCAAGCTTGTTTCTGAGGTGGTTTGGCTTGGGTGCCCAAACTGGGTTCTTGGGAGGAGCTCTCGGGGGTTCCTCAACCACACCATCTTTGGTGATAGGCTTGGCTGGCTCTTTGAGTGGAAGCTTGGCAAGTTTGGGAGTAGTGGTGGAGTTGGGCTTCTCACATGGGTTCAGACCACTAGACTCTCCAATCTTCCCAAAAGCTGAGAGATCAACACTCTGAGCAAAACCTACACCAGGGGCACCAACAGCTCGCTTGAATTGGGAGATCATCATCCCGAGCTGCGGCTCACTACTGGAGACCCATGACAAGATGGACCGAAGGTATGTGTTTTCTTCCTCGGTTTGCATCTTGCCATGCTTCACATTGGCAATCTCCATCTCCAGGCCCTCACACAAAGCACACCTCATGACACAAGTGCTATCTGAGCTGGCCTTCTCTAAAGACTCAAGCTTGGCATTCTTCTCTGCCAACTCAGATTGCAAGACAGGACAAGTCTTGCACGCACCCAACAGTTGCGGCCTAGCTCGGAGCTCATCCACCTCATCTACCAGCGCAGCATGCTTACTCCTCAGAGTGAGAAGATCCGTCATGTGCGCGGCGCAACTCTCGCACTCCAACTCCTCCGACACAACCACGGTGGACCGAGCGAACTCAAGCTCCTTCACCGTGTCCTCCCACTTCTGCCTAAACTCCTTGCGCTCTCTAGCGGCACGCCTAAGCAACTTATCTTGGCTAAGGAGGGCAGCAGTCAACTTCTCAACCTCGGAGGAAAGCTCGTCGTAGGTGAGAGATACCTGGGAGGTGTCGTCGTCGTCGTCGTTCCGAGGGGTACGCTCCGGTTCGCCGTCGACCTCATCGCCCAGCGCCATGGTGCAGAAGCCGTCGTCGTCGGCGAAGAAGCAGAGGCCGTTCAGCTTGTCCTCGATCCTCTTCTTCTTCTCGGACTCGTCATCGCTCGAGCTGGCGGAGTCGTCATCCGAGCCGTCGACGTCGCTGAGCGTGGCGAAGAACGCGCGCTGCTCGGCTTGCTGCTTCTCCAAGTACTTCTTCTTGATGTACTCTTTGTCGAAGCCGCCCCGTTTCTTGTGCCTTGGGGGGACGTGCTTCTCCTTGTACTTGGAGTCGCGCTTGCGCCCATGTTCGCCCTTGCCCGAGTGCTTGTTCTTCTTCTTGGGGCAGTCGGCGATGAAGTGGTCGGGGTCGCCGCACTCGTAGCAGCCCGTGCGTCCTCCTCCTCGACGACGGTTCATGCGGTTGTTGTGGAACCGCGAGAACCGGTTGGCAAGCAAAGCCAACTCGTCGTCTCCCAAAGACTCCAGCTGGTCCTCTGTCACAGAAAAGAGAGAAGAAAGCGCAAAACCAGCTGAGGGGTTAGAGGAAGAGCCGGAAACCAAAGCCATGGACGGGCGAGAAGGATTTTCAAAAGAAGCCCTCGCCATAGCATCAATCTCACTGGACTTAAGCTTACTGAAGAGCTCGTCGCAGGTGAGGGTCTCATAGTTAGGGGATTCGATGATCGCCTGAACCTTGGAGTCCCACACCGAACGGTCAAGAGTGTGCAAAAGCTTCAAAGCATGCTCATGATCGTCAAAAGGCAACTGCTCCTTGTTAGCCCTCATCCTGTTGACAATCACCTGAAAGCGAGCGAATAAACTTTCTATGCTCTCGCCAGGTTGATGTCTAAAGTTCTCATACTCTCGCTTGAACGACTCGTAGAGTCGGGTTTTGACTTGAGAGGTGCCCTCATGAAAACGCATGAGAGTGTCCCAGATCTCCCGAGCCGTAGCGAGGTGAGAAACACGATCAAACTCACCCATGCTCAAACAAGAGAAAAGAGCATTACGGGCTCGGCTATTGGCATCGTGCTCATCGATCTGCTGTTGAGTCACACGAGCAGCCAAGACCACGTAATCAGGGGAGTTGCAAATATCCCAGATCGAAGCGCCCAAGCTCTGCAAATAGGCCGACATACGTATCTTCCAATACGCATAGTTCGTCCCATCGAAAAACGGCGGTTTGCCCACGCCGCGATCCATGTCGCCTTCGGTGGATCTGGAACCGGCTAAGGTGGAAGATCCTTAACCCGCTCCGATACCAATTGAAGGACCGAGAATGTCAAAGCAAGGCGACCAGAGGGGGGGTGAATGGGAGCCAATAAAAATTTCTTTTGAAACTTTGGCCAAGTGTCCCAAAATCAACCCCCAAGAGATACTAACGAAAACGTGATACCCACGACCCTTGGAAGAGGGTGGATGATCTCTAGGATCACAGCGAGGCACCACAAAAACTTCCACACCCAAGTTCACGCAAGTCAACTAGTGACAGGATGGGTTTTGGGTAACCTCAACCTCCCCCGAGCAACGCGAGGGGGATTCAGGCTATTTTGAAAAGCGAGGAGCCCGATTTCTGTAGAGCACGGAGTCGGGAATCCAACGCAACAAGCGGATCGCAAATCGAAGGTCAACCGAACAAACTGCGGACGAAAACGTGCTGACTGCACCTGACCGGACTCTGCCTGCGTCCGGTCAGCAGGCACCGGACGCGTCCGGTCGTGCAGAAGTGGATTTCGGACCTTACTGTGTTGGACCGGACGCACTGTGCTCTAGCGTCCGGTCGATCACCTAGCGTCCGGTCACAAGTGCCAAACCCCGATGAACAGTAGAAGCGATGAGTCCGGTCAGAATAAAATCGAGCGTCCGGTCATGTGCGTCCGGTCAAGAAGCAGAAGCACACAGGAAGACGTTCAACGACCGGACTCATGAGCAGAGCGTCCGGTCTCCCCGACCCTGCGTCCGGTCACCCCACGAAACAGTTGTTCATTCACCGATCCGACTCGATCTCACCCAAAACGAATCCTCTAGGGATCAAACTTGGTGAGAGGAGTCACAAGGAGGATAGTGAGCTATCTCTAAGAGATCATGGCTCGAACCTATCTCCAAATCGATGAATCAAAGAAATTCGGGGGAAAGGAGAAAACTTGACCCGGAACGTAAAATCGATCGATCTCCTAGACCGTGGGGTTTGAGATCAATTCCTTCGGTGGAAAGGAGTGCCTCACGATCTAGAACAACTTAGTTCAAACGGAATCGCAAACGATGAACCGAGCAAAAAGATCAAGCGACGGGAAAATCGTGGAGAAAAAGGATTCCGCGAAGAACACAAGGAAAACGCGAATCACACCCACGAACTCGAATCAAGGACGCGAATCATGACACCGATCAGTGCTCCAAGGTGAGGATACGGCCTCACTTCCTCAGATCAACAGTACACAGAGTGGAGTCTCTCTGCGGATCTCAACTAGCTAAAGCAGGGGATGGGAGAGTGGAAACCCTAGGTGCTAGGAAGCAAATGACTGCGCTAACTAAGATAGGGAGGAGGGTGTCTCCCTCAGACTACTTATACTAACCTAGCCTAAGCCTATTTCCTACTCTACCCCTCACTACTGTATTTACAGAGCGGACCAGCCTAACCCTAAGGCTATTCTAGTCCACCCGCTGGTGGTAGGTAGATCCGACGGCCACGCCCGCACGGTCTTCCGCGTCGCCTCCACGCAACCTTCAGATCGCCGCCACGTGCCGCCACCACTCTGCACCCCCGGTTTTGTGGCCCAAACCGGGAAACCAGCCTTTTCCATCAACCCCCGGTTTTGAGGCCCAAACCGGGAAACCAGCCTCCAGCCCGAGTTTTGTGGCCAAACTCGGAAACCGTCCGCGCCCGAGTTTTGTGGCCCAAACTCGGAAACCGGCCCACGCCCAGGTTTTGAGGCTCAACCTGGAAACCGTCGCGCCCAGGTTTTGTGGCTCAACCTGGAAACCCAGCACCCAGGTTTTGAGGCCCAAACCTGGAAACCGTCCACCGTTGGTTTTTCCCGGGCTCTACCAACAAACCGGCGTCGTAGAGGGGATGCACCGCCTGTGCACCCCTTCCACCGACATGATCGCACTTCTCCGCTTGTCGCTGTCGCAGGCTGCCAGCCACCACAGCTGATCCTCCGGCCTCCAGTCCATCAGTCTAAGTCCACGTCCGCCCTTCACCGTCCGATACATCGGCATGGCACGTCCGCCGCACGGCACGCCCATCCTTCATCGCGCCCGGTCCGTCGGCACGGCACGTCGCAACTTGACCTTCACCCGCCATCGATCACTGTCTCCGTGCTCGTCACCTGCACAACACAAGCCAAAGAACATGCGCATCATCTCCGTTGACAATCACTCATCACACAGAGACTCGGCATACACCCATGTATCCGCAAGATATCGGGGAGAACTCGGTTGACCTCGTTCACCCGCCTTAGGGCTGTCGTGCCCGGTACATTGGCCGCAACGGCAAGATCAGCAACAGCAGCTTCGAGGGAATGAAGCTTGGTCTCCAGAGCTAAAAGGAAGAAAGAGTCAGTAAAAGCAGGGAGAAAGAATGGGGAAAGAAATGAAGAAAAATACATACCGATGGCTCGTTCCCGAGCAACGTCACGCTCTCGAGAGATTCGGGTAATCTCTTGATCCATTCCCTCCAAATCAAATTGGAGATCTGCGAGCTTCTAAGTCAGGTCATCGGGGAGGTCGTCACCAGTCCTCCTAAAGGAAGCAACTATGTAAGAAAAACTGCTTCATTTTTAGAGCAAGAAAGAGAAGGAAGGAAGGAACAACCTCCTCTTGGAGGTGCTAGAAGCACCAAACTCGGAGCTGTGTCGGCTCGCTGCAGAAGACATCCTCTAGATTGGAATGAATGATGAACAAGAGGAGAAGAGGGTTTTTTGAGTCGAAACAGGGAATTCAAAATGCACAAGCCGAAGCAGGGTGAAAGGGAGCTTTAAGGAATCCCAAAGGTGCATCGGGAGACGAATTGGCAGGTACAGTAGTTATGGCAAGTGAAGGTGGGTGCTTCCGGAGATTCCACGTCAGTGTACAAGGAATTTTGGAATAAATATTTATTCCAAAATTAGGGGGCATGTGTTAACACCAGATTTTCGCACGCACGAGGATATGACAAGTGGGCCCGGCCAGCAGAGAAGAAAGGATTCGGCAAGCAATCGGGCCACTATTTTGTCCTCAGGGTTTCGGTAAATGCCTGCGCGGTCGGCTATTTTACAAAGTGATGGCTCTATTCGGGAGATGGATGTTGCAAGTAAAGCCGGCTTGCACAAGAGGACGCGTGACGCCGAAGAGATTAGGAATAGGATTTGTATCTTTCCATATTTTATTATGCAGATCGTAATCGTCTAGGACTCGTTTTTCGTCCAGGGTATAAATATAAGCCCTCGACCATTGTAACACTGTTCATAACCATATCAATACAAACCGACCCCGTGCCACCTTCGAGTCCTTAGTCGTGTCGTCATGTTCTTCGAGAGGAATCATCGATCCGTCGACCTCCGTATGTCCCGGCAACCTTGCTATCATGTCTAGTATCATGCGGTGGATTTAGATATGATGCATGTAGTCTCGTATGTTAAGCTTAGTATCGGGCGGCGGATTTAAGCTTATGACGGGAGGTTTTTGCTTGTGCCTTGTATCGTGCGGCGGATTAAGTCACGGGTAAAAATAGTTATCGGCTCTACTAGATTTGGCAGATCTAGTAGATTCATTAAGTTATCATGTGTTGTATGTTTTATTTTATTTAATTCTTGTAACACCCTTTTGCCTAATCAAGATTGATCTTTGTTCGGCCTTGTTCTACATGTTTGCTTGTGCTTTGCTAATCATAAGATTATGATGGTCGGATGAACATTCAATCCAGATTATTACATGTTGCGGGTTCATGCATGTCAATTACGATTAGACTTTGATAAAACTAGGTATCGTGCGGCAGATGCAGGTTTTAGATCAGCTTGGTCGTGCTTGCTTGTTTGTTCCTTCTTCATGGACCCCAATTCGGCTGGTTTGCCGATTTTGGTTAAGCTTACACGAGTAATGTGCTTTTATAGATCTGTTCAAATATATGCATGCTTTTAGCTTATTATAATTAGATTGTATCATGCGGTGGATTAATCTAATTATAAGAAGTGGTGTAGACTTATAGCAAGTGGTATCATGCGGTGGATTAGCTTCGTTTGAGTTTATGCTTGACGGGTTTATGAAGACTAAACGTGCGGCAGATTAGTTGGATTAGCCTATGCATGTGTTATTTGAGTAGATCTATTTTTGCAAGTTACCTGTTTATAATATCTTTAATTTGTTCAAGCATGTCTCTCTTTACATATGCATTCGGCAGTTAATATGCTTTACATACTCTGTTCTCATACTTGCCGAATGACTTTATAAACATGCTTTGACAGACAACTTCTATAGCTGTATGCCGTCATGATTGGCTTTCAAAGCCGTACATATGGAACTGTCTGGTCTCACCCGACATGTTCCAGAGGTATTCTCACATTTTTATCCCTTGTTGGTTTTCAGGTCAAACCGACTGGCACGTCTCCGGATTCAACATACTTCGGGCACCCGATTGAAGATAGCTTTTCGGCTTGCTGTGTGCTTGGCGCGAGGTGTCACGATTTGTGCCAACATACTTTTTGGCACGCCTAGTGGGACCACTCTATTTCAAGATGTCTGAGATCAACGACGATCAGGTCCTGGATGTGACCATGGATGACTTGCCGTCAGATTTGAAAAGTTTAATACAACAAACTTGTGATGAACTTCAGCGCGAGTGCCTGATGACTTTTTCCAAGAACAAGAGCGGCAAGGTCTTCTAGAAGCAGGCGTTCCCTAAGATCATTCCTCATCACCAATTCGAGCCGTCTGGCAGCGATGAAGAGGAAGCTATTCGGAAGATGACCGAATTAGTGTACAAAGTTGTATCAGAAGCCATGACCAATCATCAGGCAGCTTTCTTGAATACTTTTCGTGTTGTCATGGTTAGCATTTTTGGTCCAGCAGTGGATAAACGCTTTGAAGAAGCTGCTGGTCCAATGCAAGGACCACTGTTGTTCCCGGTACCACAACGTCGAAGGATCGCCGAAGAAGGCGGAGCTGGCCCAAGCACAGGTGGGATGTTCCTCATGAGACGCAACAACCTTCCTAGACCTATGGCCAGGTCACGTTCGGCACGACGGGGAATGTCCCGCAATCTACTTCCAGAGTATCTCCTGCAGCAAACAGGATACAAAGGAATATGTTTGGAGATGGGTATCAGGAGTTCATCGATTATAGCTCAATTAATGCTCTTCCAAATCCAGGCTACAAGAGTTCAGCAGGACTGCATCCTGAGGGGCAAGCACAAGCAACTCCTGATTCGAATATTGACCTCATCATGCATAGAATGGCTGATATGATGCAGAATCAATTCGGCCTAAAGCCAAAGAATCAGTCATATGCTTACAAGTCCCCTTACCCAGAGTGGTACAATCGGGTAGTACTTCCTCCAAGGGTGAAACCTCCCACTGATTTTACCAAGTTTTCAGGCCAGGATGACACCAGCACTATAGAGCACATCGGCCGCTCTTTGATGCAACTTGGAGAAGCATCTACGGATGAAGCTTGGAGGATTCGATACTTCCCGTTGTCATTGACAGGACTAGCCTTCTCGTGGTTCGCTTCTCTGCCAGCAAATTCTATCAATACATGGGCAGAGCTAGAACAGAAATTCCACTCGTATTTCTTTACGGGTACCAGTGAGAAGAAGTTGGTCGACCTCATGACTCTGAGGATGAAACCTGGCGAGACGCCACAAGAATATCTGCGCCGATTCAGGGAAACCAAGAATCTTTGCTATTCTCTGAATTTGCCGGATGACCAATTGCCGGAGATAGCCATAGCTGGCATGTTGCCGAGTATCAAAGAGAAACTATTCGGCATGGACTTTGATGACCTCGGGCAGTTATCACAAAGGTTGGCAACGATGAGTAATCAAGCCCAGGGATTCAAGAGGAATAATCAATTCCAGAAGGGTGATATGGCTGCCAAGATGTATCAGACTTTCTTGGAAGAAGCAACTGAATATGATGGTGAAGATGAGGTGCCTGCAGCCGAGATAGTCTGGGCTAAAGAGCCGACTCAAGTAAACCAGCAGTGGCTGAGGCAACAAAAAGGTACTTATGACTTCGATGTTTCCAAGTCAGATAAATTATTTGAGTACTTGTTGATGGAAGGACGCATCAAGTTGCCGGAAGGTCATCCTATGCTGCACCCTGAAGGGGTCAAGGATAACAAGTATTGCGGTTTCTGTAATACCAAATCCCACTCTATAAATGATTGCCGAGTGTTCAGAGTGCGGATCCAGAAAGCTATCCAGGACGGGCATCTGAGTTTTGATGGGAAGATGAAAGTTGATGGTAGCCCTTTTGGACAGAATACTATGTCCTTTTCTATTAATATGGTTAGTGCAGCTGATCCTAGGGGTAAGAGCAAAATGAAAGTGTTAACCTCTGATAGAGCGAGGGAAGCTGGTGTCATTGACCCTGATCGGCAGATTACAAATAAAGAGCTTCAGCAAAGGGTTCGGTTCCAAAATAGACGAACTGAGACGGGTGAAACTTCCAGACCCAGGGTCACGACGCGTATTCTGTTGAATAAATGGCGTCGGGAACAGGAACGGTACCAGAAGCAGAGACTTTATGAAGAATAGAAGTTCCTTGAGAAACAACGAAGGTACGAAGAAGAGATGTACTGAGAAGAACGAGAAGATATGAGGGAACAAGAACAGTCTCATTGGGAATGCTCGTTATTCCAGTATTGTTGGAACGAAGGCTTGAAGCTGCCTGTTAAGAACAACTGCCCTGAGTGCAGTAATCAGTACTCCGAGTATATGCAGTCTCAAGTCAACCGCCGTTCTGTCCATGAAAGGCTTGGGGCACGAATCCCTGAGGACGATCGGCGCTTAAAAATAAATAATTCCGAAGATCGGCAGGGAAGAGGATTTGCCGATCAAAGTTGGGCTCGCACTGGAGAAGAGGAATACCGCGAGTATGTCTGGCAGAGAGGACAGTGGTGTCCACTAGGATTGAGGAGAAGCCAAAAAAGAAGGGTGCAGCGCCTAAGAAACAGAGAGTTAGAGCAAGCAAGTGCAAAGGTAAAGCGCGTTTGGCGACCTAAAGAGAAGCCGGATGGAGGTGATCGTTCGGCTGATGCATGCATGGCTTTCTTTCTGCCATCGGAATTTATAGCTCCCGAAAATCAGGATGTCCGAGACGAGGTGTATTCAAATTTTGATGAAAATGAATTCCAAGAGTTGTTGGCTCATCTTGTCTTGGCTCAACGTGCAGTATTCGATAAACTAGCTAAGCATCGACACTTGAAGTCGTTGTATATGAGAGGCTATGTTAATGGCAAGCCATTGACCAAGATGTTCATTGATGGAGGGGTTGCTATAAATATTATGCCCTATACTACCTTCAAGCAGCTTGGGATGGCGAGTGAGGATTTATTGAAGACTGACATGGTGCTAAGAGACTTTGCTGGTAATTGTTCTAACACTCGGGGGGCAGTTCATGTTGAATTGATGATCGGATCCAAGACCTTGATTACTACCTTCTTCGTCATTGATGGCAAGGGGGCATACAGTTTGCTATTAGGAAGGGATTGGATACAAGCAAACTGCTGTATACCGTCAACTATGCACCAATTCCTCATCCAGTGGATTGGAGATGACATCGAAATCGTCCATGCTGATGATTCAGTGAGTGTTGCTAATGCAGAGCCCATCTACTGGGAATATGATGGTGTCGAGTGCTTCTCTGGAAGAGCTTGGGAAGCAGGTCCTGTGAACATTTTTGACGAGGACCAACAGCCGATTCGAACAATCGGCTCTCAGAGCAATTTTTAATAAGTAATCTGACTAGGGGTAATGGAGAGAAGTCAGGACCAGGTTCTATATCGGCTGACGAGGAATAAAGTGTTGATGATGAAGCCGAGGACAGGATTAATATGTGCGAATTTGAGTCCAGTATGGATTGAAATTGATAAACTTTTGAGAAGGTTCTGCCTATTTCTCCATTGCCAAAGCTAAAGAAAGATCAAGAGTTTACGTGAAGTGACGTACAACGGAACGTCTTGGTGAAATTGAAGAATATATGAAGGCGTTTCTGCAACTTGGTGATCGTTTCAAGTTGTACGTGGCGGCTGATAACCTTGTAATAGGATCGGCCCTTATTTTAAGTTTAAAAGAAAAGATGAGTAGCAGCTAGCTTTAGCCGAAAATGTTAGACCCAGAGAAGGGTATTCGGCTGTAAAGAAATTTTGTTCATATATGCGTTACTCGTGGACTAAGCTTCGGCACTGCTTGTTGAAAGCCGAACCCGTGGTAGTCGTATGTGGAACAGATTCAAGAATATTTGTATACAGCCGATGTAAAGCATCGCCTTTAGCAGAAAAATTTTTCCAAGAAGAGGATTTGCCGATCAAAGTTGGGCTCGCACTGGAGAAGAGGAATACCGCGAGTATGTCTGGCAGAGAGGACAGTGGTGTCCACTAGGATTGAGGAGAAGCCAAAAAAGAAGGGTGCAGCGCCTAAGAAACAGAGAGTTAGAGCAAGCAAGTGCAAAGGTAAAGCGCGTTTGGCGACCTAAAGAGAAGCCGGATGGAGGTGATCGTTCGGCTGATGCATGCATGGCTTTCTTTCTGCCATCGGAATTTATAGCTCCCGAAAATCAGGATGTCCGAGACGAGGTGTATTCAAATTTTGATGAAAATGAATTCCAAGAGTTGTTGGCTCATCTTGTCTTGGCTCAACGTGCAGTATTCGATAAACTAGCTAAGCATCGACACTTGAAGTCGTTGTATATGAGAGGCTATGTTAATGGCAAGCCATTGACCAAGATGTTCATTGATGGAGGGGTTGCTATAAATATTATGCCCTATACTACCTTCAAGCAGCTTGGGATGGCGAGTGAGGATTTATTGAAGACTGACATGGTGCTAAGAGACTTTGCTGGTAATTGTTCTAACACTCGGGGGGCAGTTCATGTTGAATTGATGATCGGATCCAAGACCTTGATTACTACCTTCTTCGTCATTGATGGCAAGGGGGCATACAGTTTGCTATTAGGAAGGGATTGGATACAAGCAAACTGCTGTATACCGTCAACTATGCACCAATTCCTCATCCAGTGGATTGGAGATGACATCGAAATCGTCCATGCTGATGATTCAGTGAGTGTTGCTAATGCAGAGCCCATCTACTGGGAATATGATGGTGTCGAGTGCTTCTCTGGAAGAGCTTGGGAAGCAGGTCCTGTGAACATTTTTGACGAGGACCAACAGCCGATTCGAACAATCGGCTCTCAGAGCAATTTTTAATAAGTAATCTGACTAGGGGTAATGGAGAGAAGTCAGGACCAGGTTCTATATCGGCTGACGAGGAATAAAGTGTTGATGATGAAGCCGAGGACAGGATTAATATGTGCGAATTTGAGTCCAGTATGGATTGAAATTGATAAACTTTTGAGAAGGTTCTGCCTATTTCTCCATTGCCAAAGCTAAAGAAAGATCAAGAGTTTACGTGAAGTGACGTACAACGGAACGTCTTGGTGAAATTGAAGAATATATGAAGGCGTTTCTGCAACTTGGTGATCGTTTCAAGTTGTACGTGGCGGCTGATAACCTTGTAATAGGATCGGCCCTTATTTTAAGTTTAAAAGAAAAGATGAGTAGCAGCTAGCTTTAGCCGAAAATGTTAGACCCAGAGAAGGGTATTCGGCTGTAAAGAAATTTTGTTCATATATGCGTTACTCGTGGACTAAGCTTCGGCACTGCTTGTTGAAAGCCGAACCCGTGGTAGTCGTATGTGGAACAGATTCAAGAATATTTGTATACAGCCGATGTAAAGCATCGCCTTTAGCAGAAAAATTTTTCCAAGAAATTCAAGTTATAGCTAGTATTTTTTTATATCGCCTTTAGTACAAGAATATTCGTGACCTTGATGACCCTAGCATTTTCCAAGTTAGCAGGTTTATCGGGGGAAGAGAAAGGTGAAGTGCAGTAAATGAGATGCCGAGTAACATGATATATCAAAAGCAAGATCTTCTGGTCGGCTTAGGTGACGTCATGCGTTCGGCAAAATGTTCCTCTGAAGCAATGTTGCAATCAGGAAAGATCATTGAGAAATCAAGAGATGCAAATTAACATTATTCAGAGAAGAACAAATTCCATGAGTTACAAGCTTCATTCACGGATATGTCCTAATACAGACTACTCTTGGAATACTTTGATCACAATGGATTGCAGGTCCGCAATCTCGACAATAGTAGCGGCATGGTCATCGTAAATCTCAAAATCTTCAAATTCATCCGGATCGCCAGCGAAACCAACTGGTAGGGAGTAGTCTTCTTTGGTCCAAGAACTCATTGTCGCTAGCCCGAAAGAGACCCCGGCGTGCACACCTTGGATGACGACCTGATCTATACGGCCATCCACAGCATCGAGGCGGGCTTCGGCTGAGTCTCCACGAGCATTCACCTTGAGGGCAACTCTGTTTGCTGCTGCTTTCAAGCGGTCATTCTCTGCAGATAGGGCTGACAAGAAGAAAAGATATATTAGGCAAAAGCAGACTAAATCAGGAGAAGGAGAAGAACCAAGATTCTGCTAACCTGTAATAGTACTGCAGAGTTGTTTCCGTTGGTCTGCCCATTCAGTTTCCTCAATGCCATGCCTCTTGGGTGCATTTTCCAGTTCCTTCCAGGCTTTATCCCTTTCATCGCGGCACCGAAGGGCATCCAGACAGATCTGCTAAATGAATTATCAAATTCAGAATCTAATGGCTTAGGAAAAGGATTGAGAAGCTATCGGAACTACCGTTTCTAGAAAAGAAACCCAAGCTTGGCTGGGAGAAGACTCCACCCTGAAAAGGAGATTGGACGACAAATCAGAAATTGATAAACAGCAAGAGATACCGCAAGGGGGCAGGAAATTGGTTTTTTACCCATAACGCCGGTGAATTAATGCTCGACTTCCTCCTGCTTCATCTCCAATGGGGTGCCTGCTGTGGGTGTTATTGCCTGCCATTGTTGGAAACACAAGCAAAAAAAATTTTCTCTGGTTTGAGCTAAAAGCTGAGAAGTGGAAGTTTATGGGTCAGACTGTTTGGCTGAAAAAACAAGAGTGACAGCTTGTGTAGGGTCATATTTATAGAACCATGACTTACACATTGGAAGACCAAGCATCGGAGTAGGGTTTTCACAGCTTATGGGCCGTTATTGGGCCGGACCAAATCTTTCCTGACTTGAGGAACTCATGGAGCCGATAGGATTCGGCTAAAGATGGTTGCTATGTGAAGTGTTCAATTTCGGCTGATTATTTGGGGGCTCATATTACCGATTGGTGCTCAGAGCAGGAAGCTGGAAACGAGGGAGTCTTTTAAGAATGCTATCCCGCAGCTGCCATGATTTGGGAAATTAAGAAGACTGAGAACTTTGGATCTTAAGTAATCAATTGCAGCAATTACTTGCAGGACGAAGGCAATCAGCATGATTATTAGCGATTGCCGATGTAACGTACATCGCCGCTAAGGTAAAGAGAAAATCAGTGGCTGGTACACGAAACAGAACACACATTGATCTCGAAGGATCAATCACAGGTTGATTTTGGAAGGACGAACAAAGGAACTTCTTATTTACAAAAGGGGGAACAAGTTACAACGGAAAGTCAGTTCGTCCATTCTATCCTACTCCTAATCGGAAGATCAAAGTCAAAAGAATCAGCCAGATCTGTTCCAGCTTCTTTCATATCATCGACAGAGCGTGCCAGCCTGTATTCTAGCCCTTGCTCACAAACATCAAAGTTGCGGTAATCGGCACCGGAATGAATCCGGACAGCGTTAAAGGCGAGCGCTGCGCCATAACCCATACCAGCTCTGAAGATATCGGGGAGAACTCGGTTGACCTCGTTCACCCGCCTTAGGGCTGTCGTGCCCGGTACATTGGCCGTAACGGCAAGATCAGCAGCAGCAGCTTCGAGGGAATGAAGCTTGGCCTCCAGAGCTAAAAGGAAGAAAGAGTCGGTAAAAGAAGGGAGAAAGAATGGGGAAAGAAATGAAGAAAAATACTTACCGATGGCTCGTTCCTGAGCAACATCACGCTCTCGAGATTCGGGTAATCTCCCGATCCTTTCCCTCCAAATCAAATTGGAGATCTGCGAGCTTCTGAGTCAGGTCATCGGGGAGGTCGTCACCAGTCCTCCTAAAGGAAGCAACGATGTAAGAACAACTGCTTCATTTTTAGAGCAAGAAAGAGAAGGAAGGAAGGAATAACCTCCTCTTGGAGGTGCTAGAAGCACCAAACTCGGAGCTATGTCGGCTCGTTGCAGAAGACATCCTCTAGATTGGAATGAATGATGAACAAGAGGAGAAGAGGGTTTTTTGAGTCGAAACAGGGAATTCAAAATGCACAAGCCGAAGCAGGGTGAAAGGGAGCTTTAAGGAATCCCAAAGGTGCATCGGGAGACTGTCGATGTTTGTTAACCGGCAACTCGTCTTGAGTAATCTCAGACGATTTGTTCGGTGGGGATCGGCGTTCGTAGGACTCAGCGAGTACACAGGGACAACGATTTATACTGGTTCAGGCCGCCGAATAGCGTAATACCTTACGTCCAGTGCGGTGTGTGCCTTGTGTATGATTATGATTCAATGTTCGATTATCTCAGGAGCCCGCGCCTGCTTCCCCTTATATATCCGGGTGAAGCATAGCGCAGACCGAGTCCTAGTCGGTTACATCATTGGAGTCCTATTCTAATTACAAGACTTCCTTTAAGAACTCAACTAGGTTACAATAAGAGTCCTAATCCAAATACGCTTCATATCAAGTCTTCGGATCTCTAGTGCCGTCCGGGATTAGTCAGAGGGATCATTGTTGACGCTCACTAAGTGTCATATTCTTAGCATCAACACGGTCATATAACACAAGACAAGGGCCTAAAATGAACCAAAAACCTTTTATAAACTAACGATTTCCACTTGTCCTTGAGTTTTATTTGACTGTAGGAAATTGCAGGGTTTTTGAGCAAAATGACCAAATGGACCCACCAGGAAGCAAGCCCACTTGCCTGGGCTCACTTTGGGCCAAGGAGGGGTGGCGCCTGCCACCCCTAGCTGGTGGCCGCCAGGGGGAGAAGCCCAAACTCCCCCCTGCCACGTCACTGATCCAGGGGAAGCACCCCACACTCATTTGCAGCCGTTGCTCACCGAAGTCGATTCATCCAAGGGCTAAGAAGCAACGTCACATGGATCATGGCCTAATTGCCCATGTGACAGTTATTGGACAAACCTAGCCGACCCCAAACCGACTTGGAGGACCTCCTAGATGCCGTTGGTGAAGAGGCGGTGGATCCAAGGGCCAGGGGGGTGGCGGCCGCCACCTAGGGCTGGCGCCCGCCACCACACTCACCCCCCTGACCTAACCCTAGGTCCATAAGTACCCCCTAGGTCCCTTAGGCTATAAATAGGACCCCTCGAGCTCATTTGTACTCAGACCTCACCTCATTAGTCCCACTTTCTTGTAGGTAAAGCTCTGGTGAAGGAACACTCTAGTTGAGAGACTTAGAGTGAGAGCGAGAGTGTAGAAGAGAAGAGCTGGAGTTGTAATAGAGGATCTTCCAAGTCTCTGGTATAATTCCAAGTCTTTCTTCATTTATCTTAGTGTTCTTCTACTTTCAGCATTTACTTTAAGTTCTTGTTGAGTGCTTTCGATCATAGATAACTAAGTATTTAGTTTGTATCTAGTTTGGGTTTGTAACAGGCTCGCCCAATAATGTGGCCCACTTACACCTGTCATTTGTCCAACGACCTTTGACTGCTTATGTAAGTGTGCCACAAGACTGGATTAATCTGTTGGATACGATCGATGTATCGATGGGTCGCAGGAATCATCCATGTGGAACCATTACAGCAATAAACATTTCATACAAAATACCAGATCGGAGAATTCAGCGGAAGTCTTACATAAACATCATATTACAAACCAGTGTTCATTATTACAACATAGATAAAAAGAGTTCAAGCTGCGATAGTACTAAGTGCTGGAGCAAAAGTTGGCAACAGAACCAAGCAGCCGGCCCTGCCCAAGGGCACTTCACTTATCATCCTCCACCGGGAAGATGGTCATACAACACGGTCCAAAGCACATCTGCTCAGCGGGCTCACCTGCAACAAGGGGTCATAGAACCCTGAGTACAGGAGTACTCAACAAGACTTACCCGACTAATAAATTGGGGAGAAGACTCAGGAATGCAGGCTGAGGGAAAGTCAAGGTGAGGCTTTAGCAAGAATCCCAAAAGTTTTCCTTTGCATAAAAGCTCCTACAACTAAGCAGTTGTGTCATTTCATACTTCTAATATTATCTAAGTAAATGAATGTACATCATAAAATCAACCCATTAATCTTCCTTTGTTTCATCATTAAACTACGCTGAGGGGGCGAGGACGAGTCTCCTTTTCTCGTGGAGCAAACGACGATTCGAACCGCTTGATCTACCCAGCTGGGGCTTCCTTATCACACGACATATGCGAGACTGAACTTGCATATATCAACCGTCCCATGGATCCGCTCAAACCGGACCGGAGCCGCGCCACCCGGGAGTACAGTACGCCACCGCCCTACCACGGCCTTGCTGAGTCCGTCCAACAGGGGACCGTGCAGGGTGGGTACACGCTACTCCCGCCATCTCTCCACTCCCAGTGCGCGGGTGTGCCGTTCCAACAAGAGCATAGCCACAGTAAGGCTTACCGTAGTATGTGACCAGTACTAACAAATAGTTCTCGATCCAACGGGCCAACAGCGGACGGGTCCTAAGCGACACAGGCGGAAACACTACACCAGGACTCCTTTCCTGTGCAAGTTACCCGCCCGGTCTCAGATTAATTATACCATCCCATCCGGGGAAGGATTCCCACAAAAATATCTCTCTTTTCAAAACCTACTCTAATGAGCAAGGCTAAGCGATCTAAGCATTTGTAAATAACCCAGTGACAAGGATAGTATAAGGAATAATCAAGGTAGTCGATGCATCAAGTAGGTATCATTCAACTCCTAGACTTAATGCACAAATTTTTATCAACAAATATATTATTCAAAAATTGCAAGGTAGGGGCAAATGCACCGGGGCTTGCCTTGAGGTTCTTCTTCCGGCTCGCTGCCACAAATATCAAATCCCACTTCGTAGAATACCGGCGCTTCACGAGCTGAAATCTCTGGTTGCTCCTTGTTACTCTCGGTTTCTAAACGCAACATATGAACGAGTATGTATAAGATGCATGTCATGCGAATATGAATGAATGCTCATGATGTTGGACAACTATAAGCAAGACTGTACAGTAACAAACAACAATCATATATGAATATTAGATCGATACCATAACTGGAACAAAATTTGCGTAAGCGATAACTCGAACAGATTTCATGTACTAATTTGTTTTAACTATAACTGGAGCTACCAAATAGCTAAGTTTGCACGAACTGTCCCAATTCTGGACAGCGCTGTATACACAGATTGCACAGAACATAATTTCCAGTATATTTATCCAACAATTATGAAATTTTAGGAACAGCTAGATCTACAAAAGTACTACGACTTTGCTCTACAACATTTTGACAGAAAACCATATTATCATGGTGTTATCATATTTCCAACAGAACTGACTCTCGGACTTGATAGAAACATAGCAAAGGCTAAACTACATGTCAAAGGCATGATCACAAGGTCAAAATTTATGTTCACAACAAGGGCTAATAGTTTTACCAGGGATGTGCTATGTGTTACTAAGCACTACAAAATTGGTTTCACAATTTTTGGACTTTGGGAGAAGCCTACACAAATCATTTAAGGAGTCTGAACCATTTGTTTAGCTATTTTAATATTCCAAATAAAATTTGTCCAAATTTCCAGTTTCGTATTTTTATAATTTTCTTCACATCTCAGAGAACTTACCCAAAATTTTTCATGATTTTAGGAGTTGTAAATTAATTGTGACAAAAATATCAAAATGCAGTACTATTCAAATAAGCCTCGGACGCATACGGGGCTCGGGGCGTAAATTCCGCCTCGCCCGAGGCCTGCGCGCAAACGGACCGTGCCGAGGCTCACGCGAATCGGAAAGCCGAGGCTCGCGCGAATTTGGACCGGTCGAGGCTCACGCGCGTACCGGCGCTGACCACTGTGGCGACGGCGTTGACCACCGGCCAAACTCGCCGACGGCGAGGCCAGGGGCTCGGCCGAGGCTTCCAGCCGGTTCGGGTTTGCCTCGCGAACCCGCCCGAGGTCTCGGCCGGGGCTAAGGACGGCCGCAGACGGAGCTAGCCAGGCCTCGGGAGACGATGGCTTTTTCCGCCGTTCCCGACGGCTCGGCCGCGGGCGTCACCTGGACTTGCAGACTCGCGGGGTGGCGCTCCCGGCGGCGCTGACCGCGCGCTACGGGGTTGACCGCCGGCCCAACTCGCCGGCGGCGAAGCCAGGGACCAAACCGAGACTACCAACGCGAACTACGATACAAGGCGAACTCATCCAAGGGCTCAGTCGGAGCTAGGGACGGTCGGAGAGGGGTTGGCCGCGGTCCAGGCGGCTCGGCCACGCCATAGCTGGTGGTGCGCCGCGTCCCGGCCAGATTGGCGCGGTAGCGTTGAAAAGGGAGTGGGCATAAGTACCAGGGGCCTCACCTAGGTTCGGTGCTCGCGCTAACTTGGTCAGAGAAAGTCGGGGAGGTGGAGGTCGACGACGGCGGCGAAAATGGCAGCGGCCCGAAGCTCCGCGGCGGTGTTCCGGCTCCTCTGACGCGGTAGCGACCTGGGTAACGGGCCGGACAGAGAGAGGGGGTCAAGGCGAAGCGAATAGCGCAAATGAATTGAATCGGGGAGCTCTGTACCCTTCGGGCGACGACGAGCGTGGCCGCGGCGGCACTTCGCCGGAGTTGGAGAAGACGAACTTGTCCGAGCAATGCGGGTCGCTTGCGTTCGATTAAATGGGTCGGGGAGGTGGTCGGAATGATGACGGAGCTGTGGTTAAGCCAGCGACAACGGAGGAAGCTCAACGGCGACGAATTTCGTCGGCGGAGCTCCCTGCCCGGCCGGCGCAAACAGAGGGGAAAGAAAGAGTGGAGCGCGGCGATGGAGTGGCATATATATAGATGGCGAGGAGCTCCGAGAGTGCGCCAGCGTGTTGGCATGCAAACGGAGAGAGGGACGCGTGGGCGGGATCGTGGCGACACCAGAGCGAGCGAGGTGTCCGCAGCGACCGCCGTGGTGGACATGCAAGACATCTTGGACTGTAGCTACAGTGCTCTGTGTCCCCTTTCAAATTACTCAGAAATTTTGAATAGAAGTGAAAAATCTGTAAGAATGAAAGTTGTTCAAGATTTTGTGCTCTACAAACTTGCTTTAAGGATCATGTTCCAATTCGGCCTAGATTTTGAATTTTGGTTTAAATTCAAATTTGTCTCAAACTGAAATCTCAAATTACTTTTAAATTTGCAGAACAACTTCAATTTCTGTGAACATGAAAGTTATCACATTTGTCTTTCTCTACAACTTTGATTAAAGGACCCAGGTCAGATTCTTAACAGATTGAAAGTTGTAGTTCAAGGGTAGATTCTAAGGTTTAAACAAATTTGTTCCAATTCTAATTCTGTGCAGAATCTGGGTTGGCTTTATATACCAAAGTTGTTCCATTCACTAGTATCTACAACTTTGTTTTCAGGTTCATGTCCAAATTCAGCTGTGCTCATAGTGTTTATCATAGGGTCACTATAATGACTTGTGATTTCATGAGCCATATGACTTTATAATCCCATCTTTCCTAGAAATCAGCTACCCTGATACCCTACACATTACACATCATATGGACAGTACAGAATTTAAACAAACATATGAGGAATTCGAGATCAAGTTCTATGCAAATTGTAAATGCATCATTAGTGTTGCTACATGAATGCTTTTCATGCACATGATGACATGACAGGTTTTAGTTGGCTTAAACACCAGAGGTGTTACAGCTCCTCCCCCCTTAAAGAAATCTCGTCACGAGATTGGTTTAACTGACTAAGTAATGGAAAAGGAAATGTGTCAGGACCTAGACCTATGACCATCCTCTGAAATACCACTGTAAACTTTCCCAGACCAGTGAGACACGTACCTAAATGGAAGCGAGAAATTCCGGAAAATGCTCCAATAGAAAATCCTCAGATTCCCAAGTGGCTTCTTCCTCTGAGTGTCGATCCCATTGTACTTTATAGAATTTAACAGTTCTATTTCGGGTGACCCGGTCTTTTTGATCAAGCACTTTAACTGGATATTCCGTATAAGTCATATCTGGCTGAATGTCCACGCCTTCATAATTCATCACTTTGTCGGGCACTCGTAAACATTGCTTCAGCTGAGACACATGGAACACATTATGTACAGCAGCAAGTTGTTCAGGCAACTCCAACCGATAAGCCTGTTTTCCACACCGTTTTAATATCCTGAACGGTCCGATGTATCGAGGGGCTAGTTTCCCCTTTACTCCAAACCGAACCACTCCCTTCATTGGTGATACTTTTAAGTACACATAACTTCCTTCAGAAAATACTAATGGTCTGCGTCTTCTGTCTGCGTAACTCTTTTGCCGGGTCTGAGCTACTTTCAGGTTGTTTTGTATTTGCCTTACTCTTTCTTCAGCTTCTTTTACTAAATCAACTCCGAAAAATCTTCTCTCGCCTGGTTCTGACCAGTTCAGCGGGGTTCGACATCTTTGTCCATAAAGTGCTTCAAACGGTGCCATCTTGATACTTTCTTGGTAGCTATTATTATAGGAAAATTCTGCTAATGGAAGACATTCATCCCATTGATCAGGATAGGTGAGCACACAAGATCTCAACATATCCTCTAAAATCTGATTTACCCTCCCAGTTTGACCTCCAGTCTGCGGATGGTATGCTGTGCTAAAAAGAAGTTTGGTTCCTAATGATTCTTGTAAATGTTTCCAAAACTGAGAGACAAACTGCGTTCCCCTATCAGAGACTATAGTCTTGGGTACACCATGGAGACTTAAAATTCTAGCAATATAGATTCGGGCATAGACAGGAGTTCTAAATTTAGCTTTTACTGGAATAAAATGAGCTGATTTTGTCAGACGGTCAACAATTACCCAAATTGAATCAAATCCTTTGGAGGTTTTGGGAAGACCCGCGATGAAATCCATGCTAATATCCTCCCATTTCCAAGCTGGAACAGGCAAGGGTTGTAACTCACCGGCTGGCTTCAAACGTACTGCCTTTACCTTTTGACAAGTGTCGCATTGAGCCACATAGCGAGCTATTTCAATTTTCATCTTTGTCCACCAGAATCTTTGCTTCAAATCTTGATACATTTTATTGCTTCCTGGATGGATAGCTAATCTGGTAAGATGAGCTTCATCAAGAATCTTTTGTCTGAGCCCGGGTACTTTGGGAACAACTAACTGGTCCTTAAACCATAGTACACCTGCTTCATCAATTCTAAAACAAGTTGTTTCCCCTGCGTTGATTTTTGCTATAATATGACCTATTCCTTGATTCACTTTTTGAGCTGCTATAATCTCTTCTCGGATGGTAGGCTCGACTCTAATATTATTCAGGCTTCCTTGCAAAACCATCTCTATACCCAACCTCTCTAGTTCTTGACAGAGACTAAGATGCATGGGCGCTATGGACAAACAATTGCAGTGAGGATTCCGACTGAGAGCGTCAGCAACTATATTTGCCTTGCCAGGATGATAATGTATTTCTAAATCATAGTCCTTGATTAATTCCAGCCATCTTCTTTGTCGCATATTCAAGTCTTCTTGTGTAAAGATGTACTTCAAACTCTTGTGGTCAGTGTACATATGACAGGTATTTCCTAATAAATAATGTCGCCATATCTTCAGTGCATGTACAACTGCAGCTAACTCTAGATCATGAGTTGGATAATGTTCTTCGTGTCGCTTGAGCTGTCTTGATGCATAGGCAATGACTCTCCCTTCTTGCATCAACACACAGCCAAGACCAATCCCGGAGGCGTCACAGTATACATCGAAAGGCTTCTCAATATCTGGTTGAGCTAAAACTGGTGCTGTGGTAAGTAGCTTCTTTAAGGTTTGAAAGGCCTGCTCACACTCAGGAGTCCATTTAAACTTGACTTGGTTCTTGAGCAGCTCGGTAATAGGTTTGGCTATTTTTGAAAAACCAAGGATGAAACGGCGATAATAACCAGCCATTCCGAGGAAACTGCGGACTTGGTGAACTGTGGTTGGTGACTTCCATTTCAAAATATCCTGCACCTTTCCGGGATCTACTGCGATTCCTTTAGCTGATAACACATGACCCAGGAACTGCACTTCTTCTAACCAGAAAGAACACTTGCTGAATTTAGCATATAACTGATGCTCGCGCAGACGAGTCAGTACTATCCGCAGATGCTCAGCGTGCTCCTTTTTGGTTTTAGAATATACTAAGATGTCATCAATAAACACTACTACGAACTTGTCGAGCTCAGGCGTGAACACAGAGTTCATGAGATACATGAAGTGGGCTGGAGCATTGGTTAGACCGAAGGACATAACAAGATATTCATATAGGCCGTATCGAGTGGTGAAGGCGGTTTTTGGGATATCTTCGGGTCTAATTTTTATTTGGTGGTACCCTGATCTAAGATCAATTTTGGAGAAGACTTTGGCTCCGGCAAGCTGATCAAAGAGAAGATCAATGCGTGGAAGTGGATATTTGTTTTTGATGGTTACTTCATTGAGAGGACGATAATCCACGCACATTCTCAGAGTCTTGTCCTTCTTTTTCACAAAAATAGCGGGACATCCCCAGGGAGAAGAACTAGGCCGGATAAAACCCTTCTCTAAAAGTTCTTTTAACTGAGTCTTCAACTCGGCTAACTCCTTAGGAGCCATTCTGTAAGCTCTCCGCGAGACAGGTGCGGTTCCTGGTTGCAGCTCAATCACAAACTCCACGTTTCTGTCTGGTGGCAGACCAGGTAATTCTTCCGGGAACACATCAGGAAATTCTCGGACCACTGGGACATTCTCAACTCCTTCACTAACCATGGTATATATTTTTGGGCTGAGTAGTTTAGGTTTTGGAAGCTGGATAAGAAGTTGGGATTTTTGGTCTGGTGAATTTAGACGAACAGTCCTATTTAATGTATCTAGAACAGCCCCATAATGCTGCATCCAGTTCATTCCCAGAATCACATCTAAGGTTTGGTGGTTCAGTACGATCATAGAAGTGGGATAAACATGTCGTCCCATCTCTATTGGAACTTGATGCACTATCTCATTGGTATACAGCCGACCCCCAGGTGATAATATAGATATTTTCCTTTCTGATTCACATATAGGAATTGCATGCTTCCTGACAAACTCACTATTGATAAATGAATGCGATGCACCGGAGTCAAAGAGCGTTACTGCTAAATGATTGGCAACAAGAAACGTACCCAGCATAACCGGTTCGCCTTCTGGAATGGTCTCAACCTGTGTATGATGAACCTGCGCAGTCTTGGGTACCACATAGATCTTCCGTGTGCCTGGTCGGACGCTAGAATGGTTGCCTTGCTGTTGCTGCTTATTTTGTGAATTAATTTGATTACCTTGCTGACGAGGGACATTTGAATTATAATTCTTGGGTGAAGGACAATTCTTAGCAAAATGTCCTGATCCGCCACAGTTGTAACATGGGTTGCTAGTTTTTGGGGCATTTGTGGATTGGGAGCCAGGTGCATTGGCTTGACGTGGGTACTGAAACTGGGAAGAAACTTTGGCGTTAGGTTGAGGCTGGTAATATTGTTGTGGCGGGCGAGCAGGTACATGTGCATGAGGAACAGGGTGGTATAGGAACTTAGGACGTTTTGGCACACTCCCAGACGCACCAGCTTGAGCAGTCTTCCTCCTTTTTGCCTCCTTGTGCACACGATTCTTCTCTTCTAGAGTGATGGCGATACTCACAATGTCATTGAATGAGGAGTTGGCACAGGTGGTCATCATGGTTTGCAGCTTGGTGCTCAGCCCTCGCATGAAGCACTGCTTCTTCTTAGCATCCGTGTTGACATGATCAGGAGCATATTGAGAGAGATGGTTGAACTTGCTCACATACTGCATCACGGATTGAGTACCCTGCTGCAACTTGAGAAACTCCTCTAGCTTCATTTGCATGACACCCGCTGGGATGTGATGTGCTCTAAAGACTTCACAAAATTCAGCCCAAGTAACTTGGTGTCCAGGAGCTTGCGCGGCCAAATAATTTGCCCACCAGGTGCCTGCTGGCCCCCTAAACTGTTGTGCTGCAAACAGAGGCTTCTGAATGTCAGTGCACCGAATCAACTCAAATTTTTGCTCAATAGTATGTAGCCACTCATTTGCTTCCAAGGGCTCTTCAGCTTTGGTAAAGAGCGGAGGGCGAGTATCCATGAAATCTGAGTACGTGCTGTTGGCATTCGGATTTCCTTGCTCGCGGTGTCCTTGCCCGCGACTTTGAGCCATAGCTTGTAACAGCCTAGTGTTATCAGCTGTCACAGTGGCTAATGCAGCAATTGCGTCGGCCAGTGTCGGGGGTAGCCGTGGTGGTGGTGGAGGGTTTTCCCCACCCTGGGATGTACCAGCCCCGGAAGCACGCGTGTTCACCGGCATCTGTAATATATATCAAATATTGCACAACATCCATAAGTACTCATAATTAACTTAGTCATAAACTTCCATTACATCAGCAAAAGCAGTTGCATGAACATCACATGGTCTGATTTATTTATTAAATAAATCCGCTCCTAGCAGGACTATCTAGTGCAACTGTCCTCCCATACTACTAGTTAGAACTACCCGAACTACGATCACTCCTCGTGGTCAGTGTCGAGGCCGGAGACGTGACCACCCTCGTCGTCACTATCGTCGATCTCGATCACCATCTCGGGCTCGTCCTCCTCCTCGTCGGGCTCTCCTCCGTCAGCCAGGACCACACCGTCCTCCATCTCGGCTGCCCCTGGAGCATGGTGAGGGTGGAGCTGGTTATGCAGGGCGTGAATCTCCTCATGGAGGTTGTTGGCATACACCTCCATATCCTCTATCTGAAACTCAAGCTCAAAGACTCGTGCGCGGGCTTGGTTTTCTCGGATCCAGGCTTCATTCCTCTGAGCACGGAACTGCTCATTCTCACTCTCCAAATCAGCTTCTACCCTGGATGCCTCACTAAGCTGCGCGCGCAAGACAGCCTCCAGTTCAGCTGCCTCCTTCAGCTGCTCGCGCTGAGAACTAATGATCATGGCGTCCAGAACTCTATCCCTGGTGGACTCTGCTAGGGTAGTAGTGAGCCTCCTGATCTCTGCAAGGAGCTCTGCCTCGGACCTGCGGGTGCTACGGCTGCTGCTAGCCTCCCCTGAACGCGGCGCGAGCTGGCGACGTGGGACTCCCTTTGGCCCCGTGCTCTTGCGCGCAGTCTGCTTAGCACGAGCCATCCTGGAATAATTTTAAACTAAAGTCAGTTTCGGGCACCTATAAGTCAGTATATTTATACCCATGACCCGATATCTTTTAAGGGAGGAAAATTTTATAATTTAATTGATGCAAAATGAAATGATGCAAACTTACGACTCTACGCATACGACATTATTTGCTTACTTACATACCTACCAAAACCTTTTTAAACATAGGGCAAGTACTTTCCAGCACACACTTCCTAGTAAGCAAGAAGTAAGTTGAGGGAAGCAATAGATAAGATTAGAAAGAGTCTTTTAGATTTTTCCTTAGAAATAAATTTTGAAGGTTTTCAAATTACTATAATGGTTACCACGGGGATCCTGCTCCGATACCAGTCCTGTAACAGGCTCGCCCAATAATGTGGCCCACTTACACCTGTCATTTGTCCAACGACCTTTGACTGCTTATGTAAGTGTGCCACAAGACTGGATTAATCTGTTGGATACGATCGATGTATCGATGGGTCGCAGGAATCATCCATGTGGAACCATTACAGCAATAAACATTTCATACAAAATACCAGATCGGAGAATTCAGCGGAAGTCTTACATAAACATCATATTACAAACCAGTGTTCATTATTACAACATAGATAAAAAGAGTTCAAGCTGCGATAGTACTAAGTGCTGGAGCAAAAGTTGGCAACAGAACCAAGCAGCCGGCCCTGCCCAAGGGCACTTCACTTATCATCCTCCACCGGGAAGATGGTCATACAACACGGTCCAAAGCACATCTGCTCAGCGGGCTCACCTGCAACAAGGGGTCATAGAACCCTGAGTACAGGAGTACTCAACAAGACTTACCCGACTAATAAATTGGGGAGAAGACTCAGGAATGCAGGCTGAGGGAAAGTCAAGGTGAGGCTTTAGCAAGAATCCCAAAAGTTTTCCTTTGCATAAAAGCTCCTACAACTAAGCAGTTGTGTCATTTCATACTTCTAATATTATCTAAGTAAATGAATGTACATCATAAAATCAACCCATTAATCTTCCTTTGTTTCATCATTAAACTACGCTGAGGGGGCGAGGACGAGTCTCCTTTTCTCGTGGAGCAAACGACGATTCGAACCGCTTGATCTACCCAGCTGGGGCTTCCTTATCACACGACATATGCGAGACTGAACTTGCATATATCAACCGTCCCATGGATCCGCTCAAACCGGACCGGAGCCGCGCCACCCGGGAGTACAGTACGCCACCGCCCTACCACGGCCTTGCTGAGTCCGTCCAACAGGGGACCGTGCAGGGTGGGTACACGCTACTCCCGCCATCTCTCCACTCCCAGTGCGCGGGTGTGCCGTTCCAACAAGAGCATAGCCACAGTAAGGCTTACCGTAGTATGTGACCAGTACTAACAAATAGTTCTCGATCCAACGGGCCAACAGCGGACGGGTCCTAAGCGACACAGGCGGAAACACTACACCAGGACTCCTTTCCTGTGCAAGTTACCCGCCCGGTCTCAGATTAATTATACCATCCCATCCGGGGAAGGATTCCCACAAAAATATCTCTCTTTTCAAAACCTACTCTAATGAGCAAGGCTAAGCGATCTAAGCATTTGTAAATAACCCAGTGACAAGGATAGTATAAGGAATAATCAAGGTAGTCGATGCATCAAGTAGGTATCATTCAACTCCTAGACTTAATGCACAAATTTTTATCAACAAATATATTATTCAAAAATTGCAAGGTAGGGGCAAATGCACCGGGGCTTGCCTTGAGGTTCTTCTTCCGGCTCGCTGCCACAAATATCAAATCCCACTTCGTAGAATACCGGCGCTTCACGAGCTGAAATCTCTGGTTGCTCCTTGTTACTCTCGGTTTCTAAACGCAACATATGAACGAGTATGTATAAGATGCATGTCATGCGAATATGAATGAATGCTCATGATGTTGGACAACTATAAGCAAGACTGTACAGTAACAAACAACAATCATATATGAATATTAGATCGATACCATAACTGGAACAAAATTTGCGTAAGCGATAACTCGAACAGATTTCATGTACTAATTTGTTTTAACTATAACTGGAGCTACCAAATAGCTAAGTTTGCACGAACTGTCCCAATTCTGGACAGCGCTGTATACACAGATTGCACAGAACATAATTTCCAGTATATTTATCCAACAATTATGAAATTTTAGGAACAGCTAGATCTACAAAAGTACTACGACTTTGCTCTACAACATTTTGACAGAAAACCATATTATCATGGTGTTATCATATTTCCAACAGAACTGACTCTCGGACTTGATAGAAACATAGCAAAGGCTAAACTACATGTCAAAGGCATGATCACAAGGTCAAAATTTATGTTCACAACAAGGGCTAATAGTTTTACCAGGGATGTGCTATGTGTTACTAAGCACTACAAAATTGGTTTCACAATTTTTGGACTTTGGGAGAAGCCTACACAAATCATTTAAGGAGTCTGAACCATTTGTTTAGCTATTTTAATATTCCAAATAAAATTTGTCCAAATTTCCAGTTTCGTATTTTTATAATTTTCTTCACATCTCAGAGAACTTACCCAAAATTTTTCATGATTTTAGGAGTTGTAAATTAATTGTGACAAAAATATCAAAATGCAGTACTATTCAAATAAGCCTCGGACGCATACGGGGCTCGGGGCGTAAATTCCGCCTCGCCCGAGGCCTGCGCGCAAACGGACCGTGCCGAGGCTCACGCGAATCGGAAAGCCGAGGCTCGCGCGAATTTGGACCGGTCGAGGCTCACGCGCGTACCGGCGCTGACCACTGTGGCGACGGCGTTGACCACCGGCCAAACTCGCCGACGGCGAGGCCAGGGGCTCGGCCGAGGCTTCCAGCCGGTTCGGGTTTGCCTCGCGAACCCGCCCGAGGTCTCGGCCGGGGCTAAGGACGGCCGCAGACGGAGCTAGCCAGGCCTCGGGAGACGATGGCTTTTTCCGCCGTTCCCGACGGCTCGGCCGCGGGCGTCACCTGGACTTGCAGACTCGCGGGGTGGCGCTCCCGGCGGCGCTGACCGCGCGCTACGGGGTTGACCGCCGGCCCAACTCGCCGGCGGCGAAGCCAGGGACCAAACCGAGACTACCAACGCGAACTACGATACAAGGCGAACTCATCCAAGGGCTCAGTCGGAGCTAGGGACGGTCGGAGAGGGGTTGGCCGCGGTCCAGGCGGCTCGGCCACGCCATAGCTGGTGGTGCGCCGCGTCCCGGCCAGATTGGCGCGGTAGCGTTGAAAAGGGAGTGGGCATAAGTACCAGGGGCCTCACCTAGGTTCGGTGCTCGCGCTAACTTGGTCAGAGAAAGTCGGGGAGGTGGAGGTCGACGACGGCGGCGAAAATGGCAGCGGCCCGAAGCTCCGCGGCGGTGTTCCGGCTCCTCTGACGCGGTAGCGACCTGGGTAACGGGCCGGACAGAGAGAGGGGGTCAAGGCGAAGCGAATAGCGCAAATGAATTGAATCGGGGAGCTCTGTACCCTTCGGGCGACGACGAGCGTGGCCGCGGCGGCACTTCGCCGGAGTTGGAGAAGACGAACTTGTCCGAGCAATGCGGGTCGCTTGCGTTCGATTAAATGGGTCGGGGAGGTGGTCGGAATGATGACGGAGCTGTGGTTAAGCCAGCGACAACGGAGGAAGCTCAACGGCGACGAATTTCGTCGGCGGAGCTCCCTGCCCGGCCGGCGCAAACAGAGGGGAAAGAAAGAGTGGAGCGCGGCGATGGAGTGGCATATATATAGATGGCGAGGAGCTCCGAGAGTGCGCCAGCGTGTTGGCATGCAAACGGAGAGAGGGACGCGTGGGCGGGATCGTGGCGACACCAGAGCGAGCGAGGTGTCCGCAGCGACCGCCGTGGTGGACATGCAAGACATCTTGGACTGTAGCTACAGTGCTCTGTGTCCCCTTTCAAATTACTCAGAAATTTTGAATAGAAGTGAAAAATCTGTAAGAATGAAAGTTGTTCAAGATTTTGTGCTCTACAAACTTGCTTTAAGGATCATGTTCCAATTCGGCCTAGATTTTGAATTTTGGTATAAATTCAAATTTGCCTCAAACTGAAATCTCAAATTACTTTTAAATTTGCAGAACAACTTCAATTTCTGTGAACATGAAAGTTATCACATTTGTCTTTCTCTACAACTTTGATTAAAGGACCCAGGTCAGATTCTTAACAGATTGAAAGTTGTAGTTCAAGGGTAGATTCTAAGGTTTAAACAAATTTGTTCCAATTCTAATTCTGTGCAGAATCTGGGTTGGCTTTATATACCAAAGTTGTTCCATTCACTAGTATCTACAACTTTGTTTTCAGGTTCATGTCCAAATTCAGCTGTGCTCATAGTGTTTATCATAGGGTCACTATAATGACTTGTGATTTCATGAGCCATATGACTTTATAATCCCATCTTTCCTAGAAATCAGCTACCCTGATACCCTACACATCACACATCATATGGACAGTACAGAATTTAAACAAACATATGAGGAATTCGAGATCAAGTTCTATGCAAATTGTAAATGCATCATTAGTGTTGCTACATGAATGCTTTTCATGCACATGATGACATGACAGGTTTTAGTTGGCTTAAACACCAGAGGTGTTACAGGGTTCTTCGCTGATTAATCAGTGCTCTAGTTTTTGATGCAAGATTAGAGTAGTATATATTAGTGTAAGTGCGGTGCTTAGACTAGTTATACCTTAGTTTGTGGCTAGCCCCCCGGATAGCTGTGGTAGCAAACAGGTGGTGACAGCCCTGGGAGCCTTGAATTCCACCACGTAGTTGGGTTAGTTCTTAAATCATAAACCTCGTTGTGCACGTCTGAGGTAAATAGTCCAAAGGGTGTGTACGGTTCAAAGAACTAGATAGAACCTTTATTGCTAAGTTAGTTGTGATCGTAAGTGTGTAGGAAAACACTAATCTGTTCATCGGCCAGACCCCGCCGATTTAGGTTAGTAATATTTAGTCTTTCTTTTCTTTTTAGTAGTAGTAGAAACCAACCCCCTTTCACACATTTCGATCAACCCTGCTAGAATCACTAGTTGTTCATAGCGGTCCTAGTGTTAGTTCTGCCATAGTAGCTTCCCGGTGGAAACGAATACGATACTCGGTTACTCCCGGGTGAAGTGCTACAATAGACTTATTCTGTGCGCTTGCGGAACCTACCAATAGTCATACGAATAGTTAGTTATACTTCTTACATTAAGAAGTACCAACAAACCTTTCTGGCGCCGTTGCCGGGGATAGATTTCATAGTCTACTCCTAGTGACGACGTTAGCAAGAGTCAACAAGCATTTCTGGCACCGTTGTCGGGGAAGCAATTGGCTAGAATTAATTCTTTGTGATTTCTATTGAATTAACCCCCGTAGTTCTAGCGGGTATATATATTGTTCGTTGTTTGTGATCGTTCAAGTAGTCATGGCCGGATTCAATCTTCCGAGGGACTACCAAGAAGATCCTGAGGCCATTCTTAGGAGAGCGAGAGGTAATCTCACTCCTCCGAGGAAGAACCTGGAGCTTCATGAGAGGAGTTCGTCGAGACAAGAATCCCAGTCAAAAGTGACTGACGAACCAAGCTGCTCCAACGATCAATCAACATCGACGTCGACCAAAACACTCTGTGAGTATTCCATGCCTACTCTTGCTCACATTCCAGTGTTACCTTCTACTAGTAATGTAGATTTTGAGCTTAAACCTCACTTAATACGTATGGCTCAAGCTATTGCATTTAATGGCAAACCTTCCGAGGATGCCAACGCTCACCTTCTGAATTTTCTGGAGATATGTAGTACAATTTCTGTGCAGGGAGTTTCGCAGGATGCCACCAGACTTCGTCTTTTTTCATTTTCATTAGTGGAAAAAGCGAAGCAATGGTTCCTCTTCAACTCTGGACACCTGCTGACATGGGTGAGATGCGCGGATCAATTCCTCAACAAGTTCTGCCCGATAAGTCGAACTATTCTTTTTCGTAGCAAGATTTCCAACTTTGGACAGGGAGACGAAGAAACAATCACTGAAGCTTGGGAGAGACTACAAGAGTATGTTGAATACTGTCCTCATCATGGTATGCAAGACTGGTACTTGATCCAGAGCTTCTACAATGGACTCCAGCAAGAATCTCGACAACACATTGATGCTGCCGCCGGAGGTGCATACCTCTCTCTCACTGTAGAGAAGGCAACGAAACTGATCGAGACAATGGTGGTGAATGAAGGATGGACAGAAAAACGGGCTAGAGGTATGTCTGAAATTAAGCAAGTTGATTCTGTTACCCTGCAAACTTTGGTAAAATTGCTAGAGCAAAGGATAAATGAGAAGAGAGATCATGCTGCAAAGGAGTACTACGCCAAGCAAAGAGCCGCTTCGTCAAGTGAAGGTCAAGCAGAAATTAAGAAAGAGGATGCCAAATCCCTTCTTAATAATGGTGGCTACGGAGAACCTCCAATTCCAATGATCCAACAATGGAATAATAAAAGTATGCCTCAAACCTCCATATTTAATTCTCCTATTGGAAAATTAGTTTTTAATCAAGGTAGAATTAATGATAGCATAAGTAACAAATTAATTGAACATGATAAAATGTTAGAAGGAATTTATGCTAAACTAAAAGATTTTTCTAAAGCATTTAAGGAACAAATTAATTTTAAGAAGAAATTAGAGCAAACAATAGATAACATTAAATCTCAAATTAAATACTATGAGGAGGTAAAAGCTGTAACCACGAGAGGTGGTAAATCCACTCGTGATCCCCCTCATCCTAATTTAGTTCCTAGTAGTAATACTGCTGCAAAGAAAAATATTGTTAATGTTGAAGAAGACGAAGAAGAGGAGACCCCAGCTGAACCTTCATCCAAGGTACGAACTGCTCCTCATGAATTCTATGATACACATGTATTACCTTTTCCAGATCAAAACAGAAATCCGACGGAGGACGACCAATTCAAGAAATTCGTCGAGGTAATTCAAAAATTATATATACATGTGTCATTTATTAACGCTATGCAGGTTCCAACGTATGCAAAATATTTGAGAGACATGCTCAATAAGAAGAAACCAAATCCAAATAGGGATGTGGTTAAATTGACCGAAGATTGCAGTGCGGTCATTTTAAACCAACTCCCAGAAAAGAAGAAGGACCCAGGAAACCCAACGATCGCATGCTCAATTGGAGAGCAGCACTTCGAGCATGCACTCTGTGATCTGGGAGCAAGCGTCAGCATCATGCCCAAGGTAATATATGATAAATTAAATCATCATACCTTGTCCCCTACTTCTATGTGTTTGCAGCTAGCCGATCAATCGCTCCGATATCCCGTGGGAATAGCAGAGAATATTCCGTTGAAAATCCGGAATCTCTTTGTCCCGGTGGATTTTGTGGTTCTGGATATTAATCCCGACCACCGGACGCCATTGATCTTAGGACGGCCATTTCTGAGCACTGCAAAAGCCACCATTGATGTAGGAGCTGGAGAAATTCAGCTCCACATCAGTGGAAAGGAGGAGAAATTCGAGTTCACACCGCGACCGGAAAAACACCCGTCATCAAAGTTCGTCGGTGCCGACATTCCACCACAACCATCGTGAAGGCGACACTAATCGGGAATCCAAAGCGGCTAACCAAGGTAAGTTAGGCTAAGGTAAGTCTTTATCCCCCATTTAAATTTTTGTTTTTACTTAAGCAATTTAATTTTCTGCAAAGTAGATGTTTACTAAAGTGATTAGGTGGCACCTAGGGAGCTTAGGGCAGCCATAGGGGTGGCGCTCGCCACCCTAGGGTGCACTAGGGAGCACTAGCCAATCTCTAGACTATTACACCTACCTCCTAGACCCAAATAACACCAAGGGAGACCCATGGCTTTGCTCATTTCAATGCAATCACTCACTTCCATGTCTCCCCATGTCTCCCCCTCTTCACTCCACCTCTTGGACACATCTCCACCCAAAAATTCTGGTGCACATGTGATGGAAAGTGACAAGGAGAGCACTAGGTGAAAGGAGGGGTGAGTTGAAGTGAAATTTCAGCCAAGAGGGTGGTGCCCGCCACTTTTTCCTAGAGCCCACCACCTCTAATTCCACATTTCGGTACAAAACTGCTCCCGAGTAAGTTTCCCACCATCCTTGGTATAAAGTGTGACCAGGATGAAGAAGTGGTCTTTGAAATTTTCAGCCCACTTGCCCCATTTAGGAGGTTGCACTCTTTTCACTTTGCACCGAACCTACCACTTTATTCCCCACTTGGAATTTGAGTGGACATTACAAGGGAGACCTCATGTGTCGGTTGCAGATAATTTTGGGCAAGGTGGGGTGGTGCCCGCCACCTATTGGTGGCGCCCGCCAGCATGGTGAGGCTCACAGTCTCCCCCCTTCCATTCTCAGCCTATAAATACTACCCACACCGCATGCAAGTTCTCACAAATCACTCAAAACACAAAAACATCAGCCATCTTGAGCACTAGCAAGGAAGTCACGGGCCCTCTCAAGAACTTCTTCACTGGCAAGAAGAAGAAGAGTAAGGGTGAGGGAAGTTCGTCGAGAGCAAACACCCACATTTGCTTTGCTGGGAGTGATGAGGAGAGCGCCGGGCGGGGTACTCCATCCACCGACGCAATGTCGGTGGATCGGAACTCTCCGTTCTCACACCCGGCTGGACCGACCATCCGCATCCTGAACTCTGTCAATGATATCATCTGGCAGAGTGATCGGGAATGGCAGGCCCGGAACATCCTCAGTGAGAGGGAGTTCATTCACACCCGCCGCATCGACGATGACTTGCTACGTCGCACTGGTATGGATAGTGAGTTTCTCTATATTTCTCGAACCCTAGGATGGGAAGATGCATGGATGGTTAATGAGGAGGGAATCCTTCCCCTCACAATGGAATTTCTAGCTACCATGCAATTATCTGCTACTCACATAACATTTCGGCTTCTTAATCAAGAGCACACTCTTTCGTGGGGGCAGTTTAGCAAGCATTTAAATTTTGATGATTCATGCTTGCTAAACCTGGAATCTGCTTGTACGGGTTTTAATAGAAATGATTTTTGGAAAAGCATTGCTGGGAACAGAGACCCAGGCTTGCCCCGTACAAGTAATATCCAAAACCCCATGCTCAGGTTTTTCCACAAATATATTAGTATCACAATCTTTCCAAGACCTGACTTGAGACCAATTAAAAAGCCCGAAATGCTGCTGCTTTATGCTCTAGTAAACCACATAAGAGTATCACCTGCCAAGGCCATGGCAGAATACTGGTCTAAATTTAATCAACGCACTGGAAATATTGAAATGACATCATGGATAACTAGACTGGCCTTTAACATGGGTCTGCTGAACACCACTATATACTCCTACATTCCTAGTGACCGAGACCTTCTGACCATGGAGCACTTCTCGCAAGGACACATGTTGCGTGAGAACCAGGAGACCGGTGAGGTTCACATGATCTACCAAGATTATGTGAATAAAATCGCTCTTTCTGACATATCACTTTGGTTGGTAAATGCACCAACATTACTTTTGGCCCTGGAAACTGAGGCAGAGCAAAACCGCAGGTTGGCCCGAGAGAACATCATGCAGGTTCCCAGGAGGAGGACACGAGCGCAGACCCGTGCAGTAGAAGAGGCTGCAAGAGCCACAGCAGCGGCACAGGAGTTTGACCCTTTCCATGCAGGCAGTATGAAGGAGCAGCACACTATGGTCATTTGACACCCCCTGGCTCGCACCAAGCAGGAGGTTCAAATTGGCAGCAACTGCAGCATCCGCGGTGGGAATATGGCCAGGAGGCGTCCTTTCACTCATCCCAGTTGGGGAGTTCATCCCATTCCTTGGGAGGATCCACCCGGTACACTGGCCGTGGTGATGAGTTCTTCCATAGGGGAATCTCGCCACAGGCCGCTCGTCATTCGTCCTTTCATCAGGACGAGTGGATGCGCGATATGGGATATCTTCAGCACCAAATGAATGGACTCACCATGGATACTGCTGAAATCCATCAGGACTTGAACAACTTGAACCAAAATTTCCAGGAATTCCGCCAGGAAACTGGCGGAGAACTGGGTAATATTTCTTCTCTCCTGCAGCAGAACTAGCAGAACTGGGACGACATGTACCGTCGTCAAGGATGGATGTAACCCAACCACGCCAAAAGCCAGCTTCGAGGAGGACCCCCGTCATCGAAGTAAGTATCACTGCCATCTTTATTTCTGTTAGTTTTATTTTTTTATTTCAGTAATTTAAATTTAAGTTTTATCTTAGTTAATTTGTAGTTAAAAAAATAATAAATAAATAATAAATAAATGAGACGCTCTCATCGTAAGTGTTTCTAAATAAAAATGTATGCCATGCATTAGAGTCATCATGGGAGAACGTATGCTAGAACTAAAACTTCAGACATGAGCATTAGACTAAGTAAAGGGGAAGTAAGTTTCTACTTTGACTTGAGCAAGCCAAGTTTGTGGAGTAATTATTTTGAAAAATTTAAAAACTTGCTCTAAGTACTTCTATGGCAAAGAAAGTCCTACCAAAGCCAAATAATTTTTACTCTTAGAGTAGGAGCTTCCACTTGCTGCATGTTAGTGTTGAGCTAGTTAGACTTTTGTTGATAGTCATGGTAGAGAAACTTGTCATATTTTTAGACCAAGGAATTCACTTGCACCCACCTATACAATGCTATTCTTACACTGAGAATATGCACACAACATGCCTTTACTTCCATTAATTGTTAGGAATACTTCATGGCAAAATATCATGCTTCATAATGAAATCTCAGGGACATGGCTATAATCATTTAAAAGAGAGAGAGAGAGAGCAAGTTCTCTAGAAAGAAAAGAATATCCAAAAAGAGCAAGTGCTCTAGAAAGAAAATTCAAAAGAGCAAGTGCTCTAGAAAGAAGAGAATATCCAAAAGAGCAAATGCTCTCATTCATAGCCATGATCCCACAAATGAGATAGAAAGGAGAAGTGCCATGAAAGTATTAGCCATAATAAATACCACACACTTGCACATTCTTGGTCTGAACCTATGACTTGTTGCTCCTTTGCTCCATTTGTCTAACTTAGCAAAATTATGCTAGCATTGCATGCTCACTTTTATCCGACCCATTAAACCCCACATAAAGTCTTAGTGAGAGGATAATTCTTCCATTTCCACATACAAATATGAGTGATCGAGTGAGCCACAGAAGTTGCTAAGCATGCTTTCTTTTGAACAAAACTTGCAAAAACTCCACATATCTTGATTAGCAAAATAGGCAAGGGAAAGACAAACCTTCTTTCATGCTGGTCTTTTGTTCTAATCTTGAGTGCAGGGAAGGCTACCAATTTCATGGTGATGAAAATAATATGGGCATACACAACAAAAACACCGAGTTTCCAAGATTATTTCAAGTCCATACTTGCTCGAGGACGAGCAAGAGGTAAGCTTGGGGGAGCTTGTTGACTCTCACTAAGTGTCATATTCTTCGCATCAACAAGGTCATATAACACAAGACAAGGGCCTAAAATGATCCAAAAACCTTTTATAAACTAACGATTTCCACTTGTTCTTGAGTTTTATTTGAATGTAGGAAATTGCAGGGTTTTTGAGCAAAATGACCAAATGGACCCACTAGGAAGCAAGCCCACTTGCCTAGGCTCACTTTGGGCCAAGGAGGGGTGGCGCCCGCCACCCCTAGCTGGCGGCCGCCAGGGGGGAGAAGCCCAAACTCCCCCCTGCCACGTCACTGATCCAGGGGAAGCACCCCACACTCATTTGCAGCCGTTGCTCACCGAAGTCGGTTCATCCAAGGGCTAAGAAGCAGCGTCACATGGATCATGGCCTAATTGCCCATGTGACGGTTATTGGACAAACCTAACCGACCCCAAACCGACTTGGAGGACCTCCTGGATGCCGTTGGTGAAGAGGCGGTGGATCCAAGGGCCAGGGGGGTGGCGGCCGCCACCTAGGGCTGGCGCCCGCCACCACACTCACCCCCCTGACCTAACCCTAGGTCCATAAGTACTCCCCTAGGTCCCTTAGGCTATAAATAGGACCCCCCGAGCTCATTTGTACTCAGACCTCACCTCATTAGTCCCACTCTCTTGTAAGTGAAGCTCTGGTGAAGGAACACTCTAGTTGAGAGACTTAGAGTGAGAGCGAGAGTGTAGAAGAGAAGAGCTGGAGTTGTAATAGAGGATCTTCCAAGTCTCTGGTATAATTCCAAGTCTTTCTTCATTTATCTTAGTGTTTTTCTACTTTCATCCTTTACTTTAAGTTCTTTACTTATTGTTCTTGTTGAGTGCTTTCGATCATAGATAACTTAGTATTTAGTTTGTATCTAGTTTGGGTTCTTCGCTGAGTAATCAGTGCTCTAGTTTTGGACGCAAGATTAGAGTAGTATATATTAGTGTAAGCGCGGTGCTTAGACTAGTTATACCTTAGATTGTGGCTAGCCCCCTGGATAGCTGTGGTAGCAAACAGGTGGTGACAGCCCTGGGAGCCTTGAATTCCACCACGTAGTTGGGTTAGTTCTTAAATCATAAACCTCGTTGTGTACGTCTAAGGTAAATAGTCCAGAGGGTGTGTACGGTTTGAAGAACTAGATAAGCTCTTTATTGCTAAGTTAGATGTGTTCGTAAGTGTGTAGTAAAACATTAATCCGTTCATCGGGCAGACCCCGCCGATTTAGTTTAGTAGTAGTTAGTCTTTGTTTTCCTTTTAGTAGTAGTAGAAACCAACCCCCACTCATACTTCTCGATCAACCTTGCTAGAATCACTAGTTGTTCATAGCGGTCCTAGTGTTAGTTCTGCCTTAGTAGCTTCCCTGTGGAAATAAATACGATACTCGGTTACTCCCGGGTGAAGTGCTACAATAGACTTATTATGTGCGCTTGCGGAACCTACCAATAGTCATACGAATAGTTAGTTATACTTCTTACATTAAGAAGTACCAACAAACCTTTCTGGCGCCATTGCCGGGGATAGATTTCATAGTCTACTCCTAGTGACGATGTTAGCAAGAGTCAACAATCATCTTCTGATGATATCTCTGACATCCTGGTCCATCAAGCCCCCGAGCTCTTCATCATTTTCTTAGATCATTATCTTCCGGTTTCTCTTTGGGAATCTCCGAGTAATGTCTTGAGAAATCTTGAAGTGCCCCGTAGGTAAACAACTTCCATGGCGTGCACTTTTTCATGAAAAGTGCACCCATAGGGTGTAGCCCCCGAGCCTCTTGTTATTTATAATAACTTTGAGGATCTTTTGAGCCTTTTCCGATTAATTCTTGGGTAAGAAAAACATTTTCTTTATAGATTATACTCTGCAGCCCCCGAGCCTGAGTTCTGAGTACTTTAGTAGTCGGCACTTGGGATCTTCAGAAATATATGATCAGATAATCTATTAAAGAAATGAGGAGTCAGATCATGTCACCAATTCGTTGCTTAAACCGTCCGAGTAATAAATATTCAGCTTCAGGTGGGTAATGTTTTCAACAAACATCCCGTATCACCCCCCACTGAATAAAAATTACCATGGGGCCAGCAATAATTGACCGGTGACTGTTCCAGCTGTGTGTAATAATGATATTTGTCATTTTCTGCAACTGCAAACTTTGTCGTCTTTGTCTTGAAGTGCGTGTGGGAAACAGCTCTGTTACCAATACCGAGCTTCACATGCACCACAGTACATTGGTTGAATTATTGCTCCAGCGGTCACTTTTGTTGATGAACCATGTCCATAGACCAAGAAGAAAACGCCTATAAATACCATGCCTGGGAAGCAAGGAGTCCATATCCTATAGGAGTGTAGAACTTCTCTTGGTCCCATGAGGTTTATAGTAGTGATAGCGGAGATGGCCGAGCCCCCGGGTGTCTTCCTTCTGTAAAGTAGATGAGGTGCCCAGAAGAACTCTTGTGAAGGGACCATCCGCCAGGGTGGTTTCCAAGTGGTCGCGAGCAGAGGGATACAGAGGTGCGCCTAGAAGAACTCTTGTGACTACCACTCGTAGATAACCTCGGAGTCACAGGTTGTCAAAAGGGCGGCGAGGGTGATGGTCTTCCCCGGAGTTCCTTGAGTACCGGGGTGGTGCCTGAGATCCACCTTGGGATGCACTGAAAAGATAGTGTCTACCCAAGGTTCTGTGTCTGCTTTACTGCGTCTCACTGAACCCGGTCCTTGGTGCAATAGGCATCAAGGCTCTGTACCTTGATTACACTAGAGTAGCGTTTTACATCCTGATTGTACTTGTGCTGGTAATTGCTGTATCTCAAGATGTTGCCATGTATCTCTGTTGTAATTCCGAGTAATAATAAATAAGATCCGGGTACTTGGAATATTTTTCCGAGTCCTCTATCTTGTTCTCCGAGTACTAAATGTGTCTTGTGAAAGAAGGAAGCTTGTCTGTTTAGCTGGAGCTGATGCCGTTTGTAGGGCTTTCTCACCTGTTAGGGTTTTGAACAGTCTCTTAACGCCGTTTGTGAGAGATGAACGGTTGCCGAAATAGATCTATAATAAGCCGCCGTCGGGCTGTATGTCTCTCACGCTTTCATCAAGCCATTGCCTTCAGAGTTAGAAATCCTCTAACGAACCATTAGTTGATGCATAGAAAATCTCTCGTCATCAACATGGGTCCCAAGAGACAAACCGCTGGTGATAAGAAGAAGGTTAGGATCACCACCACCGGAAAGCCGAAGCACCCTAATCCCCCAACTGACATATTGGCGTGGAAAAAACTAGACACCAGCTTGTCAGAGCTGGCGTTCTTGGCGCAACAAGGGTTACTTCGAGCACAACCACTTGATGGATGGAGAGTGCCTACCGATCACCGCGCGCCTGCCCCCAACACTACTGAAATAGTAATGTTCAAGTCCTTTGTTGAGCGGGGATTGGGGCTTCCTGCTTCTGACTTTCTTTGTGGATTGCTGCAGTATTATGGTTTGACTCTCAACCATATCACTCCCAATGCCTGCTTCCACATTGCAATTTTTACCCATCTGTGTGAAGCTTTTCTGGGTATCTGCCCGTCTTTTACTCTCTTCCGCTATTTCTTCTAGGTGAATTGTCAACCCAGTGATGCTAGTGTAGAGGTAGTTGGCGGTGCTAGTATCCAGTTAAGGCTAGAGGTAGCTAGTCAGTACATAGCTATAGATTTGTCAGATTCTGTCAAAGACTGGGCTTCCGGCTGGTTTTATTTGGCAAACCCTCTGCCGGCGCTTCGTCGCCACGACGGGTGGCCTCCGCAAAAGTGTCGTGAGTGGAGAAACAAGATTACTGCTGAAAGATTAGAGGCTATCCAAGCTCTTATTGAATCCATAAAGGCATTAAAGCTCGATGGCCTGACCGGGTACTCTGTCATCCAAGATTTTGTTGCGCGACGCATCCATCCTCTGCAACAGCGAGCCAATTTTGGCTTCGAGTACCTGGGTAAGAATGACCCGGGACGTCATGCCGTCGAACAGTTGTCAGACTGTCAAGCCTTATGGAGGGTGAACCGGCTTCTCAAGAGTCGTGAACACCTTGCTCCAGTGGTGACAACATTCTCTGCCATTAACCCTCCGCCTCAGGTAAGTATATGATTTACCATGTCCTCGAGGTTCTGAATGAATATCCATCTGACCTGACTGAATGTTCTTGTTTTCTAGGGCCAGGGGAGAGATGACAATGATTGTCCTCCCCTGCCTCCAGCAACTGAAGAAGGTGGAGGCATAATTTTGAGGGGTCCTATCCGAAGTGAGGATCTTCCCAACAAACCGAGCTCTCCTGAAGATCTTGACTCGCTTGACACAGATTCAACTGACTCTGATGTCATGCTTATAGACCCGGAAGCTAAGGGTAGCCGGAAGAGGTCACCGACTCCACAGCAAGAAGCCGAAGGACCCGTCCTTAAAAAGGCTCGCACCGGTAATTGCCATGCTTGTCGAAAAGTTCTTTTATCGCAAGAGTTGTCTGATAAGCACTATAATCCGGGTGCTCCTGGTAAGGGGAAACCCGAGTATTTTGTATTCCTTTTGGATTTTGATAAACTCTTGTCTTATATATGTCGCTGTATTAGATGCTGGAACTACTCAAGGGACTTCTAGCAGCACGATCCCTGAAGAATCTCCGGCTTCGTACCCGCTTCTGAAACAGCCTCTCTTGAAGCTACCGAAGCCATTGAAGCTCGTGAAGTAAGTTTTCAGCTTTTGTAGAGTGTTCACAGATTTCGGATACTGACATGAGTACTCGTCTGTTTGTAGGAAAATGAAACCGGATGCAACGGCCTCGAGTACCGTTCCTGATTCCCAGGCGGTAGAGGAGTCGGGGTCGCTGGCCAAGGATGATTCCAGCGTGCCGCCAACCTTTAGCTAGGTAGATCCGCTGCCTGGCTCCTCTCCGTCCAAGTCTCAGGCCGATGCGGCTCCTGATGCGGATGTTCCCCCATTGCCTCAGGTTGGTTGGTCGTTCTCCATCTTTCGTTCTCCTGCTCAGCTGGAGTTCGACCAAGTGTTCAATGACTGGTTTTTCCGTACGCGACAGCCGGATGAACCAACCCTGGACATGGTCCTGACGGACATTTGCATAGAAACTTCAGCTCGTCAATAGGGAGGGTCCTTAGATGCGCCCGAGTCCTCGCGCCAGGAGGCGACTCTCGATGTATCCGGGTATAATCAGGACCTTACCCGGTTGAAGGAGCTGAGCGATCAAGTGAGGGCTCCTGTTGAAGCTCTTCACCAATTTGTTGAGGTAAGATTCTCAATTTCTTCTTGTTGTACTGTAGTCGCATCCGAGTACTCACAGTAGTGTTTTTATGTAGGCCTTTGACTTCAAGGTTAGGGATCAGGTCACCTGGATTCGTCAGGAGATGTCCCATGAGAACCAGAAGCTCTGGGACTACATTGCCCAGAACCAGAAGCTCTGGGACTACATTGCCCAGAACCAAATCAGTCAAAAGGTAGCCACCCAGCTTCTGCATAACCGCATCAATGAACTCCAAGGCAACCTCAAGGAGGTGGTCGCGGAGCGTGATGCTGCAAACGACCGTGAGGTTGGGCTGATAGCTAAGGCCGCCTCTATGGAGCAGAAGATGAAGGAGCTAAAGAAGGCTTCCAAAAAGCAGCTTGAGGGTAAACTTTGTAGTTTTCTGTGTCAGTCGATTCCATAGTGTCAACCTGATTATATGATAACTGACTGATATTTATTCAGATGCGAATAAGCTAGCTTCTGGGTGGCAGAGCGCATTCAACCGGAAGCAGGCAGAGCTTGAGGAGGTATTTGCTAATGCGCAAAGTACTCTTCAGGAAGCCAAATTGATGCGTGAGGGTGCTGACTGGGACCTTCTACAGGCTCTGAAGTCTACGAAGGAGTCGCGGGAGGCCCTCGAGTCTTCGCAAGCTTCTCTGAAGGCCTTGGAGCATGCCGTCGAGCCTATCCTGAACATGATTCCGGCGCCAAAAGGAGTTGAGGAGACTTTGATCGGGCTAAGGCTGTGCTTGGGCGGCTAGCTCAATATATCAAAGATATGTCGATTTCTGTGGTGCAAGGTCTGATGGCGACGCTGCGGTTGCATCTGTCGTCTTTCGACCTGTCTTCTCTGATGACCCTCCCTGAAGGCAAAGGCGACGAGGACCTTGCACCGACGCAAGAGGAGGTGAAGACCGCAGCGGAGGAGTACTCGCAGATTCTAGATCTTGTAGAGTAATTTAGTCTCCTTAGTCTTTCCAGCGTGGCTTGTATCCCCTGCAAACAATTATTATGAAATATCAAAAATATTGGTTACTTTTGAATCTCATGGATTTCATATATGATCAACTCCTTATTGCGAGAAATTTCTTCGGCAATAGGTTGACATTACTTTATGTGGATTTATGACCAGGCGTCTGATTAGGCGAGTCTATCCGAGTTCTCTCTAGCACTTTTATAGTGGGTCGTATGACTTTGTTTCTCTAGTGATTGTGTAGAGAACTTGGTCTTGCCCGAGTACTACTCTTAGTACCCTTGTTCAAGGGATAATTCTGATCAGGCACCTCTTGAAGGACCGTAACCGTGGTTCCTTCTGGGTGGATCATATCCTCTTGATGATCGTAGCTTGGGTGCGAAGGTAGATGGACCTCTGTCCGGTAAATATGTAACAGGGTGGGTACTATTCCACCTTGTTATGCCTTATAGAAACTAGTATCTACTACGGCAGATACCATATTCACTATAGGTTGATAGCCGGGTGTTAAGCCATACTACCTTGTGAGTTGTATTGAGCTCGAAGCTCGTAACTCAAATATGGTTACCGCTGAACGAATCCGTCCGAGTAATATTAAATATTAGTCAGTGGTAAGCCCTGCTATTGCAGAGATTTTTATGTGACTGATTAGTCGTGATGAGATGTAGAAAAAGCCTGGATAATTTGTAAAGTTCTTGTTTCTGATGAACTCCAAACTTTATTAATATCCGACTAATAAATACAAATGCCCTGAGTCAGGATTGTAGCGTAGTCCTTAAGTATGGAATTTCTTCAAGTGCTCAATATTCTATGAATTTGGCAGTGGAGATCCATCTTCAGTGACTAGCTCAAATGACCCGGGTCTTGTTACTTTAGATACAATGTAAGGTCCTTCCCATGGACTCATAAGCTTGTGGCGCCCTGTAGTATTCTGAATTTTCTTCAGGACCAGGTCGCCTACTTGAAAAGTGCGGTGATGGACGTTCTTGTCGTAGTAGCGTCTCATCCCTTAAAGGTACCTTGCTGACTGAAAGAGTGCGGTTAATCGAGGCTGTCGACTTCTAGCCGCCTGGTGTCATCGGCTTCGCCTTCGTTATACTGCTCTGTTCGTGGGGCGTTCAAGATTAAGTCAGCCGGAAGGATTGCTTCAGTGCCATATACCAGGAAGAAAGGAGTTTGGCCTGTTGCCCGACTTCGTTGTGTCCGCAGCCCCCAGACTACCTTAGGCAATTCTTCGACCCACTTTCCGCCGTGATCTTTTTGGAGGTCAAAATGTCTTGGTTTCAATCCTGCGAGAATCAGGGCGTTTGCTCGTTCAACTTGGCCGTTGGACTTTGGATGAGCTACTGATGCATAGTCTATCTTGATTCCGCAGTTGCTGGCCCATGACTTGAATTCAGTAGCCGTGAAAGGGGACCCGAGGTCGGTGATGATTCTGTTTGGCATCCCAAAGCGTTGAAAGTTGCTCTGCATGAATTGTACTAATTTAGATGCATTGAACTTGACCAAGGGCATGTACTCGATCCAGTTTGTGAATTTGTCGATTGCGATGTAGATGTATTCGAACCCGCCTGGAGCACGCTTAAGAGGACTCACCATGTCAAGTCCCCAGCATGAGAAAGGCCAGGATGGAGGAATACAGATCAATTCATGTCCAGGTACATGCTGCTGCTTGTCAAAGAACTGGCACGATTGACAGCGACGGACTAAGTCTTCCGCGTCTTTCAAGGCTGAGGGCCAATAGTACCCTGATCTGAAGATTTTTCTGACTAGAGTCCTTGAAGCTGCGTGGTTACCGCAACACCCAGAGTGAACTTCATTTAAGATTTCCCTGCCTTCTTCTGGTGAGATACATTTGAGGAGGATTCCTGATGAAGCTCCGCGCCGATATAGCTTGTCCCCGACTAAAACATAGTTTTTGCTACGTCTGGTGACTTGCTCTGTGGTAGTTTTATCACTTGGCAGTTTATGCTCTTTGAAGTAGTCAATCAAGACTTGTGTCCAGTCGGGTGCTAGAGTTAGAACCTCGATGGATGGTGTTGACTCAGCCTCTTCCTTCTCTTGGATTAACGGCTTGGATAATTCATGTACGAAGGTACCACTAGGGACCAAGGCTCTGTCAGATCCTAATTTTGCTAGGATGTCTGCTGCCACATTGAGATCCCGGGTAATATGAATGAGTTCTAGCCCAGAAAAATGTTTTTCTAGCTTGCGGACTTCCGCGCAATAGGCGTTCATTGTTTCCTTTGTGCAATCCCAGTCTTTGTTGACTTGGTGAATTACTACGGAATAATCGCCATAGACTAGGAGTCGCCTGATGCCCAGTGCGACTGCTAGCTTAAGTCCATGGAGTAGTGCTTCATATTCTGCTTCGTTGTTGGTGGCGGGCCACAATATCTGTAGAACATATTTGAGCTGCTCTCCGGCGGGTGATACTAAAAGTACTCTGGCTCCTGCTCCTCCGAGTTTTAGGGACCCGTCGAAGTACATTTTCCAGTGATCAGGAATAGCATTGTCTTGGATCTGCTGTATCTCTGTCCACTCGGCGACGAAATCCGCTAGAGCCTGTGACTTGATTGCTTTCCTCAGAGTGAACTTGGTGTTGAGTGCCCCCAATTCGACTGCCCACTTGGAAATTCTCCCAGTGGCGTCGCGATTATGGAGGATTTCTCCCAGAGGAAAATCCGTGACGATTGTAATCTCATGAGCCTCGAAGTAATGCCGTAGCTTTCTTGAAGATATGAGTAGAGCGTAGAGTAATTTTTGTACTTGTGGGTATCTGACCTTCAAATCGGAGAGTACCTCGCTAATATAGTACACTGGTTGCTGGGTGTGGTAGATGTGCTTGTCATCTTTGCACTCAACCACGATCGCTGTGCTTATGACATGTGTGGTAGCTGCGATATAAAGCATCATCGGCTCCCTTGGTTCTGGTGGTGTCAATATAGGTGAATTGGTTAGGTATCCTTTGAGTTGTTCAAAGGCCCTGTCTGCTTCTTCCGTCCACTGAAATTTATCGCCAGCCTTGAGTAATTTGAAGAAAGGTAATCTCTTTTCTCCTAGCCGTGAGATAAATCGATTTAGTGCAACCATGCACCCGGTGAGCTTCTGAACATCCCTGACTGAGGTAGGTGGTTTCATGTTGATGATAGCTGTGATTTGTTTTTGGCTAGCCTCAATGCCTCGATGGCTAACGAGGAATCCGAGTAATTGGCCCGAAGGTACTCCGAAGACGCATTTTGTGGGATTGAGTCTCCATTGGTATGCGCATAGTCGGTTGAAAGTTTCCTCTAGGTCTGATATCAGAGTAGTCGGATCCTTTGTCTTTATGACCACATCATCGACAAAAGCTTCTGCATTGCGGCCAATCTGATCACCCAAACAATCTTGGATGGCTCATTGATAAGTGGCTCCTACATTCTTTAACCCAAAGGACATGGTTTTATAACAGTAGGCACCAAAAGGAGTTATAAATGATGTCTTGGTTTGGTCTTCTTCCTTGAGGGCAATCTAATGGTACCCAGAGTAGCAATCCAAAAAGGATAATAGAGCGAAGCCTGCGGTAGCGTCAACTATTTGGTCTATCCTTGGTAATCCGAAAGGATCTTTTGGACAGTGTTTGTTGAGGTCTGTTAAGTCGACACACATGCGCCACTCGGCAGAGTTCTTCTTGACTAGCACTGGGTTAGCTAACCACTCGGGGTGGAGGATTTCTCTGATGAATCCAGCTATGAGAAGTTTGGCTATTTCCTTCTTGATTGCCTCTTTTTTCTCTGGTGAGAATCGTCATAATCTTTGCTTGATAGGTCTAGACCCTTCTTTTAATTCCAGATTGTGCTCAGCCAAGTTCCTTGGGACTCCCGGCATGTCAGCCGGTTTCCAAGCAAATATATCTTTGTTTGCTCAAAGGAACTTGGTGAGCGCGAATTACTATTCTTTAGATAGATGATCGCTGATAACTGCCGTCTTGGAGGGATCACCGGTTTCTAGGTCGATGCTTTTTGTAAAGACTGTTGTTGATGGTTGGATAGTACCCGCCTTCTTGGTTGGGATTTCTGAATCTCTAGGCTTGGTATTATGTACCATCTGAGCGAGTTCCTGTAACTCTCAAGTGAGTTGAGATTTTTTAGCGATTTGGACAGCCTCTGTATCACAATCAAATGATCGCTTCAAGTCACCCCTAAAAGTTAGGATTCCTTTAGGACCCGGCATCTTCAGGAGAAGGTACGGGTAGTGAGGTACTGCCATAAACTTGGAGATGGCTGGTCGTCCAAATATGGCGTGGTATGATGACTCGAAGTCGGCTACTTCGAAACTCATGTACTCAATCCGGTAATTGATCTGAGTTCCAAAAGTTATGGGTAATATGATTCTTCCGAGTGGTACAGCCGCCATTCCGGGTACTATGCCGTAGAAGGGGGCACTGGATGGTCTGAGCTGTGTTGCGAGATCCAGATTCATCTTGCGTAGGGTGCTTGCAAAGATGACGTTAAGTCCTGCCTCTCCGTCGATGAGTACCCTACTCAAGGTAAACCCGGCGACCGTGGGATCCAGGACTAGCGGGTAGTGCCCTGCATTGGAGACGCTGGTCCATTGGTCCGCTCAGGAAAAGCTGATCGGGTGCTCAGACCAGTCAAGGTATCTAGGAGTTGTTGGTTCTGAAGACATGATCTCTCGTAGCGAAAGTTTCTGAAGCCTCTTGCTGTCACTGGTAGTTACTCCCCAAAAAATGACATTGATAGTCCCTTTGGGGTGTTGGAAACCACCGGTGTCTTGCGGAGGGTCCTCAGCTATCTTCTTGCCTTTGTCCTTCTTGTTTTTGTTGAAGTCGGAGTTCAAGCCTCGCTCCTTGAGTTGTCGATAGTGCCTTACCTGATGTCCGGCTTTCTGATGAAAAGGGCACGGTCCGTCGAGTAAGTCATCAGAGGTGAATGGCTTGTTCCCCTTCTTCTGAGGCTCCATGGCAGCAACAGTATTGTCTCCTGCCCTTTTCTGGGTGTTTTGCTGTGGTGCCTGGTTGCCTCTCTGGTTGTTCCCTCGATCACCCTGCGTGGGGAAATGCTCCTGTGTATGTTCTTCTGTCACCATCATGGAGTTTATGGCCCGATGGAACTCGTCAGCGGTGGTCGGGTCCTGCTTGATGAAATCTTTGTAATCGTACCTTTCGCAAATGCCGTTGCCAAATAGGTCAATTACTTCTCTGTCTGTGATGTCGGATACTGTGGAGCGGATCTCTGAGAAGCGCCTATAGTATTCCCGCATTGATTCATTTTTCTGTTGCTTACAGGTTCTGAGTTTAGTCCAGGGATCTGATCTCTCTGGGACACCCGCAAAGTTTTCGATGAAGATACGATGGAGTTGTTCCCAGGAGTCGATGGATTCGGGTTTAAGCCTGTCGAACCAAGCAAGCGGCATTGTTTCTAAAGCCATTGGGAGATAGAGTACTTTGACGTCGTTGCTTCCACCGGCCAGCTCAACTGCTTGAGCATACAGCCTGAGCCATCGTTTAGGTTCTATCTTCCCGTCGTAATTTGAATAGTTCCCGGGTTTGAATTTTCGCGGGAACGAGACTGCTCGGAGCCTTTGGGAGAAGCAGGGGAAGTGATCGACTGCGTCAGATGCTGTGACTACGATTCCTCTGTATGAAGATTCAGCTCCTCCCTCAGCTTGATCAGGTACTCAGTGGCCTAGACGACTCCTTGCTGGGACTCGACCGAGTCACTCTTGAACAGGCCGCCTCTGGCTCGGGTGAGATGAAGCTTGCTCATCGGCTAGGGACTCAAGATTCCGTCCTCGGAGTTGAATTGCAGTAGTCTGAAGCATGACTAACCGTCGTTCTTCGTCGGGGGTGCGGTTGGCCTTGGCCCCCATTTCCGTGGCTAAAGCCACGATGTTTTGGTTTGGAGTCTGGAAGACTTTATGGCCGGCGACCCTCATAAACTCAAGCTCGAGGTTACGAGAGCAATCAGCTCATCGACGATTGTGCTCATTCTGTGACTGATACTCCTGGTCACGTTGAGCGTGAGCTCGATTTTCCGCGTCTTCCTCTAGACGCACCCGGGTATTATACTCCTGAAGTCATACGTTGTAACGGTCTACGACTTCCTTGCGATGAGTTGCTCGCCTTCTACGAGCTTCTTTAGCTTGATTCCTCCTGATTCTCTCAGCCTTTATTGACTCAGTTTCTGCGGGCCCTTCTGAGTCGTTATCAGATATCATACTCAGAGTTTCATCATTCTGGAAGACATCTGGGGGGGTTGGAGGTCGTAGAGATGACTGATGCCCCGCCATGAAGACTTCACGAGTGTAGCCCTGGTTTGATGATCCTGGCGTAACCGATTCCAATGTAGAGGTGCTGGAGATTAGTTCTGTTGAGGTGTCATGTTCCTCAAAGGGAAGCTGATGTCCGTACTGGTTTGGAAGTTGCTGATCGATTGTGCCAATCAGCCTGGCCGGAGCTGGCTGTATTGGCCAATGGACGATGTTACCCTCATTGGTAGAGCTGAAAACGAGTCCTTGCTGAGCTCCAGTCAAAGGTATCTCTTGATACTCTTTGAACTTTGAGTCAATTAGGTCTTGGAGGTCTTGAGCTGAGTTCCGTAGTCTGAAGGTGATGCCATGTTTGATCTCCGGGTCCTTTTCGTTCTCTGAATTTGAGTTTGAGTAGGAGTCGGGTACTTCAAGTTGGCTCTCGGAATCTCACGGATCTTGGACTGAGAGGTTTGCTAGGTTCTGAGTGAGATCATCCATCTTTGGCGTAGCTTGCACTTCCGGATCAGTGTGAAGTTGTCGATGCAGCTTTCCTTGATCATCCGCGATGCAAGTCCATGAGCCAAAAACAAAAATTGATCCCACCGAGAACATGTTGTCGTGGTTCGTCGGGCTCTTGGTCGTTGAATCGCCAAAAAATCCCCTACCTGGAGCGCCAACTGTCGGTGTTTGTTAACCGGCAACTCATCTTGAGTAATCTCAGACGATTTGTTCGGTGGGGATCGGCGTTCGTAGGACTCGGCGAGTACACAGGGACAGCGATTTATACTGGTTCATGCCGCCGAATTGCGTAATACCTTACGTCCAGTGCGGCGTGTGCCTTGTGTATGATTATGATTCAATGTTCGATTATCTCAGGAGCCCGCGCCTGCTTCACCATATATATCCGGGTGAAGCATAGCGCAGACCGAGTCCTAGTCGGTTACATCAGAGGAGTCCTATTCTAATTACAAGACTTCCTTTAAGAACTCAACTTGGTTACAACAAGAGTCCTAATCCAAATATGCTTCGTATCAAGTCCTCGGATCTCCAGTGCCGTCTGGGATTAGTCGGAGGGATCATCTTCTGATGATATCTCTGACATCCTGGTCCGTCAGGCACGAATTGGTAGGTACAACAGTTTTGGCAAGTGAAGGTGGGTGCTTCCGAAGATTCCACGTCAGTGTACAAGGAATTTTGGAATAAATATTTATCCCAAAATTAGGGGGCATGTGTTAACACCAGACTTTCGCACGCACGAGGATATGACAAGTGGGCCCGACCAGCAGAGAAGAAAGGATTCGGCAAGCAATCGGGCGACTATTTGGTCCTCAGGGTTTCGGTAAATGCCTGTGCGGTCGGCTATTCTACAAAGTGGTGGCTCTATTCGGGAGATGGATGTTGCAAGTAAAGCCGGCTTGCACAAGAGGACGCGTGACGCCGAAGAGATTAGGAATAGGATTTGTATCTTTCCATATTTTATTATGCAGATCGTAATCGTCTAGGACTCGTTTTTCGTCCAGAGTATAAATATAAGCCCTCGACCATTGTAAAACTGTTCACAACCATATCAATACAAAACGGCCCCGTGCCACCTTCGAGTCCTTAGTCGTGTTGTTGAGTTCTTCGAGAGGAATCATCGATCCGTCGACCTCCGTAAGTCCCGACAACCTTGCTATCATGTCTAGTATCATGCGGTGGATTTAGATATGATGCAAGTAGTCTCGTATGTTAAGCTTAGTATCGTGCGGCGGATTAAGTCACGGGTAAAAATAGTTATCGGCTCTACTAGATTTGGCAGATCTAGTAGATTCATTAAGTTATCATGTGTTATATGTTTTATTTTATTTAATTCTTGTAACACTCTTTTGCCCAATCTAGATTGATCTTTGTTCGGCCTTGTTCTACAAGTTTGCTTGTGCTTTGCTAATCATAAGATTATGATGGTCGGATCAACTTTCAATCTAGATTGTTACATGTTGCGGGTTCATGCATGTCAATTATGATTAGACTTTGATAAAACTAGGTATCGTGCAGCAGATGCAAGTTTTAGATCAGCTTGGTCGTGCTTGCTTGTTTGTTCCTTCTTCATGGACCCCAATTCGGGTGGTTTGCCGATTTTGGTTAAGCTTACACGAGTAATGTGCTTTTATAGATCTGTTCAAATATATGCATGCTTTTAGCTTGTTATAATTAGATTGTATCATGCGGTGGATTAATCTAATTATAAGAAGTGGTGTAGACTTATAGCAAGTGGTATCATGCGGTGGATTAGCTTCGGTTGAGTTTATGCTTGACGGGTTTATGAAGACTAAACGTGCGACAGATTAGTTGGATTAGCCTATGCATGTGTTATTTGAGTAGATCTATTTTTGCAAGTTACCTGTTTATAATATCTTTAATTTGTTCAAGCATGTCTCTCTTTACATATGCATTCGGCAGTTAATATGCTTTACATACTCTGTTCTCATACTTGCCGAATGACTTTATAAACATGCTTTGACAGACAGCTTCTATAGCTGTGTGCCGTCGTGATTGGCTTTCAAAGCTGTACATATGGAACTGTCTGGTCTCACCTGGCATGTTCCAGAGGTATTCTCACATTTTTATCCCTTGATGGTTTTCAGGTCAAACCAACTGGCACGTCTCCGGATTCAACATACTCCGGGCACCCGATTGAAGCTAGCTTTTCGGCTTGCTGTGTGCTTGGCGCGAGGTGTCACGATTTGGGCCAACACAATGTAAGGAAAAGACTCAATGAATTCACTCTATTTTGCATGTCTTCGATTCAGTTTTAATTGTCCTTTAAGATGTTTCAAAGATTCGTGGTCTGAATGTATCACAAATTCTTTTGCCAAAAGGTAGTGTTGCCAAGTTTCCAAACTCCTAACAAGAGCATATAATTCTTTATCATAAACAGAATAATTCAGAGTTGGACCACTTAGCTTTTCACTGAAGTATGCAATAGGCCTTCCTTCTTGCATAAGCACACCTCCAATCCCTACACCACTTGCATCACATTCAATTTCAAATGTATTACCGAAATCTGGAAGTGCAAGGAGTAGGGCTGTTGTCAACTTCTTTTTCAATTCTTCAAATGCTCGGTCTTGTGTTGCACCCCATTGAAAAGGAACTTCTTTCTTTGTCAATTCATTGATTGGAGCAGCAATGGTGCTGAAGTCTTTCACAACGCGCCTATAGAAACCAGCAAGGCCAAGGAAGCTTCGCACTTGGCTCACATTTTGTGGGGGCAGCCATTCGCGAACAGCTTTGATCTTTTCCTCATCCACCTCCACACCATGAGCTAAAACAACAAAACCAAGAAAGACAACCTTGTCGGTGCAAAAGGTGCACTTGGCAAGGTTAGCATACAAGCATTCCTTCCTCAAAACAGTAAGCACACATTTTATATGTTCAATATGCTCATCAAAAGACTTGTTGTAAATCAAGATATCATCAAAATAAACTACAACAAATTTTCCAATGAAACTTCTAAGCACATGATTCATTAATCTCATGAAGGTGCTAGGTGCATTGCTCAAACCAAAAGGCATAACCAACCATTCGTACAACCCAAATTTTGTTTTGAAGGCTGTTTTCCACTCATCTCCTTCTCTCATGCGAATTTGATGATAACCACTTCTCAAATCAATTTTTGTGAAAATTATAGCACCACTAAGTTCATCAAGCATATCATCAAGTCTAGGTATGGGATGCCTATATCTTATAGTAATGTTATTAATGGCTCGACAATCAACACACATTCTTCATGAGCCATCTTTCTTTGGTACTAACAGAACAGGAACTGCACAAGGTGAGAGACTTTCCTTTACATAACCTTTGTTGATGAGCTCTTGCACTTGGCGCTGAATTTCTTTTGTTTCCTCAGGGTTGGTTCGGTATGGGGCTCGGTTAGGAAGCGGAGCACCAGGAACAAGGTCAATTTGATGTTCAATCCCTCTCTTTGGTGGCAGCCCTGGTGGTACTTCCTCTGGAAACACATCTTCATATTCCTGTAACACATCAAAAACATTGTTGGGCAAAGTAGAGGTTAAGTCATTAGTAGAAAGAAAATTTTCGTTGTACAGGAGTACAAAGAACTTGGCATTGGGTTCACTCAATTCTTTTAAGTCCCCTTTCCTAGCCATCATAACTAATCCCTCTTTTCCCATTGGCTTGGTTCTTTGTGGCTGTGGAGTTTTATTTGGCTTTGGGGACACTCCCTCACTATGTGCGTGGGTCACACGCAATTGTTTCTCGCTCTCTTGCTATTTTCTTTTTAGATCATCCTTTAAAATATCCTCCGGTATCAAAGGAAGCAAAGAAATTCGCTCTCCTTTGAACATGAAAGACAACTTGTTGGTTCTACCAAAAATCTGAACATCACGGTCATATAACCAAGGCCTTCCCAACAATAGTTGGCATGCTTGCATTGGCACCACATCACACTCCACTTGATCATTGTATCTTCCAATCACTACTACACAAAGCTTAACCGCAGCGGGCGTTTTGGCTTTACTGCAGCGGGCAACAGCGTCCGCTGCGGTGCTAAGGCCACGGTTAATCGTGGCCATTACCGCAACGGACATTGTTGCCCGCTGTGGTAAAAGCCTTAACCGCAATGGGCAACATAAATAGCCCGCTGCGGTTAATAGCATTGACCGCAGCGGGCAACAACAGGATATGAATTCAAATCAAATGCAGTTTTCCAATAAGAGGATATGAATTATTAACCGCAGCGGTCGATTTAGGTTGCCCGCTACGGTAAATGCTATTAACCACAGCGGGCTATTTATGTTGCCCGCTGGGGTTATTAATTTTGGATTAAAATAAATAAATAATGCAGCCAGCAGAAACAACAGGATATGAATTCAAATCAAATGCAGTTTTCAAATAATTCTAGAATTCCAGATTTCTAACAGAGATATATATATTCACATATAAACCATCTGGACATAACATACAAAGTCACTTAGTTGTTTGTTGTCATCATATACACATTGACTTAGTTGATTTCAAATTCAAATTACAATTCATAGTTCAACTTGATGAGCGTAATCTGTCGGACGAAGCATTGTGTTCCATTTGCGGAGCTTCTCGTATTGGGGTAGCAACGCCAGCTCAGATTCGTTGTCGAAGAACGTTTCTCCTTCGAGAATGCATTTCTCCATTACAAACTTGTATATGTCCGCCTTGACTTGTTTAAAGCACATCCTGCGGCTTTGCTGCTCTCCCCAATACTTGACACCTTCGTTGAGCTTCTTCCAGCTATTGGTGTACTCCTTGCTTTCCCTTAGAAAATCGCATGTGTACAAGCCACATGTCTTCGATCCTTGTGGCTGTTTGGTGCACTGCACGATGGATACACAAGCATTAGAACCCATATATTTGTATGAAACATGAATTGAACCTTTGAAATACTTACCGGGAAATGTCGTCGGATTTTGAGGTGGTACCTATGCTTGTCCTTGAACTTTTGAGTTCTTCCATCCCAGAATCTAGGCACCTTTTGGTATTCCTTATAAGCGTTGTACGAAATATAATAGTTTTAGCCACCATTTAAAAACGTATGGTAACCGTAACTGATGAAAAAGCTAGATGACTTACTTTTTCAGACAATCTTTGAATGCCTTGTACCCTTGCTTGTTTGGTACGCTCAAGGAGTCAAACACACAGGCCCTGCCATCTTGAGGGTATATTATAAAAGCGACCTAGTGGCCACCCACGAGGCCCTGGCTGCACCATTGCAACAAAATAGAGTTTATGATGGCGAGAAGGCATGATATGCTAGCGACTTAGGTGTACGTATGTGTATTTGACTTATCCAAAGTGATAGGCAGCCATTATACACTCTGGCCCATCCAGCTTGATCTTCTTCATGCATTCTAGTATGTAATTTTTCAACTTAGTCTTCTCAGCTTTCATATTTTCTTCATATTTCTTCTCTCGTTGTCGAACTGTCATCTCCGGATCAGTGATCTCGAAACCCTTGATGACTCTTTCAGCAATATGTGCAGGAGAGAGGTAGAGTACAGGACGTGTCTTTTTATTACTTACAGTGACTGTCATGCTGCACGGACAAGTCATCGTGACATAATAAGTGTAGAACTATGGAAAATACGAATGTAGTGATCTGTGGAAGTTGCATTCATCGCTTACAGTGTGAATAGGGTGATTTGAACGATGTCCAGGTCTTCTTCCCGCATCAGGTTGTACATGTCGCTAAAGTCGTCAGGTAGGTGCATTTCGTTACCAGCGGGCAAGTGGAAGTACTCCGTGGGAATCTTGAAGTTAAAACATGACATCCCGGCTTTTGCAGCTTCAATGTACCATAGATGGAACCTCCTTGTATCTCACTTTTCCTCGTCGATGAGCTGGGCCTTGGAAATCATGAACTTCCCGCACACATAGTGGCCAGGGCAGTCTTCGGCCTCGTCAAATAGTTGACGGGTAGTTTCAGGCCTGGCAAACGATGGATAGGGATGTTAGTAGCATATATACTATGGACGTGGTATTATGCTCAATGTTACCATACCTTTCGAACGTGAGTGTGTACGGGAGCTTGTCGGTGGACATTCTTGGATTCTTGGTGGGCGGGGGAGTGAAGGACCGAAAATGCCAAAGCAAGGCGACCAGAGGGGGGGGGGGGGTGAATGGGAGCCTAAAAAATTCTTCCGAAATTCTGGCCTCTGTCCCAACAAAATCAACCCCAAAAGCAGAGCCGATACATGTTATGTCCACGACCTAAGAGAATGGGTTGATGTTCCCTAGGAACATAGCGGAACACCACAAAAGCTCTCTCTTCCAAATCCACGCAAGTCAACTAGTGACAAGATGGAGTTTGGGTAACCTCAACCTCCCCCGAGCAACACGAGGGGGATTCAGGCTTTTTCGCAAAGCGAGAAGCCCGGTTTCTGTAGAGCACAGAGTTGGGAATCCAACGCAAAAAGTGGATCTCAAATCAGAGCTCGAACGTAAAAGATACGGATGAAAACGCGCGCTGTCTGCACTGACTAGACTCACTGGTGCGTCCGGTCAACAGGCACCGGACGCGTCCGGTCAGCTGATCAGCGTTCTGGGAGCTCTCTATTCACGATCGGACTCACGGTGAACAAGCATCCGGTCGTTACAACCGAGCGTTCGATCAAACACCGAAGAGGCAATGAACAGTGCCTTCAGTGCGTCTGGTCACGCGAAACCCTAGCGTCCGGTCGCACAAAAACGCTCTCTGGAGCTGACCGGACTCTAGACCAAGTGCGTCCGGTCGATTCCCAGTCAGCGTCCGATCACCACGCGCAAACTGGACAACGCTGGTGTTCAACGACCGGACTCTGACAGGGTGCGTCCGGTCGCTTCGATGCAGCGTCCGGTCACCCCAAACAGCCCTCTGTTCGTCCACTGAATCGACCCGATCTCCCTCAAATCAAAAGCACTAGGGCTCAAATTTTGTGTGAGGGATCACAAGGATATTAGTGAGCTACTCCTAAGAGATCATGGCTCGAACCCAAATCCAAATCAGTGAATCAAAGAAAACGGTGAAGAACGGGCAAGGACTTGATCCCAAAACTAAATCCGCCCGATCTGTGAGTTCGTGAGGTATTGGAGAAATTCCTTCGGTAGAAAGAAGACTCTCACGAAGCTACACAAGATGGTTCAAACGGATTTGTGGATCTTCCCTCGAAACAAGAATTCTCATGAAGATCAAAAGAGGGGAAAACGTGCAAACACGAAGAACAAAATCGCAAGACAAATCAAAGCACGAATTTGATCCTTGGAATCAGCTAAATGCATGATTGATTAAGCTCTCGGTGTAGGGCTACAAGCCACTCCTAGCAACTCAAAGCTCGGATGGCGAAAAGCTCAAGAACAAGAGCCGGTCTCTCCTCTAACCCTAGCCTTCTCTCACAGGAACAAAGTGAGAGAGACACCGTCCAAGAATTCCAAGGGATACGGCTGCCCTAGCAGCCCCCTCTTATATATAGGCGCACGTTCGAAGACCAAAATGCCCTTACATTAAGCACTCAACCCAAATACCCCCCAGGGGTAAAACTGTCCAACCCTAGCAGTTTCATCCGACGACCATGCACGCACATCCGGTAGCTTCGCCTCGACGCGACCTCCCTGATGCCGCCACGTGCCGTCATGTTGACCACCGCGCCTTCCTCGTGGATAGCTACGCCGCCGCGCCAGCCTCTCCGCGCCGCCACGCGTCGACCGTCCTTTCGGACCAACCCCCGGTTTTGAGGCCCCAACCGGGAAACCCGCCAGCCCAGGTTTTGAGGCCCAAACCTGGCAAACCGTCCACCCCAAGTTTTGTGGCCCAAACTTGGAAACCCGCAAGCCCAGGTTTTGAGGCCCAAACCTGGAAACCGTCCAACCCGAGTTTTGAGGCCCAAACTCGGAAACCAGCCACCCGAGTTTGAGGCCCAAACTCGGAAACCATCGATGGTAGCTTTTTGAGGCTCAGCTAGCGAACCCGCACCGTAGACGGGATGTGGTTCGCACACCCCGACCACCGGCACTGATGCTGATGCATGTCCAGCCTCCACGCCGAGCACAATGCCTTCGCCATCCTTCTTAACTCGGCCGACGGCACTTGCACCGCACGCAAGCCCGTGTCCGACCTCCCGCCAAGTGCCACGACGCCATCGTCTTCCTCCCGACTCGGCCGATGCATCGCACATCCCCATGTGCTCTCGCTCGCCGATGCCACATGCCAGCTACCACAGCTGGTCCTCTAGCCCTCTGGTCCATCAGTCCAAGCCTCACGTCCGCCCTTCACCACTCTGGGTACATCGGCATGGCACGTCCGCCGCACGACACGCCCATCCTTCACCGCTCCCGGTCCGTCGGCACGACACATCTCTACTTGACCTTCACCTCACAATTGACCACTGTATCTGAGCTCAACACCTGCACATCAACACAGCCAAGAGACACATGTCAACACATGAAACACCACAACACAACGCCACCGGTTAGTCATAAGTATTAAGCACATAGCGAGATAATGACTCAACCGGGTAAAAGCCTCAAACCTTCCTCACAAAGTCAATCATTCATCATATATATTCTCAGGGAGGACATTGGCTTGTGGTTGATGGGGGAGGTGTCTTCGAACCTGTTGCCTCCGCCGTCGTGCCTCGTTGTTGCTCGTTCGTGCTTGGCTGGCTTGTCATTGTCGTGTTGTTGCCCTTACCGGCCTCTGAGCTTCTTGCCTCATTGACCGGGCCGATCGGCGGACTATTTGGAGGCGGGGGAGACACAGTTCCTATGTCAGTGCCCTTTTCCTTTTCCCCGCCATCACCTTCTACCTTTTCCTTGTCCCCGCCTTCGCTACCGCCTTCTCCTTTGTCCTTTCCCTTGCCCTTGTCCCCGCCCTTTTCTTCGTCATCATCGCTGTCGTGATTTGGATCTTCCGGAGGACAAGATCCGGCGGCTGATGGTTGTGATGCTGGTGTCGGCATTGGAGTTAGCGTCCGAGCAATGATCTCGATGTCCTCGTGGTTCCATAGGACTTCCAATCCAAGTCCCTGCCCTAGGTGCCTGGCCGGTTGTAGGTTGGGATGGTCCAATTCAAAATGTTCTTAGTCGAGAACGTGCCATAATGGGCTCACGACCACAAAGTCTTCAGGGATGTTGTCTTTGTTGAAGTCATGAATATCGTGGGGTGCAAGAATGCATACCTCGGCCACCACCATCTTCTTGGACCTTCCGAACGGGATGAGGAGTTGGACGTGCTAGTTTTCCTTGTAGTCCTCGTTCGAGACCCTTGGGCGATCTTCGTTCATCGGCAGTAAGGCTTTCTTTTCCTTTTCTTGAGGACTGGGCAGCCCATGGTGATCAAACATCTTCGACCTCATCGCGACCATCTTCGGGTCGTTGCTCGTGAAGGCTTCCTTTATTGAGCTTTTGATCATTTCAGCCACGCCTTCATTGAAGCCCTTCTTATATAGCTCATCTTTATACCTCTGCCTAGACTTGTATGTGGCTGCATCGGATTCCCACGACTCAACCGACTTCCAGCTCATCTTCGACCCGACACCACGAACGCGGCCGCTGTGCTCGGGGGTTCCTAGGACCTCGGTGAGCAAGTCGTGGCCCCGGCGGACCACGATGCTGTACTCAAGCTTTGCTTTCTCCATCAAAGTCTTCTCGACGTCCTCGAGGTGGGGCTCGTTAAACTTGGTCGCCCCAGGCTTCAGCCTCTTTGGAATGCGGGCCCTCATGTGGTCCTTTGCCCTTGTGTCGATGCCCTCATACGGATTTGGAACCTCGGCAGCCTGTCTTGCTTGTTCTTCTTGATGCCACTTGGTCCTCTGACCGGCAAAGCCAGTCATGCCCAAGTGGTGAGGATTCTTGTTCCTCTTCGCGAGCTCACTGAACTTAGCACTCTTTTCCTCTGCTTCTTGTGTCTTTCTCATTTCGCAGAAAGTGTCCCACATGTGTGCCTTGACCATATTGTACTTCAGCAGTGGCAACTTCCCCTTCTTCACGTAATTTCTGGTCAGCATGGACCTGAAGTTGCGAAGGGCAGTCGACGCCATGTGCAAAGCCCACTTCTGGCACTTCTCCATGTCAGCTGAGGGCGGATATCTGAATCTCCTTGTCACCTCACCCCATACATTGTTTTTTATGTCAGTAGGGACATCGTGCCAGTTGGGCCAAGTGATCTCCACCTTCTCCTTGGCTATACACGCCACTTGATTGCTGAACTTGCCAATGACTGTATCTGGAGCTATTGGGTTTCCCTCTGGCCCCACCGCATCGATGACATGCACCTCATTTGCTTTGTCCAACTTGTGTGTCCCGTGTTGTCCCCTCACCCTCTTCTGGCCCTTAGATTTGGACGAAGAGGTTGCCGTAGAGGGAGAGGGGGCTTCTTCCTCCCTGACCACGTCTTCGTCCCTGAACTCGAGCTGACGAGGCACAATCGGCAGCTGTTGACAAGAGTCTCTTGCCTTTAGTTTTTCACACGCATCATTGTACATGTTAGAAAGCCAGCGTGTTGCGTAAACCTCGAAGTCGTGACTATGTGCTTCGTCCGCCCTCGGTTCGTACGTCGGATCGTTGTCCACCTCCGTACGCTGCTTCTTCGGTGGTGGAGTCACAGACGCCCCACTCATGAAGCTGGTTGACGAGGAGCTAGGGGTAGGGTCCCTCCATTTGTTTGTTTTGTATTCCGCCATTTCAGTTCTACATATACACAGACGCGTATATAATATGATCAGTTCAAAGTTTTTGAATAAAAAATAACACGTATAAATTTTTGGCTCAGATTTGCCCCTAGGTCAACACGTCACTGCTAAACTGGTTACTTGTAAAATACAAGCCATCCTAGTCTAGCAGCTGACTCAGCATAGAAAGTAGGGAGCAATTGATCATCATCGTCGCTGCCTCAGCATAGATAGAAGGGGTCACATCATCGCATTTGCCACTACCTCAGCTTACAAGTTCAAAAAAATCATCAATGCAAATGCCATAGTAGGGAGTAGGGAGAGTAGTAACAGAGAGTAGTAGTAGGGAGAGGAGTATAAAGAGAGGAGGAGGGATAGTAGTAACAGAGGACTAGTAGGGAGAGTTGTATAGAGAGGACTAGTACAGAGACTAGGTAGAGAGTAGGGACATGAGTAGTACAGTAGTATAGAGTAGTAACAGAGAGTAGTAGGGAGAGGAGTATAGAGAGGAGTAGGGGGAGTAGTAATAGAGAGGAGTAGTAGGGAGAGGAGTAGTTCACTAGTATAGAGTAGTAATGAAGCACTAGTACAAAGTAGTAGTAGAGAGTAGGGCATTTGCATAGTGTAAAAAAACATCATAGGGCATCATAGGCCGCAAATAAAAAAGCATCAGATGGCATCATAGGTAGTGGCATTTGCATAGTAGGGTAAAAAGGCATCAAAGTGCATCATAGACAGCAAATAGTAAGTAGATAGTAGTAACCAGTAGTAAGTAGCAAGTAGACAGAAGATAAGTAGATAGGAGTACTAGCAATAGAGAAGTAGTAAGTAGCAGTAGTAAGTAGGAAGTAGTAGATAAAGGTAAGTAGTAGAGAAGTAGTAATAGTTAGCAGTAGTAAGTAGTAAGTAGCAGTAGTAGATAGAGGTGTAGGCAGTGATATCAAAAGAATAACACTGGGTATATGAAGTCAGAATATGGGGACTGCACCATTTGAATTATATACGTGCTTATCTCCATGCTGATCATAATGATGAAGTTCTAGATGCAGTGCAGAATCCAGTTTACTCTGAATTATATATGTGCTTATCTCCATGCTGATCTTATACAAGGAGTTCGAATCCAGCCATCTCCAACATGAATATAGAGTTACAGTGCAACATCTCTGATCAACATGGAGATATACAAGGAGTTCTCCATGTGTTTTCCAGCATGGAGACAAAAGATAAGCACATATTCACTGATCATAATGATGAAGATGCAGTGCAGATTATAAAAATAAAAATGTAGAGTTACAGTCATGTTCTGAAAATGCCAACTGAAAAACCTGATATCTTACTGAAAAACCATAGGAAATGATAGAACCATAGATCATATCAGTGACTAATAATTAAGAAATGACTGAACCATAGATCATATCAGTGACTAATAATTAAGAAATGATAGAACCATTGATCATATCAGTGACTAATAATTAAGAAATGATCATATCAGTGACTAATCATACCTATATATGTCAGTGACTAAAGCCATTGATTAATAATTCATTGATTAATCATATATATATGTCAGTGACTAAAGCCATATATAAAATTCATACCTATATATATGTCAGTGACTAAAGCCATAGATCATATCAGTGACTAATAATTCATGTCAAACCATGTTCAGGAGGTTAGTGAAATTAGCTATTGCTTAAACAAGTTTAGGAGGTTAGTGGAGGCAAAGCCATAGATCATATCAGTGACTAATCATCTCAAATCCTACATCAGTGACTAAGTCATCTCAGGAAGCAGGGCATCATCACATAGAAGCATGGCATCACATAGAAGCATGACATCATCTCAAACGAGGAAGAAGAGGTTATGAACTCACATCGGGCTCCTGGCGATGCTCCGGCGGTGGACGAGCTCCAAGCGACGGGCAGTGGCGGTGGGCTAGGGCACCAACGGACTCCTGGCGGCGGGCGGGCTCCAGGCGATGCTCCCGCGGCGTACAGGCTCCAGGCGATGCTCCCGCGGCGAATAGGCTCCAGGTGAGGCTCCAGGCGATGCTTTGGCAGAGATGGCAGTGGCGGCGGGCTAGGGCACCGACGGGCGGGGCTCCGACTCCGGCGGCACTAGGGCACCAGTAGTGGAGGAGGAAGGGCGCTAGGGTTTCATTCAGGCGGCGCGCTGCTTCCTCGGTGAGGGCGGTGCAGGAGGACGGCGGCGGCGGAAATGGCGTTGCGGCGGCGGTGGTGAAATTCGACAGCCCTTCGGGGTGAATTAATGATGCGCGAAGGACTGAAATGCCCTTCAGTGTAGCGGGGCTTATATAGGCAAGGAGTAACCGCAGCGGGCAATATAAGGAGCCCGCTGCGATTAATATTTACCGTAGCGGGCTCCTTATGTTGCCCGCTGCGGTTAATAACAAATAACCGCAGCGGGCACATTAAGATGCCCGCTGCGGTTATGACAAAGATTTGTTATTAATAATATTAACTTATTCATGAGTCATTAACAAATTGAGATTTGTTATTAATAATATTAACTTATTTACAAAATCTATTACAAAACTTGTCCACTACATTATTACATAGACATGTGGCATATATACATCCTATTTTGGTGCTGGCGCTTTCACGGACCGCTTCTCACCATCGGGACGGGCCCAGGGCTTCATACCGCTCTTGTTGCAACGGTCCTGAGAAGGTTGAGCATAGTAGTCTTCTCGACATGCCTTAGGTTGTAGGCCGCACCTGGAAGATCGACTTTACCATTATGAGGTGACCCAGGGTGAAGGTCCTGCCTGATGCCCTGGTTGAGAAGATCCGTCCGTGACTTCAGACCATCCTTCATCTTTCCCAGAATGTCCAACAGGACACCAATCGTGCTATCAAAGACGTTCTTCTCGAGATGCATACAATCGATGCCATGGGGTGTTTTCAGTGTCTTCCAATATGACAGGTACTCGAAGAAAATCGACCTCTTCTTGAAAGGAACAGAGGGGACCTGCGACCCTTCCTCCGTCGTGTCTCGCTTTTGCTTCCTCGTTTGTTTTGTCCCCTCTTCTGGTGACTTCTTCTTCTTCCCAAACTCGATCTAATCAATATCCTTCACCGTCTCATACACTTTTGGCCCCCAACTAGTCTGCGCCGTTGGTTCACCCTGTGGCTCGCCCTGATCATCGAACAATTGATTCATGACACTTCTTCTATATTTGTGCCTTTTCGGAAGGAACCGCCTGTGCCTCATGTAGACCATCTTGTTCAATCCCTTGAGGTAAGTGTAGCATGTCTCGTCGATGCACATTACGCAGCCGGTCTTCCCTTTGATCTGCCCCGACAGTGAGAAGAGGCCGGGGTAGCCGGTGATCGTGACAAAGATGATGGCTTTTAGGGTGAACTTCTCCTTGAGGGACGCATCCACCATCTCGACCCCAACATCAAATAGCTCCTTCATTTCCTCCATTACCGGCTTGAGGAAAACATCGATATCGTTGTCGGGCTGCTTCGGTCCTGAGATAAGCATGGTCAACAGAAGATACCTACGCCTCTGACACAGATGGGGAGGTAGGTTGTATATGGTCAGTACGACCGGCCAGGTGTTGTGGGAGCTGCTCAGCTCGCCGAACAGATTCATCCCATCTCGGTGCTCAGCGCGAACCGAACGTTCCTGGGATCTTTGCCAAATTGCGGGTAGGCCTTGTGGAAATCTTTCCACTGCTGGCCATCGGAGGGGTGCCGCAGCATGCCATCGTCCTTCAAGCGGTCAGGTGATGCTTGCTAGGACATGAGCTTCGCGTCCTCTGGGTTCCCAAATAGCGCACGGAGGCGGTCGATCACTGGCATGTACCACACCGACAGTGCCGGACTTCTCCTCAACGTGTAACCCTCTTCTTCCTCGTACTGCTATTGAGCCGAGATGCGATTGGTTGCAACACTGCTCTTCTTGACACCCTTCTTCTTCTTCCTCTGGCCACCTCGCAAGGCCTCATCGTCGTCTGCATCCACGTGACAGCCAACATTTCTCTTGTAGCGACTGGCGCCACAGTGTGGACAGCTCATCAAATTCTCATACTTTGTGCCCCGATAGAGGATGCAGTGGTTAGGGCAGGCATCGAACTTTCTAAGCTTCATCGTCACTGGCCGGATAAGCTTATTCGCCCGATATGTATTTGCTGGAATCTTGTTACTCATCGGGAATGTTTTAGCAAGGTAACCTAACAGCTCATCAAAGCTACTGTCTGACCACCCATGCCGAGCCTTCATCATCAACATGTGGAGGTTGAAACGGAGCACCGTGCAATCCTTCGGACATTCCTCGCCGTTCTTATATAATGGATCATGTGACACCTGCTTCATCTCTCTGAAATTTTCCAGCCACTTTAGGGAGCCATACACAACGTCATCTTCGTCGATGTGGTTGAGTAAATCCTGAAACAGCTGCACATCCGCAGGGTCCTACACCGTAGCGTCCTCAACATCTCCACCACCATCATCTGTCATATCCTGGAGTACATCCTCCACAGCGATGTGGTCACGAGCACTACTATCACTGAAGGCAGGCGCTACTGTTGCTGATGAGACGTGCGCTCCAGGATCTTGGTTCACCGTCGTCGTCGACGCTGAGCTTACTCCAGATGCCGCCCCGACACCCGGATCGAATCTCTCGCCGTGATGAGTCCACACCGTGTAATCCTCCATGAGACCAAAACAAATCAAATGAGATTGCACTGTGCCTTCGTCTTTGAAGGCGGTCACATTCTTGCAACAATGACATGGACATATGATTATCGTCTGGTTCGATCTCTCATGGTCAGCTTTCGCAGCGGCAATAAACTTTCTCACTTCAACGAGATACCGCACATCAAATACTCTATTGATCTTATACATCCATTCGGACCGGTCCATCGTACCTGCGATCCTTAATTAATTACACACATCATGAATCACAAAACAAAGATGAATTAGAAAAAATAATAATTTATTATATTTATGTTAAATCTAGGGACAGAAACAACGACGGCAAATAAAATTAATGCATCCATTATGAACTTAGAGAAACAAATACCAGTTTTCTCTCTCGTCCATGAAACTAGATCTAAAAAGGAGGCTAAAAAGAGAGGAAAAGAGAGGGGAAAGAGGGTGGAGATCATCTAGGTACCTCTTGTGGAGTACTTCTCCTCCAAATCAAACAAATAAACCTCAAAAACAAGTTATTTGGGGCAAAAATTCGGCAAAACTTCTCCCCACGTTTTTGTGTAGAGGAAGAAGATGATCAGGTTCCTTTCTACTGGCGGCGGCGGCTTAAATAGCGGGAATAACCGAAGCGGGCAACGTAAGGAGCCCACTGCAGTTAATCTTATTTAACTGCAGCGGGCACATTATATCGCCCGCTGCGGTTAACAATTAACCGCAGCGGGAAAATAAGGAGAATAACCATGGCGGGCAAAAACTGTGCCCGCCACGGAGCCCATTTAGGCAACGCTGCGCAAGTTCTTTTTTAGTAGTGAATGGAGAATGGAACAGTCACAACATGATTCACACGCAGTGCCCCACAATCATTGAGCCATTGCATCTTGTATGGAGAAGGATGGCGTCGCTGTTTTAATCCCATTCTCTCAACTAATTCTTGACTTGCAATATTATTGCAGCTGCCATTATCAACAATAATTCTACACAACTTATCTTGGATCATGCCTCGAGTATGGAATAGATTGTGTCGCTGTTCGTTCTCTTCTTTTGCAGCAGTAACACTAAGCACTCGAAGAGAAATAAAGCAATTATTATCACCTTCATCGGGTTGGATCTCACTCTTATCATTTGGAAGTTCTTCATCATATCATGGAGCATCTTCTTTTGGATCACTTTCAGATTCCCAATCACCATGCTCATTTATAATCATGGTCCTTCTACTTGGACATTGTGCAGCAACATGTCCACGACCATGGCACTTATGACACACAATTTCTCTGCTACGTGTAGAGGAGGTAGCAGCTGAAGCAATGGTTGGGGCTGCTGCATTTGCAGCAGATCGCTGCTGATTTGCTGATGAGGATGCTGTAGAAACTGCCATTTTTGATGCAGCAATGGATGGAGAGGACCTAGCTACAGCACCTTGGGATGGACCTCCACCAAATGAAGTACCAGCCTGTTGTTTGCGCCATGGGGCTGCTATAGAATTACTTGCATATGATTTCCCACGTGCTTCGTGCTGAATTTTTCTCTCGGTGCGCATAGCTTGATCAACAAGGTCTTGCAAATTATGGTATGGAAACATCTCAATAAAACCAGAAATATCTTCATTGAGACCTCCCAAAAATCTTGCCATTTTTTACTCAGCGTCCTCTCTAATTCTAGCCCGTACTAACAACACCTCCATCTCCTTATAATATTCATCAACCGATCTCTTTCCTTGCTTCAACATTTGCAGACTATTGCGAAGATCACGTTGATAGCTAGATGGTACAAACTGTCTCCTCATCACTCTCTTCATCTCATCCCAAGTATTAATATGATCACGTCCCAACATAAGCTAATTTTCTTGGATTTGATTCTACCAAGTGAGAGCATAACCAGAGAACTCAACTGAAGCAAGATTCACACGCCTCTGATCGAAGAGATTATGGACTCTAAAAATTTGATCACACTGCTGAGCCCACTCAAGATATGCATCAGCATCTTCTCTTCCTCTAAATTTTGGGACACTTAACTTGACATAAGCAATACTGTCCGGGTCATCTCTGTTATGACGACCATGATGATGCTCTCTATCTTCATGATCAGCACGCCGACGATGATCTCGTCGCCGCTCAAATAATCCACCATTAGCAAATGGATTCTCATTATCATCAAATCCTTCTTCATGATCAAAGCCATCAAATTCTTGATCATCAAAATGGACACGACGACCATGTCCATGTCGTCCTTCATGCTGGCCGCGATGACCAGCTCGCCTACCACCACCACGACCACCTCTGAAACGATCATGAAAGCCATGTTCCGCATCTGAATTTTCACCTTCAGATTCATCATATTGATGTTGAGGAGCCCTTCGTCCATCTCTAGGCATGCGCTTATTCAACATCCTCTCCATGGCCTCCAATACTGAATTTCCCATATCACACAACTCAGCCCGTGACACAGGGGGTTCTTCTTCTCCATGACGACCACCATGAATACTCAAATTAGATTCTGCCATGTTAGAGAGCTTGCAAGAAAAAGTGGAATAGGATAAAAATTTGTGGAATCACACAATCTCACTTCTTACTTACCAATGTTCTTACTCGTTCTCAAGGACTGTAAGTGTGCTAGTGCAGCAGCTCAACGGATGTGATCGAGAGGTGGCAAGGATTACGAATCGAATGTCCCGGTTTCAGATTTTGTGGAGCTATAGGTGGTTGTTCAAGGGGGCTATGGTACTGAAACAATGTGACTTAAATCGTTCAATCAAAATATAAATGTTGCTGTTCGGTGCACCACAAACTTGAGATAAAAAAATTAATACTTGGAGATAAAAACAATCCGCAACACGGCCCCATTCACTTCTCTTCTTCTTTTTTTTATTTCTTTTTAACTCTTTCTTTTCACTTCTTTTTTTTCAGCAAACACAGGATAACATATGAGGGGTGCGGATAAAAATTTAACAAGAGTACGGCGGAAGAACAACAATGGTGACTAGCAACAAGATGAACGAAACAAACACAAAGTAACAGTACCACGAAATGGCTATAGGATTTTTCGTGTGGCTTTTTAGTGGACTATAGGACAGGAACAAAACACAATATATGTGATGGATGAAAAGCAGGAATAGATGGTAAACGAAATGGTAGATAAATGGGTGATAACAAAACCTACCGTGACAACGATAGCTCTGATTACCACATGGTACGTTCCGATTAGGATCGGAAAGGAAATGGCCTGATCTTCATGACAGTAGGTTTGCGAACAAAGGATAACTTGCTGCGAACAGTGGGATAACTAGCTTTATACCTGACAAAGGTTGGATGCAACCAAGCGATAGGGAGAGAGGCACCGAAACCGCGAAGACTTCGACTCGATCTCCGAACGACCGCAGAACCACAATCCGGAACTAATCCACACAATACGGTGCAGCCAAACGCAAGCCATAGAGCATGAAGTACGGGACCTCAGAGAGGTCTCTCACATGCCCAAGAAGAACTCGCAAGAACAAAGGTTTGAGTAAGATTACTCAAGAACACGCTGCAACAGTAGGGGTGGTTTATCAATTTATCAAAAGGTTCCAAATAGCTTAGGGGTAGGGGATATTTATACTAGGAACAACCCTCCTAGATAGGTATGAAAACGAAATAGAGTTTCTGAAGATAAGTAATGTGAAAGGTCTCCTCGAGATGCCTTCCTGAAGTGGTCTCGCGTGATTGTTGGCCTCTAGAGCAGTTTCTACTAAACTGACCATAACTCTTTATTGGGAACTCCAAATGATGAGCCGTTTGTTGGGTTGGAAATTTAACTTGATAAGCTTTCACACCATGTGCAGCATGCACCACAAAACATCATAGAATGGTACAGTTTTGCATAGGAACTTGAACATCATGCAGACTGTTGAACTTATGACTAGTCATCACTTATTCAATCATAACTTAATGATGCGGAGTCCAAATGCGATGAAACCACTTGGGTTTGAAAGTAGACTCGACAGGCTTTCCAAAATGTCCTCATGGGCCTCAAAATCTTCAGAGAATCAAAAGTTATGGTAATTCTTTGTAATGGTCCGTTTTTGCCATCGCACTGGTCCGTTTTTGCCATTGGACTGGTCCGTTTTTGCCATCTCACTGGTCCGTTCTTGCTGGTCCGTCTTCTCTGTGATAGTCTGACTCTTGTGGTCTGATTCTTCCTTCTCTTCATGTATACTCCTAAGTACAACTAAAGTAGAGCTATTAGGTAGTATATCATTCTCAGAAGTATAAAGATTACAATTAGTAAGGAAAGAATTCACCTGCTCTTGTAGTTTCTTAGCACGACTTCTTGTATGTGGACCTTGATTGGTAGTATTTGAACTTGAAGTAGTGTGCACAGCTAGTATGTCCTCTTCAGGTGACCCCCTTATGTAGGGACCACCAGCTCACTTTGCCATATTTCTTCATTATATGCATAAACACACTTCCATGTACAAGTGGAGCTGGTTATTGATAAAAGTATGTTCTAAGAACATATATGATGAATGATTGACTTTGATGAGGAAGGTTTGAGGCTTTTCCCGGTTGAGTCATTATCTCGCTATGCGCTTAATGTTTATGACTAACCGGTGGCATTGAGTTGTGGTGTGTTTCTATGTTGGCGTGTGTGTGTGCAACATGTGTCTCTTGGCTATGTTGATGTGCAGATGTTGAGCTCGGATATAGTGGTCGATGGCGAGGTGAAGGTCAAGTAGAGACGTGCCGTGCCGACGGACCGAGAGCGGTGAAGGGCGGACGTGAGGCTTGGACTGATGGACTAGAGTACCGGAGGACCAGCTGTGGTAGCTGGCACGTGGCATCGGCGAGCGAGAGCACATGGGGATGTGCGATGCATCAGCCGAGTCGGGAGGAAGACGATGGCGTCATGGCACTTGGCGGGAGGTCGGACACGGGCTTGCGTGCGGCGCAAGTGCCGTCGGCCGAGTCAAGAAGGATGGCGAAGGCATTGTGCCTGGCGTGGAGGCTGGACATGCATCGGCATCGGTGCCGGTGGTTGGGGTGTGCGAACCACATCCCGTCTACGGTGAGGGTTCGGTAGCTGAGCCTCAAAAAGCTACCCTCGATGGTTTCCGAGTTTGGGCCTCAAAACTCGGGGTGGCCGGTTTCCGAGTTTGGGCCTCAAAACTCGGGATGGACGGTTTCCAGGTTTGGGCCTCAAAACTTGGGCTCGTGGGTTTCCGAGTTTGGGCCTCAAAACTTGGGGTGGACGGTTTCCAGGTTTGGGCCTCAAAACCTGGGCTGGCAGGTTTCCCGGTTTGGGCCTCAAAACCGGGGGAAGGTCCAAAAGGACGGTCGACGCGTGGCGATACCAAAACCGTCGGATGAAGAATGACCGACTCGGACGGTTTTACCCTCGATGGGGTATTTGGGTCAGTGCTTCATGAGAGGGCGTTTTGGTCTTCGGACGTGTGCCTATATATATGAAGGGGGCTGGTTAGGGCAGCCCATCCTTGGAGGTGTCACTCTCATTTTGTTTAGCTGAGAGGAGGCTAGGGTGAGAGGAGAGACCGGCTCTTGTTCTTGAGCTTTTCGCCATCCACGTTTTGTACTACGAGGAGTGGCTTGTAACCTGACACAGAGTGCTACACAATTCATCATCTAGCAGCAATCCAAGGATCAATTTATCCCCTCCTCTTTGTTGGCTGAAATTTGGATCGAATCGCGTTTTTGTTCTTCGCATTTTGGTTTTTCCCCTCCCGGAGATTTGCCTCGTTCTCCCTCTCCGAGCGACGATTTGCGATTCCATTTGAATCAGATTGTTCTATGTCATGAGCTCCTTCTTTCCACCGAAGGATTTCTTCTCTAACCTCACGAGCTCGTAGAACGGGTCGAAATCGCGTTCGTTCTTCGTTCTTCCCCCTTTTCTAGTGTTCTTCGGATTTCTCGTGGACTAGCTTCCCAACACGTAGAAGAACACTTGGGAGAAGTTTGGTTGCATCCCCGTTCGATTTGGTTGAGTTCCAATCGAATTTGAGTTTGATACGGGCTGTTTTCAGCCTTTCTGGGCATTCCCGGACTGTCCGGGACTTATCCCCGGACTATCCGGGGGTCGGGGTTGTTCACGGGCAGCGAGGTCGCTGTTTTCATTTTTGAACGGCGGACTGTCCGGGACTCATTCCCGGACAGTCCGGGGTTCACTAGCGGACAGTCCGCGGTTCACTAGCGGACAGTCCGCGACTGCACAGTTTTGCTGATTTCGGCCATATCTTTTGCATACGAGCTCCGATTTGTGATCCATTTGTTGCGTTGGTTTCCTAACTTATTAAGGATCATTCCAAAGTACTTTTGCCACCATTGGTCAAAGTATTTTTGGTCGGACACTTCTTTCTTCTCCATAGGAGTTAAGTGTTCCTCTTTCGGAGTTTCGTTTGTTCTAGCGGGCGTAACTTTTGCGTTCGAGCTCCGATTTGAGATCTGTCTGTTGCGTTAGTTTCCTAACTTCATAAGGATGTTTACAAGGTGCTTTTGCTACTAGTTGGCCTAAGTAGTTTTGGTCGAACACTTTCCTCTTCTCCATAGGAGTGGGGTGTTCCGTTATCGGAAGTTCGATTGTTCTAGGAGCTTGCTTGTGCAGTTTTGTCCCATTGCTTTGGTGCTTCATTTTGGGGGTTCTTTGGTAGTTCCGCTGTACCTCTAGGACATCTCCTAGGGTATCCACCTATTCGTAAGTCATGAACTCACCGGTTGTTTTAGTCTTCGCTTTTGGGGTGATTTTCTGGGACAAGGGCCATCATTTCTCGAGAAGAAATTTGAGGCTGCCATTCACCCCCCCTCTGGTCGCCAATTCGGTCCTTCAATTGGTATCAAAGCCAGTTAAGGATCTCTCTACCTTAACCGGTTCCGGATCCACGAAGGCGACCTTTTGAGAGCGGTTTTGTTTCCGACTTTGCTTGTCGAGGTGTTGAGCTTGTGTTTTGGCTAACATTAACGGTGCTTTTCGAGATGGCACCAAGTTCTTCTTCCAGTGTGTCTTTGTCCTTAGGTTTGAGTCTTGGACATGCGACCGAGGATGACATTTTGGCAAGAAGGAGGAGTACGGCTCTTGAGGCGGAACGCGAGGTGGATGCTTTGCTGGGCTTCCTAGGAGATGATGGGCATTCGACGGAGGATCGCATACGCGAACTTGGCAAAGCCAAGAAAGGAATTCTTGCTGCTTGTCTTAGGATTTTATCCCAACAATTTGATGCTTGTTGTGATGATAACCTGAGATATGATGAGCTTTGTGATATCTTGCATAGAAAGATCAAGAAATTGAAATGCTCCATCACTAGGTTAAAATGTGGCCTTTTTCATTGGAAGTCTAGTGCATCTTTACCTTGCACCTCTTGTAGTGACATGGTTAGGAAGAATGATGAGCTATGCTTTTCTCATGCTAGCTTGAAATCTAAAAATGAAATGTTGAAATCAAATGCTTCCATACCATGTCTTGTTTGCTTTGACTTGTGCAAGGACCTTGTTTATGCTAAATCTGAAATAGCCTTGCTTATGTCAAATGCTTCTTTACCATGTGTTTCATGTGAGTCTTTGCATGCTAAAATTAATGAATTAAAATTGACTCACACCACATGTGTAGATTAACTTGAGCATGGTAGGGCTGAAATTGATGAGATAAATTCTAGGCCTTGTAGCTTGTGCTCTTTGAATAAAAATGCTTGCCATGCCTCTAGTGCTATTCATGATTCTTTGCTTGATGTGAATGGTGATGTTTCTTCCACCGATTTCATTTGCACTTCATGCATTGATTTGGAAAAAGAGGTTTTGGCTTTGAGGGTTTTGCGCGATGATATGAGCACCAAGTTGGTTGAGCACAATGATATGAGTGCCAACCTTGAAAAAGAAATTGAACTCTTGCGTACCACATATGCTGAGTGCATTAGAAAGGAGATGGAAAATTTGAAAAATGCTCCATGTGGTACTTGTGATCGCCTCATGTTTGAAAATGAGGTTTTAGCCAAAAGATGCAAGAGTCTTTGTGCTAAGTCTTTTGATTCACGCACTTCTTGCAACTCTGATGTTGATGCTTCTAAAATTGCTTCTTTGCAACCGGAGTTGAGTTCTTGTGTTGCGCGTGAGTCTTTTGATGTTAGCACTAGTGTCAAGGTTTCGGATAGCTCTTTCATAGCTACTCCTAACCTTGATGTTTCTTCGAGTGATGTCCAAGGGACTTATCTTGATAAGGGTGCTTCTCATATTTTTGGGACTCGTGCTCCCAATCCGGTTTTCCATTGCACCTTTTGCAAGAAGGATGGACACTCATTCGATATTTGTTTCCGCCGTGTCAAACACGAGCGTAGAATTCGAGCTAAGGTTTTTAGGAAGCCGCGTAGCCTTTCCCATGGCACGTGTGCTCCGAGTGTTGGCACCAAGTTGGTTGTTGATGCTTCTTGTTCTAAGTCCCAAGGGACTTCTCACTTGTCAGAGAATGGTGTGCCTTCCAGTAGGCCTTTGTACCATTGCTCTTTTTGTGAGAAAGATGGGCATCAAGAAAGCTTTTGCTACCGGCGTGCCAAACGTTTGCGCCAAGCTCGCTATTCTAGGAAGATGGTGGTTCATAGCCCTTCTCATGGCATGAACGCTTGTGCTCCTAGTAAGAAGCCCCTCTTTGTTGATGGGTTTTATGACTCCTTTTCTAGTGGGATAGGTCATGATCGTGGACATGCTTCTGGTGCTTCTTCTCTTGGTCCACGTCATGCTTCTCATGATGCTTCTATTGGTTCTTCTACAAAAATCTTGGAAGATGTTTGCCTCTTTTCCCGTGGTACGACTCGTTCTTCTCCTCGAGTTGTCCTTTTGAGGAATGCTTCCAAGGGTGTTTCACAATGGCATTTTAACCAACATTTGCATCATGCTAACCCACAAGATAAGTTGAGTTTTGTGACCAAGTCTTGGGTTCCCAAGTATATGCTTGCTAACCCTTCAGGATCCAAGACTCGGGATACTTTGTCCTCTTGTGTGTAGATATGAGGACGCGGGGTGGAGAACATGCGCATGATGGAGCTTGATCTTTTAGATGTGATCAAGAGTTGATGGTTCTCTACACCCCGCTTAGATTTGTCTCCAAAGAGGCTTTTGCAGTTCGGTGAGGTTTCTTTTACACTCATACCTTGTACATCCATGATCTATGTCTTGTGGTATCAGATGATTCTTCATGTGCCCACTTGTATAGTTCTTGCATGTACATTTTCTTTTGTATCATGTTTTGTTTTAGTCTAGCATGTGCTATCTTGTTTATCATGTCATGCTAGCTTTGTGTACAGCTTTTGTGGAATATCCACTTTTTATGCTAGTTTGTGACCCTCATGAACATTGTGCCATGTTTTACCATATTTCTCCATGAGCTTGATTTGTAGTGGTATGATGTTCATTAGGTATCACTTTTCAGGTGCTAGTTTTGGTTAGCTACATGTATCCTGTTGATATGATTAGTTTGAGCACTAGCCTTTCCACGATTTTATCATGTTACATGCTTTTGGATCTATTGCTATCATTATCTTGCATTGTAGCATGTGTTGAGGTTAAGGCTGTGTTTGGGTTGATCATGTCTTTAGGCTGCATTTTGCTATACAGTGCTTTATCCTGTTGCATGGTAGTCTTGACTAGTTTGAGTTTAGATCTCCTTGCGGTATCATTCATAGGTAGATCTCCTTTTGTTGAGAGTTCACCTTATGCTTATTATGTGACTAACCATTTTTGTGGAGACCTTGAGGTCACACTGGACGAGACAACGCCTTGTGTTTCTTCTGCCTTTGAGTGTGCAGGAGAACAGGATCCTGGAGAGAGCATTTCGGCTCATGGACCCGATCCCACTTCTGCCACGACTTGGGGTTCCGTTCGAGCAGCTCTCCAGCGAGCACTAGCTGCACCTGTGGGAGCGACAGTATCAGGCGAGGGGGAGACAACTTCGGCGAGGCAGGCACCCCGGTGTTCAGCAGATTCAGGCGTCCCCTCGGGTATCACACCAGTAGGCGGTCATGCGCTTCGTGAGGTACCTCCGACACACTTCTGAGTTCGGGTTTTGGTACTCTTCTTCCATGAACTCTTTTTGCTGTGTGGTCTTTTCGATGTGGATTTTGCTGGTTGTCGCTTGAGCGTTTCCTGGCTCTTCGCTTGTGAGTTTGATGTGTGTTTCCCTTTTAGTTGGGGAAGCATTTTGCCTATTGTATCTTAGTTTGACTGCTCCGATACCCTTTTTTTGGGTTTTCCTTTTTAGGCTAGCTTTTGCTTCGTTCCTTATAGGTTAGCTTTTGCATGCATTTCATCATGTATATCTTGCATTTTAGAGCTTCATGTATAGACCAATGAGAATGAGACTATGCTCTTTTTGGTATGCCCTATTGATTCATGATGATGCTTGTAGCTTAGGCTCTTTTTGATCACTTGATACATGTTATGAGCTAAGCTATTTTTTGCAAATGGTGAACTTGATTAATCAACTATAAAACATTTAATTTGTTCACCATTGAGATTGGCAACTAGCATGGGTAGGATGTGTTGAGATCACTCGTGCTATATTTTGTATGCTAGGTTGCTATGTCTCTTGCACTGAGTCATTCACTTGCTTGGATTGTTCATATTTACCCTGCGCTTAAAATTTGATCCAAGTCTAGTGAAATGAAAAGATCGAGATGGGATTGCATGTGTCAGCACATCACGGTATCGAGACTGTTTCTCATTGCACATTTGAGTTAAACTTGAGCTGTGTAGTGTAAGACCGAAACCGGTGCTTTAAGCTTCTGATTGCTTTTCTTGCATAGGCTTAGCCTAGTTGAAAAGTTAGGCAATGACCATGCTTTTAACCTCTCGCAATCACATGCTTTTAAATATGAACTTGTGTTAATACCGCTGCAATCTCCGATAAAAATTTGAAAATAACACAAGTTTATGCTTCATTCTATTGCATGATGATTGAACTTTGCTAGGGGTAGTTCACCTTTTTATACTTGAGTTAGCACTTAGTTGATTTCCTGTCTTTTCATGCTAAGTGCTATTTTAGTGGTGAACTGCTTTTGAATGGCTTAAAACTACTCATATGTTTAATTGTTCATATTTCGTATTCACTTGATCAGTTTGAGCCTTTGCTAGCATTTGTTTTGATTGCTACACTTTCAGGGCAGCACCCTTTTGAGCATCTTTTCATTCTGATTGCTATACACTTGAAGCTGTTGCATTGTGCATATCATGCATTTTTAGCTTAGTGTACAGACCCCCAGCTCCGATACACTTTGTGGTTTCTTTCAATGCTCTTCATTGCCCCCATATGCTTTTGGTTGATGACTTGTCTTGTGTTTGTGTCAACTTTGTGAAAAATGTCAAAACCCCTCAGTATGTTCGCTTTTGTCAAGGGGGAGAAGCTGTTTGCAAGGGGGAGCTTGAGTGTTGGCACAAAGGGGAGAGTCATGCATTTTGGGGAGAGCTTTGAGCTAGGGGGAGTTTAGCTCTTTTATGCCCTTCTTCAATTGGTTTAGCTCCTTTATGTGTTTCAATTGGTATCCATCTTTTTGTATGGAGTGTAATTGGTGTCATGAGCTTTGTTGCATAGCCTTTGTATGTAGGCTTGCTTTCAGGAGGAGTCGCTTTTGTCTTGCTGCTTCTCCGCGTGCTCCGAGTGTTTGTGCTCCATTTAGTTTGAGCTTCTCCTTTTGTTTTTCTCAGTCAGGTATCGAGCCTGCTAGTCGTGTTGAGCTGTTTTTGCCTCTCTTGTCAAGGACTAGTAGTTTTTGCTTGGTATTTTCGATTGGTATGGACCCTTCAGCTAGTTGCGTCGAGCCTATGTGCCTCTGTCTTGAGGAACTAGCTGTTTTCACCAATTCTTTGCTCTTTGTGATTGGTTGCATTCTAATGCGTTGTTTCAGCCTCAATTGGTATCGAGCCTTGAGCTAGTGGTGTTGAGCCATTTTCTGCCTTTTCTTGAGGGCTAGCTCATTTTTGACATGGTTGCGTCGAGCCGTTGCCCATGTCTTTGGGAACAAAGTTTTTCGCTCTGTGTGATCGAGTTTTGGTCTTTGTTGAGTTGTTGCTCTGATCCTTTGCTTGGTTGCGTTGAGCCGTTGCCCATGTCTTTGGGGACCAAGTTTTCAGTTTTGGTATCTCAAACCATCTCTTGTGTCTAGTTTTTGTCAATTCAATCATCAAGGGGGAGAAAAAGGGGGAGAAATTTCGACCCAAGTGAACCCAAGTGGATAAGTACCTTGGTTTCTTTTGTGATGATAGTTTGACAATTTATTTGAGATTGGTTTTCGAGTACCTCTTGGGATTTCATGAAACTCTTGTTTTATCTTGACTCTTCGGTTGTGTGGAGGCTTTGCCCGCTTTCCCCATTTCTTTCGGGACCGAGAGCTTTTATCTGGAGTTTTCATGACCCTTCCTCATCTCAAGTAGCCTTGTGTTTGCTTTTGCTTGGCTTTTGGGCACATGAATAAGGCTTGCTTTCAAACCTTTCCTTTGTGGTTTTATTGTTAGTCAATGCATTCATCAATGGGGAGATTGAGAGCATATATGATGAATGATTGACTTTGATGAGGAAGGTTTGAGGCTTTTCCCAGTTGAGTCATTATCTCGCTATGCGCTTAATGTTTATGACTAACCGGTGGCCTTGAGTTGTGGAGTGTTTCTGTGTTGGCATGTGTGTGTGCAACATGTGTCTCTTGGCTGTGTTGATGTGCAAGTGTTGAGCTTGGATACAGTGGTCGAGGGCGAGGTGAAGGCCAAGTAGAAACGTGTCGTGCCGACGGACCGGGAGCAGTGAAGGGCGGACGTGAGGCTTGGACTGATGGACCAGAGGGCCGGAGGACCAGCTGTGGTAGCTGGCACGTGGCATCGGCGAGCGAGAGCACATGGGGATGTGCGATGCATCGGCCGAGTCGGGAGGAAGACGATGGCTTCATGGCACTTGGCGGGAGGTCGGACACGGGCTTGCGTGCGGCGCAAGTGCCGTCGGCCGAGTCAAGAAGGATGGCGAAGGCGTTGTGCCCGACGTGGAGGCTGGACATGCATCGGCATCGGTGCCGGTGGTTGGGGTGTGCGAACCACATCCCGTCTACGGTGCGGGTTCGGTAGCTGAGCCTCAAAAAGCTACCCTCGATGGTTTCCGAGTTTGGGCCTCAAAACTCGGGGTGGCCGGTTTCCAAGTTTGGGCCTCAAAACTCGGGATGGATGGTGTCGGTGGTACAAAAAAGGGTACCCCCAATCAACGCAAACACCCGAACGCTCTATCTCCGTCTCGCCCGAGCCCTCCCAACCAGGCCTCGGGCGAACGCTCTATCTCCGTCTCGCCCGAGCCCTCCCAGCCAGGCCTCGGGCGAACGCTCTATCTCCGTCTCGCCCGAGCCCTCCCAGCCAGGCCTCGGGCGAACACTCTATCTCCGTCTCGCCCGAGCCCACCCAGCCAGGCCTCGGGTGAACGCTCTATCTCCGTCTTGCCCGAGCCCTCCCAGCCAGGCCTCGGGCGAACGCTCTATCTCCGTCTCGCCCGAGCCCACCCAGCCAGGCCTCGGGCGAACGCTCTATCTCCGTCTCGCCCGAGCCCTCCCAGCTAGGCCTCGGGCGACCGCTCTTTCTCCGCCTCGCCCGAGCCCTCCGAGCAAGGCCTCGGGCGAGCACGATCGCTCTCCGTCTCTCCCGAGCCCTCCAGGCCTCGGGCGAGCGCGCCCCTACACCTCGAGCCTTAACGCACGGACCTCGAGCTGTACAGACAGCCGTACCAGCCCATACCACGCATTTAATGCCTTCACCTACTCCGGTCATGTCCACTGGTGCACAGCATGTACCACAGTAACTCGGTGTAAAGGTCAAGTCTCGTTTTCACCACAAGCATGGGCAAAAGGGCACCAGTACAGCACTGTTCGGCCAAGCCCTGCACTGTAACCCCTCGAGGCCGGCTACGCGCCCCTCGAGCCATGCACTGTAACCCCTCGAGGCCGGCTACGCGCCCCTCGAGCCCTGCACTGTAACACCTCGAGGCCGGCTCCGCGCCCCTCGAGCCCCCGTGGCACCACCTCGAGGCCGGCTCCGCGCCCTTCGAGCCCTAACTACTTTCATGCTATTGGAGGACAGGTACCCCAAGACCCGGAGGGACCCCGCCGCGTCCTGTACATTCCGGGATGGGTGCTGTACGGCTCCCACCTTGCCGCGCCACCACGTCCGCGCCCGGGATGGAAGCCACGACCCAAGGACGCCTCAACAGCAACGATCACATCGGCTCTAGTGGCCCCGACAAGACAGAGTTCCTACCCTTTTCCGTATGGGGCACCGTACGCCCCGACACCTGTAATACCCTTATGTAACCCTGGCCTCCCCTTGCTCTATAAAAGGGAACACCAGGGCCCTCATTCAGGAGGACGGACACAACACACGAGTCCACACACAGGCACGAGTCCGGACTCCGGTCCACGCTCGCTGAGCTTGTATTCTCCCCTGTACAAGCACTTAGGTGCAAGTAATACAAGAACATCCCCCCTCCGCTGGACGTAGGGCCTTCTTTGCCAGAACCAGGATAAATCCTTGTGTCCTCTTGCATCACCATCCAGGAAGAGAAGCACGCGATCATATCACTCGTTGGTGCGATACCCCCGGGTACGAAACACCGACAGTTGGCGCGCCAGGTAGGGGAGCGCGTGTCCGAGACATTTTCTCGCTATCTCCTGGATGGCTTCTTCGACTCCTTCATTCTCTGCCGGTGCCGTCGTGTGGTTCGGGAACCTTGAGTCCCTAGCCGCCGGCAACGGCAACAAGCTGACCCCGCTCTCCACGGAGGGCCCGAGCGGAAGACGTGTCACACCACCCCGCGCGGGGGGCACGACGCGTCGCCTGCACCACCACGCGTCGCCACTTCGCGAGCGGCGTCGTGGTCACCATTGTCGCCAGGCACAGGCGGTGTCGGCGGCGTACGCCCACTTCCCCGCGGCTGGCGCAGAATCCCCGAGGGGAGACCTGCCCGGCACGCGGCCGACGACCTCCAGGGCACGGGCGCGCTCCCCCAGCAAGTTCGCGTCCGTCACATGTGCGGACCGGCACGTCTGGTATCCCACCAGGGAGTGCTTCCAGCTCGAGGGGGTGGTGAGCGATGCCGAGGACGACGACGACGAAGAAGTGCGCGTGGGCGCCCGCCGCAGACGAGCGGGCTAAGTTGGCACCCACGCACGACACCGCCCCTCGAGCCGGACGTGGGAGTTCGACTTCGACGTCATTCCTCGAGCCAGACTCGGAGGCTCGACCTTCAACACCGCCCCTCGAGCCGGACGTGGGAGCTCGACCTTCGACGCCCCACCTCGAGCCGGACTCGGGGGCTCGACGTCCCTTCGACACCCCTCCTCGAGCCAGACTCGGAGGCTCGACCTTCGACGCCCCTCCTCGAGCCGGACTCAGAGACTCGACCTTCGACGCCCCTCCTCGAACCGGACTCGGGGGCTCGGCCTTCGACCTTCAGCGCTGCCCCACGAAAACAATTCCGAGCCCGACTCCACTCGGAGCATCGAACAGCTACGTTGTTTTCTATCCCTAAAGCCTCGAGGCTTCGTACATTTCTCGTACTTTGTACAAATTTCTCATTTCGAATGAATAAAAGTTCGTTTCCAAGTTCTTTGTTTCATTCAAAACCAGGGTAGCCTTGACTCTGTCTTATCAGAGTCAAGACTTCCTCGCGAGCTAGCAAGGGGATCCCCCCTAAAGTTCCCAAAAACCTCGCACGTTTTCTAAACTCGACGTTTTGTTATTTTTCTATGCCTTGAACGCGCCTCGCGACTAAGAAGAAAACACCTTGGGCCCCCTAAGGACCAAGGGTGTCGAGACGGGAGCTCGCCTACGCCCCCGGGCTACGGTACCTCCACTCGCTCCCACCCTCGAAGGACCCAAGTCCGTGTCGAAAACTTAGTCGAAGCAAAACTCAGGCAAAGAAAAATAAGAAAACTTGAGCGCAAAGATATTTCAATATCACCTCGGGCTCTCACCCCGAAAGCCCTTGAAGGAGTCCTTCCCACTCCTCTGAGGCCTCGGGGGCTATCAGGAGAAGGGTCTCCGACCCGACGCCCGACGCCCCCGAGACTTGTGTTTTCGCTCGCTTTATCAAAACAGGCAACAACGAATGAAATGCGAAAATGTTTTTACATTAGGCCACGAGGGCCGCGGGCATGTTCCTTCTCACAAAAATGTCCTCCCACGGAGGACACAACACAAGGGCTCGGCGGCCCAAACTAACTTTGTCTCTCCTCTTGAGGCTCGTCCGCAGGAGCAACCATCAAGGGGTCTTCAGGCGCCGAGGACGCTGCTGGGGGAAGCCCCACGTCCTCTTCAAAAAAACCGAGCCATGGCCTCCCCAGGGGCCTCGACGACCCTGGTGAGCTCCGCGATCTCCCGCTCAGCTTCATCGTCATCGTCCGGCAGGATGAACCCCTGGCTAACGGCGTCAAAGTTGAGGCCGGCGTAGTGGCTGGAGATCACGGCAAAAGCCCGCTTCACCCCAAGGTGCAGAGTGCCGCGCACCTGATCGTCCCTATGGCCCCTTAGGGCAGACAGACGGCTGACCAGGGAGCCCCCTGATTGACCCTCTGGGGCCCCAAGGGACGCGCAGGCCCTGATGGCGGCCTCCTGCAGAACCTGGTGCTCCGAGGTCTCCGCCTGGTACACCAACTGCAAGGCGGCCGAAGCGTCCTCCGCCTCAGTAAGCCTCCCCCGCAGCTCTGTAGAGGTTCGACGCGACTCACCAAAAGAAGGATCGAAGTACGACAAGGAAACCATAAAGCCGACGGAACAAAACGTTACCTTTCGCCGTGCCCTCCCACTTCTAGGCATTGTTGGCCGACGCCTCAGCAGACTTCCGAGCCTGCACAAGGTCCGCGCTCAAGGCCTGCGCCTTGGATGCCTCCTCGGCAACCTGAGCGCGGAGGGCCTCGACGGTCTTCTCTGACTCATCCAACCGCGACGCCAGGTCCTTGGCCCTCTCCGCCTCCCGGACGCCACGCTCCCGGGCCTCGGTGACCGCGGCGGTCAAGCCTGAGCACTGAGTGCGCAGCCGACCCGTCTCGGCAACCGCAGCCGTCAGCTCCGAGCAACGGGCGCTCAGCCGGTCCGCCTCGGCGTTCTTCTCGGTAAGCTGCCCCTGGATATGAGCGAGCTCGGCTTTCGACGCCCGAAGCTGCTCCCAGACGTGGCTCTCCCGGCGGAGGAAGTCCGACTTGGCCTGTGAGGCCCCCATGAGCTCCTAAGATAAATAGTCGACCAGACATTAACCCCCCTTTTTTCGACGAAATGGGAAGAAGAGGATCGCCCAAACAAGGGTCCTCACCTGGGCGGCCCGTAGTAGCTCCGTCTCCACCATCGCCAGAGACGTCTTCAATGACCGCGTGAGGAGCGAGCCGAGCCGCCCGAGGTCGTTCCAGTTTCCAACCTCGGGGGCATCGTCGAGGACGAATACCGGCTCGGCCTCGGGATCAGCTGGATCCCTCCACTCCACTCGAGGTCCGCCCCAGGTGGGAGAGCGACCTCCCGAGCGGACGGGGGCCGAGCTTTCGGCCCCTCCTCCAACCTCTGTCACCAACAGCCTCGGCGGCACGCTGGTAACCTCAACCCCCACCTCTGCTGTCCCACCTTTTGGGGAAGTCTCGCCAGAAGAGATGGTGTGGACCTCCTCCGGCAAGCGCGACCCCTGAGGCAGGGCGTCGACCCCAGCCTCGGGCGCAGCGGCCAAGGACGGCACTGCCTCAGCCGCCTTAGCGGCCTCGGCTTCAGCGGTCGAGGCCCCCGTCGCGCCCTCATCCCTCGACGCGCCAGAAGCGGGATCCTCCTCTGGCGCCCCACCAGTGGAAACCGGGGCCCCCTCTGGGGACTTGATAATTTCGGGCGTGACGACCGGCCCGCCGGACCCCGACAGTGGTGGCGTCACAGACGGTGCCACCATCGCGCCGGCGGAGGAAGCCGCCCCCACTTTCAGCGCCTTCCGAGGGCGGAGGGATAAGGCCTCCACGGTCCGCTTCCCGCTGAGACAAGAGAAGAAAGATACGCATCATGAAAAAATCCCCACACAAGCAAACGCGAGACGGGCACGCGACGAGCGCTTACCCAGCCCTTGGCGCCCTCCTCGCGGTGGGCACGGGTGAGGTCCGCGGCCGCTGTGTCCCTGCAGGGGGAACCCCTCTCGGGGGAGGCGGGAGCTCCGTCCCGAGGATCTCCGTCGAAGCCCCAGCCGACGGCGGCGTCGACAGACCCTGCGCGGACCCGTCGCCCCCCCGGGGCGCAGAAGTCCCGCCACCCGCGCCCGGGGCAGAAACAAGGCTCTTCCCCGCCGCCTGCGCCCCGGACGTGACCCTCACGGGGCTCGCTGACCGAACCGGTGAGCGGTCCACGTCTGGGAACCCCGCCAGGGGCTCGGAGTCCCCCTCCGAGCCCTCCTCGTCTTCGTCATCGGAATCCTCCTCCGTAGGGGAGGACTCTTCCGGCTCACCATGGAGCTTCTGTTGCCGCCGACGCCTCTCCAGGTCGTCACGGTCCTTCCGACGCTTGGCTCGCCTGGCGTTCCTTTCGTCCTTCTTCTTTTTCCTCTCTTCGGCCAGGCGCCGCCTCTCCTCCCTTTCCTCAGGGAGGGGAGGCTTCGAGGCGCTGACCCCCTGTAAACCCTGCAGAAAGAAGGAAATAAGGATCGAACACGAACAGCTCCGCGGCAACACACCCACAGGATCGATCTCCTTACCAAGCTGATGTACCCGCGGTACGGGCGCATCGGAATACTGAGCAGCTTGCTCGCGTCCTTCACCTTCTTTACTGCATCCCTCGCCCGGCGAACGAGCTCGGGATAGGCGACCGGGGATGCCCTCATCTGGCACTCCCGCAAGAGAGGCGCGTCGTCCCTCATCTTCGCCATGATCAGGGGCCGGTTCACCAACGGCAGCACGCACCGCTGGTGGAACCAGGCCATAACCATCCCGGCCGTCAGACCCGCCTTCCGCAGCCTCGACAGGGCCTCAAGAAGCGGGTCGAGTCGACCCTGCCTCTTGTCGACGACGCCGTAGTTCCAAAGGTCCGGCCGCGACTCGATGACGCGGCCGGTGTACGCTGGCAGCAACCCGTCGTCGTTGCGAAGGAAGAACCAGCCCACGCGCCAGTCCTTGTTTGAGGTGGCCGCCTGGGACGGTATGTACAGGCCCGACCTATGCTGGCGAACGGAGAGCACGCAGCTCCCCGACCTCATCAGCTTCCGCCGACCCTCCGAAACCGCCTTCGTGAAGAGCTCGCCCCGGAAGAGGTGGATCCAGAGCTCCCAGTGGGGCTCGATCCCCAGGAAGCCCTCGCAGACGGTCGCGAAGATGGCCGCCTGTGAAATGGAGTTGGGGGCAAGGTGATGCAGCTCGAGCCCGTAGTAGAAAAGAAGCGCCCGGAGGAACCGGCTTGCCGGCACCCCGAACCCGCGCTCATGGAAAGCGATGAAGCTGACCACGTAGCCGTTCGGGGGCCTCGGCTCCTCCTCCTCCGGACCGGGGGCGATCCACTCCGGCCTATCGGAGCCAGAAAGGCCCCGAAGAAGCCCTCTCTGCACCAACTCCGCTAGCTTCTCCGGGGTGGCGGCAGAAGCGCCCCACGGCTCAGCGACGTCGGCCATCCCGGACAACAGAAGGCGGAAGCGCGAATGTCGCAAAGGGGAAAGGTCTCGATCTCTCTCTCTCTCTCTCTCTCTCTCTCTCTCTCTCTGTCTTTCTTCTTTGCCGCTCAACCCTCTACTCCGCCGATGGCCCGGTCTCTCCCTTCCCGCCTCTGTTTTTGTGCGGCTGAACGGTGGAGGAAGACGAAGGAGTAGGGGGGACGGGCGAGTGAGGAAAGGAACCGCCCGAAGTCCCCAAGGGGCGTATTTATAAGGCAAAAACCAACGGCCAGATCCCGGTTGATCACTATTCACCCGCATTTAATGCATTACAAGCCAGGAGATCTCATGATTGCGAGAATCCCCTCGATGCGGGTGCGCACGCAAGCATTAAATGCCTGGTCGTAGGCCCTCGCACACGTCCACAACAGGCACCGCCCACGTCCCCAGGAAGTCGCCTAAAAAGGCGCGCCCGCCGGAAGAAGTAACCTGCCTCTGACTCCTTCCCAGCGAAGGAACCCAGGACACCGAGCCCGTTGCGATCCAGGGGTTCGAAGGCCGACCGCTCCGAGGGTTCGACAGCCGCCCCAGGGTAACAGAGTCAGGAACGGCCGCGGACGCGCCTATAGCATGGCCCGAGCCGAGCCTGAGCACGGCGTCACCACGCCTCTTCCTTGCGAAAAGGATGCGTAGGGGTTGAAAAACCAAGACAAGGCCGCCTCTGACCGACCCTTCGCGAAAAAGGGCTTAGGGGCTTGCCTCGCACCCAAGACAAAGTCAAAAAACCTTGGTTTACCCCTAATCCCAAGGCCATCGATTGGCAACCAAGGGACTCGGGGGCTTCGGGATTACGATTAATCTCTTTTCTTTGTGTGAACATGAGATTTCAGGCCTCGGACGAACGCTCGTTCTCCGTCTCGCCCGAGCCCTCCGAGCCAGGCCTCGGACGGAGTCTCCCACGACGACAAAAGAGTAAACGCATAGCATTTAAGGCGTCCGCCTAACTATGTCTCGAGCCGGATGCAGGGAACGCGCGGCAGCTCTCCGTTCGCTTCACTACCCGGGCCTGCCACGACCGTCGCTCCGGCTTCGCGTCCGCCGCTCTCCCCGACGGTTTCCGCCTAAAAAGGCGTGCCCAACGGGCAGAAGGACTCCCAGACGACGGAGGCTTCTTCACAAAGGTAAAACGGCCCCGGCCCTAAGTCTCGAAGCAGCGAAGGCTGGCCCTCGAAAGGGTTCGACAGCCGGCTTCGAGCACCCGATCAGGGACACCAAGGGGCGCCACTCGCGGCATTACTCGAGGGCCGTGCCCTCGAGGCCCCTCACGTGTATCCAAGGCGGGGAGCTCGACATGCAGTGAGATCCCCTCGGAGGGAGGCATCGAGCCACCGGGTCCTAACGAATGGACCCGGCACTCCTGCAGACTGAGCACCCATGCTTTATGAGACCGCCTCCGGGCCACAGTCGACCCCTATCGAACGGGGCACGAGCTCTCACTTGGATTCCCTGTTACCAGCTCACCGGGAACCTCGATACTCGCCCACTCGGGGTAGTACGAGGCATCCCCCCTCGCATCCGATCGAAAGGACTCGCGGGATGACAAGCCAGGGCAATCGGCATGCCGGACAGCTCGAGGAGCCGGCCAGTCGGTTCAGCCTGGCACCCCTCGACGAAAGAGGGTCTAAGAACTCGGACAGTTACGACTAATCTCTTTTCTTTGTGTAAACATGAGATTTTCAGGCCTCGGGCGAACGCTCGTCCTCCATCTCGCCCGAGCCCTCAAGGCCAGGCCATCGAACGATCGCTCGTTCTTCCGTCTCGCCCAAGCCCTCCGAGCCAAGCCTCGTACCGGAGTCTCCCACGACAAGGAAAGGTAACCGCAAACATTTACTGAGACTACCGAACCACATTTCGAGCCTGTTGACAGGTACACACGGCGCCGCGATCTCCCGCTCCCCTGACGATTTTCCGCCTAAAAAGGCGCGCCCACTGGGCAGAAGGTTCCCAAACGACGGAGGATTCTTCGGGAAGCTCACGAAGGAGTTCTAACCACTCCCCCTTGGCCTCGGGGGCTAACACCCACGGAATCAAATCGACAAAAATCCTCGAGACCAGTTAGCCATCCATCGAGATCCCAATCTGGAGCCCCTGCTCGAATGCAAGCACTCAAACAAGGGCTCGGGGGCTACTGTCGGGTGGTACAAAAAAGGGTAACCCCAATCAACGCAAACACCCGAACGCTCTATCTCCTCTCGCCCGAGCCCTCCCAACCAGGCCTCGAGCGAACGCTCTATCTCTCGTCTCGCCCGAGCCCTCCCAGCCAGGCCTCGGGCGAACGCTCTATCTCCGTCTCGCCCGAGCCCTCCCAGCCAGGCCTCGGGCGAACGCTCTATCTCCGTCTCGCCCGAGCCCACCCAGCCAGGCCTCGGGCGAACGCTCTATCTCCGTCTCGCCCGAGCCCTCCCATCCAGGCCTCGGGCGAACGCTCTATCTCCATCTCGCCCGAGCCCTCCCACCCAGGCCTCGGGCGAACGCTCTATCTCCGTCTCGCCCGAGCCCTCCCAGCCAGGCCTCGGGCGAACGCTCTTTCTCCGCCTCGCCCGAGCCCTCCGAGCAAGGCCTCGGGCGAGCACGATCGCTCTCTGTCTCGCCCGAGCCCTCCAGGCCTCGGGCGAGCGCGCCCCTACGCCTCGAGCCTTAAACGCACGGACCTCGAGCTGTACAGACAGCCGTACCAGCCCATACCACGCATTTAATGCCTTCACCTACGTCCGGTGATGTCCACTGGTGCACAACATGTACCACAGTAACTCGGTGTAAGGTCAAGTCTTGTTTTCACCACAAGCATGGGCAAAAGGGCACCAGTACAGCACTGTTCGGACCAAGCCCTGCACTGTACCCCCCCCTCGAGGGCCGGCTACGCGCCCCTCGAGCCATGCACTGTAAACCCTCGAGGCAGGCTACGCGCCCCTCGAGCCCTGCACTTGTAACACCTCGAGGCCGGCTGGCACCACCTCGAGGCCGCTCCGCGCCCTTCGAGCCCTAATCTACTTTCATGCTATTGGAGGACAGTACCCCAAGACCCGAGGGACCCCGCCGCGTCCTTTACATTCCGGGATGGGTGCTGTACGGCTCCACCTGCCGCGCCCCCCACGTCCGCGCCCTGGATGGAAGCCACCGACCCAAGGACGCCTCAAACAGCAAACGATCACATCGGCTCCAGTGGCCCCGACAAGACAGAGTTTCCTACCCTTCTTCGTATGGGGCACCGTACGCCCCGACACCTGTAATACCCTTATGTACCCTGGCCTCCCCTTGCTCTATAGAAGGGAACACCAGGGCCCTCATTCAGGAGGGCGGAACACAACACACGAGTCCACACACAGGCACGAGTCCGACTCCGGTCCACGCTCGCTGAGCTGGTATTCTCCCCTGTACAGCACTTAGGTGGGCAAGTAATACAAGAACATCCCCCCTCCGCTGGACGTAGGGCCTTCTTTTGCCCGAACCAGATAAATCCGTGTGTCCTCTTGCATCACCAGCTAGGAAGAGAAGCACGCGATCATATCACTCGTTGTTGCGATAACCCCCGGTACGAAACCCGACAGATGGTTTCCAGGTTTGGGCCTCAAAACCTAGGCTCGCGGGTTTCCCGAGTTTGGGGCCTCAAGACTCGAGGTGGACGGTTCCATGGTTGGGCCTCAAAACCTAGGTTGGCAGGTTTCCCCGGTTTGGGGCCTCAAAAAACCGGGGAAGGTCCAAAAGGACGGTCGACGCGTGGCGGCAACCGAGAGGATTGCGTTGCGGCGAAGCTATCGGTGAGGAAGGCGCTGTGCTCGACGGTGACAGCACATGGCGGCATCCCTGGAGCTTGCATCGAGGCGAAGCGAAGGATGAGAAGGCACGTGGCCGTCGGATGAAGAATGACCGACGCAGACGGTTTACCCTCGAGGGGGTATTTGGGTCCAGTGCTTCATGAGAGGGCGTTCTGGTCTTCGGACGTGCGCCTATAATATATGAAGGGGGCTGGTTAGGGCAGCCCATCCTTGGAGTTGTCACTCTCATTTTGTTTAGGTGAGAGGAGGCTAGGGTGAGAGGAGGAGACCGTCTCTTGTTCTTGAGCTTTCGCCATCCGCGTTTTGTACTGCGAGGAGTGGCATGTAACCCGACACAGAGTGCTACACAATTCATCATCTAGTAGCAATCCAAGGATCAATTTATCCCCTCCTCTTTGTTGGCTGAAATTTGGATTGAATCACGTTTTTGTTCTTCGCGTTTTTGGTTTTCCCCTCCCCAGAGATTTGCCTCGTTCTCCCTCTCCGAGGACGATTGCGATTCCGTTGAATCAGATTGTTCTATGTCGTGAGCTCCTTCTTTCCACCGAAGGATTTCTTCTCTAACCTCCCGAGCTCATAAATCGGGTCGAAATCGCGTTCGTTCTTCGTTCTTCCCCCTTTTCTAGGTTCTTCGGATTTCTCATGGATTAGTTGGATTGAAGCGATGATATCCTAGGAGTAGCTTCCCAACACATAGAAGAACACTTGGGAGAAGTTTAGTTGCAGCCCCGTTCGATTGGTTGAGTTGCAATTGAATTTGAGTTTGATACGGGCTGTTTTTAGCCTTTCTGGGCATTCCCGAACAGTCCGGGACTTATCCCCGGACTGTCCGGGGGTCGGGGCTGTTCACGGGCAACGAGGTCGCTGTTTTCATTTTGAACGGCGGACTGTCCGGGACTCATTCCCGGACTCTCCGGGGTTCAATAGCGGACAGTCCGCGGTTCACTAGCGGACAGTCCGAGACTGCACAGTTTTGCTGATTTCGTCCGTATCTTTTGCATACGAGCTCCGATTTGTGATCTGTTTGATGCGTTGGTTTCCTTACTTCTTAAGGATCATTCCAAAATAATTTTGCCACCATTGGTCAAAGTAGTTTTGGTTGGACACTTCCTTCTTCTCCATAGGAGTTAAGTGTTCCGCTTTCGGAGTTTGTTTGTTCTAGCGGCCGTATCTTTTGCGTTTGAGCTCCGATTTGAGATCCGTCTGTTGCGTTAGTTTCCTAACTTCATAAGAATCTTTACAAGGTGATTTTGCCACTAGTTGGCCTAAGTAGTTTGGTCGAACACTTTCCTCTTCTCCATAGGAGTGGGGTGTTCCGTTATCGGAAGTTCCATTGTTCTAGGAGCTTGCTTGTGCAGTTTTGCCCTGTTGCTTTGGTGCTTCGTTTTGGGGGTTCTTCGGTAGTTCCGCTGTACCTCTAGGACATCTCCTAGGGTATCCACCTATTCGTAGGTCGTGAACTCACCGGTTGTTTGAGTCTTCGCTTTTGGGGTGATTTTCTGGGACAAGGGCCATCATTTCTCGAGAAGAAATTTGAGGCTCCCATTCACCCCATCCTCTGGTCGCCAATTCAGTCCTTCATGTTCATGTCATGTTATTCTTCCTTAATACCGAGCTTGTTGATGGGGTTTTGGGTGTATTATTTTGGTAATATTCCACCGTCAACACTCGTTCACCTTGCGTGTTTCTTTCGAGAAAGCGTTCCTGAGTGCGCTCTTCTATTGCGATCATGGAATTCACTGCTCGGTGGAACTCGTTATAGGTGATCGGGTCTTGCTTGATGAAGTCTTTGTAATTGCATCTTTCGCAAATTCTATTGCCAAAAAGATCAATTACTTCTCGATCAATTATGTCCGAGATTGTTGAGTGAATCTTGGAAAAATGTTTGTAGTATTCTCTCATGGTCTCATTCTTCTGTTGCTTGTAGGTTCGCAGCTTAGTTCGAGGGTCTGATCTCTCGGGAACACCCGCAAAGTTCTTAATGAAGACACGGTGAAGCTGTTCCCAGGAGTCGATGGACTCGGGCTTGAGTCTGTCAAACCATGCAAGAGGCATTGTTTCTAGAGCCATTGGTAGAAATAGTGCTTTGACATATTTGCTTCCTCCTGATAGCTCGACTGCCTGTGCCTATAGTCTGAGCCACCATTTGGGTTCTGTTTTCCCGTCGTACTTGGAGTAGTTCCCAGGTTTGAATTTATTGGGGAACGGGACTGCTCGAAGCCTTTGGGAAAAACAGGGGAAGCGATCGACTACATCAGAGCCTAGATTGTCGACTCCTCGATATGATGATTCGGTCCCTCCCTCTGCTTGATTAGGGACCCGGTTTCCGAGACGGCTCTTAGCTGGAATGCGACCGAGTCATTCGTGAGCGGGTCATCTCTGATTTGGATGGGATGAGTCCTCAGTGTCGGCTAAAGACTCAAGGTTTCTGCTTTTGAGTTGTAGTGTGGTAGTCTGAAGCATGATCAACTGTTGCTCTTCATCTGCTGTGCGGTTGTCTTTGGCTCCCATCTCCGTGGCTTGAGCTATGATATTCTGGTAAGGGGTTTGGTACACCTTGTGTCCAGCTACCCTCATGAATTCAGGCTCGAGGTTGCGCGAGTAGTCGGCCCATCGTCTATCGTGATCATACTGAGATTGTATGTACTGGTCGCGTCGATTGCGGGCTTCTAACTCCGCTTCCTCTGCTAGGCGTCTGCGACTGTTGTATTCCTCAAGCCGTGCGCTTGGTATCGATCGATTGCCTCCTTACGATGACTCGCTCATCTTCTTCGTGCACCTTTAGCTTGATTTTTTCTTATTCTTTCCGCTTTTAAGTTCTCAGTCTCCCTGGGTGCTTCTGGATTGTCATCAGATACCATACTCATGGTTTCATCATCACGGAAGATATCTGGAGGAGTTGAAGGTTGTAATGATGACTGTCGTCCTATCATGAAGACTTTGCGAGTGAAACCTGTTGGTAACACACTTGCCCTACCTCCGCACACGTGCGGGGGGGTGGCGAAGGTGGCCAATCGTCGGAACCAAGCGAAGGTACAAAGGAAACAAGAACAGTGATGCTGGGGCTCTATTCCCAAAAACCGTACCCATTACACTGTTCACCCCACGGTATTTATTGGGGATACCAAAGGGCACTGACCAAATTACAATAGGGTACAAGAAAGATTTCTCTGCGCTACACAATGGAAGGGCAAAATCGTACAAGCACACAATGTATTGAGACCCTAGCTTGCCCTCCTCATGTGTCCGCCGCCACCCAGCTCGCGTTTACCCTCGCTAGAACGCGAGGGTCGATCTCCGGCTCGCGGAATCATCCCTCTAGTCGCGAGGTCCACGTTCGCTCGCCATCCGTGGAGCCTGAGCCTCCTGGCGAGGGTGTGTGGGATGTGCGAGGGTCGCTTTCAGTGTTCCGCACGCCTTTAACCTGCAAGAATTGTTAATCATCCCGAGGGTTGGGCCAGTGCTCGAGGGTTAGAAAAAAGGCGACTCGAGGGACTTAACAAACACAAGGGTATTCACGACGGCCCACGGGGCACCCGAGGGTCGTCTCCTGATTTAGCCTGCATGACGTCACTGTCGAGGGTCCTTTCCCCCAACAGTAGCCCCTCGATGGCTTGGATCTAAAAAACGATCATTAGGCCCAAGCAGCGCCTTTGTTTGGAAATGAACAGTATCCCTCGGCAGCGACGCCCGCGGCTGCTTGTGGGCCGGGCCTTTGTCTTTTTGTTTGTTGTGTTTGAGGTCCGTCTCGTTTCCTGTGCCGAGTTTTTCGGGATCTGTGTCGATTTTTTCGGTTTGGATGGTTCGTGCGGTGGCCTATAAATAGTTGGGGTTGGTGGCAGCTTTGAAGTCATGCCATCCTTTTGCTATAGCCAACCTGCTGCGGTGATTTGCTTTTAGCGAGGGTTGGTTTTAGTTTGTTGGCGAAGGTTTATCTAGGTGCTCGTTGTTTGAATTTAGATTGAGATGGCTAGGTTGAAACAAACTGCTCGCGTTGTGTCTCCGACTTCCAATGACGAGGGGATAACCTTCGAGTTTGGGCTAAGCCGAGTTTGCAGTTCTGATCTGGCGTCTTATGTCAAGCGAGGCTGGATTAAGGATGGAAAGGCTAGGAGCAGTGCCGGAGAGACTATTCGGAAGCTGGAGGCTGACGAGGTTGTCTTGTTCGAGGAATTTTTTGCAGCTGCTCTGCGTTTTCCGGCGGCTTCCTTTGTGTCTTCTGTTCTGGAGAGGTTCAATCTGATTTTTCATCAGCTCACACCATCATGCTTCACGAAGCTCTCAGTGTATGTGTGGGCGTGCCGATCCTAGGGCGTTGTCCCTCATGTCGAGGGTTTTGTCTGAACTCATCGTGTGCATATGCAACCTCGCAAGATTGTGGATGGCGAAGGTAACACCAGTCTTGGTCAGTACGCGGTGTACACCTTTTGCCATCGTGCCGGATCGGAGTTGCCAGTGCAAGCTCAGAAGAACAAGTGGGCCAGTGGGTGGCAAGAGTTCTGGTTCTACTACAAGCTTAGCGGGGCTACCGAGCTTTGCGGCGAGCTTCCGCTTCTTGGGGACGTAAGTGCCAAAGCTAAAATGAGTGCCGAGGCACATGCCGCGGTTGATTGTCTGAGGGTGGTTGCGCGTTCTCAGTGTGCTCGTGACTTGGTCGAGGAGTATTGCTGTGCGAAGGTGTGGCACCTTAGCCGAAGACAAGTATGGTTTGCTGTTGAAGAGGATCCGAAGTACGAAGGAAGGGGTCTGAAGAAACCTAAGTTGGATTTGAACAGGGTTTGGGAGGCTGTCCTCAAGAAATTTCCCAAACGTGAAGATGGTGTCGAGGTTATTTATAAGCGGGTTCAAGAGAGAGCTGAGGACCTTGTTGGTAAGCTCTCTGCATTAGAAGTTAAGGCTATTCATAGCTCGGTGGGTAGCGGAGGTCGGGTTAACAAAATGTTCGATATACTTGGGATTTCGTACCCTGAATGGCCCGCTCCTTCGAGCGAGGATGCGCCGAGAAAGAGAAAGCGCATGTCTGCGGAGGAAGAGGGGGTTGTCTCATGGCCTAAGAGGGGTCATGGTCGGGGTCGTGGTGGCGCTGGCGGTCGAACCAAAACACTGGCGACGAAGGTTGCTATGGCGTCTGTGTAACACCTCTGGTGTTTTAAAATGTAATAAACCTGACATGCAATCATCATTAGTCATTAATCATTCTTGCCTTGCATTTATGTTTGCTTAGTACTGGTGTAGCAATCTCTTTTCAAAACCCTAAAAGCCCTAACCTTCCTATAAGGGCAAAATGGTAATTTCACCTCTGTGCCTAGCTTTGTGTAATTCTTGTTCAGTTGGATGTCTTGAAGTTTTGTTGTGTTGGCCAAAGTTCAAAAATCAAAATCAGATTTCCAATCCCTTTGCAAAACCCTGATTTCCAAACCCTGGATTTTATCCCTCTTTTTTGTAATTCAAAGTTATTCAAAATTTGGGGTTGGTCCAAACAGCAAAGTTGTAGATCTGGCCAAGAGAAACAACTTTGGTATTTACAAATTTTCAAGTTTCTGTACAAAGTTTGAAGTAAATCCAAATTCATTCAAATTCCAGTTTTTGTCCGCTTTTCAGTTTTCAAAATTTATTCAAAAACTATTGAGTTTCAGAAAAAATGTATATTAGCAAAGTTGTAGATTTTGATAAAAGGAACAACTTTCATATTTGCAGATTTCCAACTTTCAATGTAAAATCAAAAGTAATTTTGAATTTATTCAAATCCCAAAAGTGTTCCCTTTTCTGATTTCAAATATGGTTCAAAAACTATTTGGATTTTGAAAATTTTCATATTAACAAAGTTGTAGATCTCTTTTTTCTGCACAACTTTGGTATTTTGAGTTTTTCCTGTGCAGTTCAAATTTTGGGAGAAATTTGTAAAATACAGAAAGTCAAAACCTAGACCTAGCCCTGTTCATCCCCTACCTCTAGCCGGCGCAGAGCAGGGGGGGCCCGGCCATGGCGCCTCGCCGGCGCTGCGCACGCCGTGTGCCTGGCAGCCGCACGCGCGCCTCGAACCTGCCGCCGCTGACCCCGTGATCATTTCGCACCCGCTCGCGAGCGCTGACCCTCGCCCCCGTCCCCTACAGTGCCCAGGGCGTCGCCGCCGCGTGGCCGTCACCGGCGAGCCTTCGCCCAGGCCCTGGGTGCACGCCCGTCCTCCCGCCGGCTTGCAATCGAGTGCGCACGCCTCGGCCGAGCTCATCCACACCATCCCGTGCTCTCTACCGTCCCCGACCGTGCCTATAAAAGGGGCCGCCGGCGTCCGAGCTCCTCACTCGTCTCCGCCGCCGTCGCCAGCCCACTCTGAAGCTCCCGCCGCCCAACCAACTAGCCCAACAGCTCCGTCTTGAGCTCGTGAAGCTTCCCCACCCCTCAATTTGGTCTCTACCGCCTCCTATCGCCCGGCGTAGCTCGCCGTTCCCATCTCCGGCGAAAACCCGGCGAGCTCGGGTTCGTCAAATACTACCTCTCCGGCCACGATCATCTTCCCCTGACCCATGTGTCATCTTCCTTGGCTCCATGCGACTCTAACCAGGCCCTTGCGGTCTCATGTGTTGCGCAGGGTCGTCGGAGCGCCGATCGCCGCCGTGAACCGTCCGTCAGTCACCGTCGATCATCCTCTCCGTCCCTTCCCTCACCTCGCCGTGCTCCTTAATCGACGCCGGTGAGCTCCCTGAAGCTTCCCATGCCCTTGGTTTCGTCTGCCGATCCTCGCCGTGGCCGGCGCAGCAGCGCCGCCGGCGATCGGGAAGAGCACAGTGCTCTTTTCCCTTTTCTTTCAAAAATGTGAATAGTATTGTTAATTCATCTTTTTGTATGATTTTCTGTATTGCTCTAAAAATTCTGAAAATTTTACAATTGACTCTCTATACCATGTAGTAGTTTAGAAAAATATGAAACTTGACTTTTCTTCAAGAATTTAAAAATGTAAAATCCCTCTTTTAATTAATAAATGGATGGTTTTGGATTTTTAGAAAATCATTTATAACTCCAAAAATCATGAGATAAATTTTTGTGAGCTTCCTATGCCGTGTTTAGTCTCTGGTGAAATTTTGAAGTATTTGGAACAAGTTGATTTTTGAGCTTTTATTTTAATTGTTAAATAGTGCCTTCTGTTAATTAATGTCTGATTTTATTTGAGCACCTTAATGACCTCCAAAAATTATGAAATTTGTTTTGCCATCTATCTACACCATAATAAACTTATGTGATTAATTTGGTAATTTTTGGAGCAACTGCATAAAATGACCTTTTTAAATAATTAAGAAAAATAGAAAAAGTGATTAGGGTTCATGTTGTATGCCCTGTTTTGCATTGTTCATGCTAGCATACTCATGTGCATGCATCATTGCATTCGTATAGTCACCGAAGAAGGAGTCAAAGTCGAGGCCGCCGCCGACGGACCTGTCCCCGAGGCTACCCCGAGCTCCGACAACTGTCCCGCCGCCCTCGAGCCTGCCCTCTTTGCTCTTCAAGGCAAGCCCCGGTGCATTTAGCCCTTCCTTGCTTTTATAAAAGTCTTACTTAAATGCTTTTGAGTTAAATTACTGCATTAGGTGATAGGAGTTGTGTGATGACCTATTTCCTGCACTTTACCTCCACCAAAGATCCCCTACCCTGTTTAAAAAAAAACTATTTGCAAAAATGCTTAGCATTGCTATACAATAGTTTTGCGATAAAATGCCAATTTCAAAAGTGTGATCACTTAAAGAACTTTTATGGGAATTTGGCTTTACTCCCCGGCCATTGACTTGGTATCCGATCCGTACCTTGTCAATTGCGAGGAGAGGTTGTCCGAGCGTACGGTGCCGTCATGTTGTAGTCCGGGACTCAACAGTTGACACCGACCGGGACAGGGTTGAAAAACTGACAGGACTATTACGCTTGGGTGAGATATAACCAAGGTATAGTTCTGGCTGGAAAATTAGGGACCATCCGTATGGGGGCCTGCTGGTCAAGACTTGTAACTATTCACATACTTCGGAAAGCTCTAGCTCCGAGGAATCCTTTATTGGACCGACAACCGCGCACTGGGAGTGGAGAGATGGCGGAAGTAGCATGTACCCACGTGGTCGTCGTACCTGGATAAGAGTGGTGTACTGTACTTCCGGGTGGCGTAGGACCGGGCCCAATCTTGGAGGAATCGTGGAAGACGAGTTGGCATATGCAAGCTTGGGTGCTACATATGCAGTGTGGATAGGGATCCTCAGCTGAGTATTATTTATCCGGATTAACGTTGCTCCTCGGTTATGGAGACTTGGTCACTGACTGTCAACGGAGAGTGGTTCTCAACTAGGTATGTTTTGAAATGTAAAATGAATCATGAACGATGAAGAATTGAGGAATACTGAATCTTTCCAAAGTAAAATAAGATTTACAAAAAATGCTTTTCTGCAAAATACTTGATCTTGCTTAAGCCTTACCTTGACTACCCTAAGCCTCTCATTCCTGAGTCTTCTCCCGTTTTCTTAGTCGGGTAAGTCTTGTTGAGTACCCCAGTACTCAGGGTTTGTTACCCATGCTGCAGGTATGACAGAATCCCCGATGTGTCTTGCACCCTGCTGTGTGACCATCGTCCAGGAAGAGGCCGATGAGGCCGAAGAATAGTTGTACACCCTCGGGCTGGGTGATTATAAGTATCTTTGCTGTTCTCCACTATGTTGCCTATGTCTATTTCTATTATCAGAACTTGGTTTGTAATAACTGCACCTTAATTTCTATTTGGAACCCTGCTTTGTAAAACTATTGTTATTTAAGTCTTCCGCTCTTTATTCCGATATTATTTGTAAAAGTATGCAATGTTGTAACCGAATTGTGAGATGATCCTGCGGACATTGGGCGCTGATGTAGCCCAGTGATGGACAGTCTTAATTAAGTGGAACATGGGATCGGCTGTCAGAGGTTGACTGGGACCTGTGGGCCATGAGATTAGGGTCGTTCCGTCACAGAGTGGTATCGGAGCATCTCACTTTAACGTTGCAGTGTTTGTTTTTGCGAAAACTTCAAAAGACCTTTTGAGTCCAAACAAACTAAACTTGACTATTTTGAGTCCAAATTGCTTCTCTCATCTTGTCTCCCATATGGCAACACTAGCTAGTGGAACAACATGTTTTGAGCCCTATGTACCTTATTTAGTTATTGCATTGCTTTGTTCCGTAGGAACGATTCATGCACCATGTCATAATCACTTAAGTTAATAATAAACTTCCTCTCTAAGTTCGTTGGGTGGAATGCCTTTACCTTTTCTTGCTAGCCTTCTGATCCTCATCCATCTAATCTTGTCCAGACATGGCCCGTATCAAGCGGACTACTCGCAAGTCGACTGGACCCAATGGCGTGCCGCGCCACCAGCTGGCACCACGCGTTGGAGAAGAGACTGCCGAATCTTCCAATGGTCGTCGCTTTCCCCGCCGCACCCGCAAGAACCTGAAGAAGGAAATCAAGAGTCTGAAGGCTGAGCTGAAGAACTTGGAGCATGACATCTACCATTCACGCTTGGAGTTTTATGAGGCACGAGCTTCCCTGGAGCAGGCCAACCAGAACACGGTTCGCGCTATCGAGCAGCGCAATGATGCTTGGACCCGCGAGGACGTCACCAGAGCCGAGCTCCATGGACTGCAGCAGTACACAGCTCAGATTGAACAGTTCAATGATATGCTTCATGAGGAAGTGCATCAGCTGTATGATCAACTTCACCCCTTGGTACCCCCGGTTATGGAAGACCCTGAGGACGGAGTAGTGGAAGAACCCGATGTGGAACAAGAGCCAGACGTGGACGAAGAAATTGAGCCTACCGAGGACGTTCACGTTGAAGACGAGGACGAGGAGGTCGAGCCTGAGCTCATCCTCGAAGAAGAAGACGACGACGAAGAAATGATCATCCTCGATGAGGACTAGACCCGTCTTTAGTAGATGGAGTTCCCATGTGTCTGTACCACCTGCTTACCTAAAACCTTAGTCTAGGTTTGGGAGCGTTATTCTGTCTTTGTTAAGTCAGTCTGTATCTTTCTTTTCGTACCTTTTTCCCTTATCGGTCGTTTGTATCTGTCAGAGATCTTTATCAATCTATCAGCCTTTGTATCAGAAGAAACTACCAGTCAGTTGTTTTCAGAACTCTGTCTATGAATGCTAAGTTCCAAGTTGCTTAACAGATGCCTGTGAACACTCGCACTGGAGCTGGAGGTTCTGATGGTGCCAACCTTCCAAACCCTCCACCTGTTCCTGCTACCCTGGCAGATGCCATTGCAGCCTTAGCAGCCGCTGCTAACCTGATGGCTCAAAACCAAGTGCAACAGAATAATGGTCACCGTGGTCGTCAGCACATCAACAACGAGGCCACCTATGTGGAATTCACCGAAACTCGTCCACCGGTCTTCACCAAGGCCGATGAACCCCTCGAAGCTGATGATTGGCTCCGCACCATGGAGCAGAAGTTTGGTCTTATCAACTGCACCGACATCCAGAAGCCACGGTTCGCTTCACAGCAGCTTCGTGGTCCGGCAAGTGCTTGGTACGCCAACCTGTTGGCTACCTAGCCAGAAGGTCATTGGTTGACCTGGGAGGAGTTCCGCACTGCCTTCCGTGCTCATCACATCCCTTCTAGATTGATGAAAATGAAGCTTGATCAGTTCCTGGCTCTCCAACAGAAAGACTCCACAGTCATGCAGTATGTGGGTCAATTCAATCATCTCAGCCAGTATGCCTCAGATTATGTCAACACAAATGAGAAGAAGAGGGATTGTTTCCTCAGAGGACTGCACCCAAAGATCCGCAGGAGCTTGTCCAATAACCTGACTGGGTCTTATCACGATGTTGTTGACCGGGCTGTTGCTTTTGAAGAAAGCAATCGCCAGTACCAGGAAGAGAAGAAGAAGAAGAAAGCAGGGTCAAGCAGCTTCTCTGGCGGTCACAAACGCCAGAGAGTCATCTATCACCCCAGCCACCACCACAATCGTCTACCTTACCCCAACCAGCAAGTGGTCGTCCGTACCGCGGCCACCACCCATAATGCCAACCAGCAAAGTGCCACACAGCCGAACGCCCCAGGTGTTCGTATCACCACTCCACAAACAGCCAACAACCATCCCTGCTACAACTGCGGCCAGCTTGGTCACTGGTCTCGTGAGTGCCCAAAGCCCAAGAGGTATGCTCAGAATGCTCTGAAGAATCCCGGAGGATCTCAGCAGCAGCAGCACCGTGCCCAGCAGCAACATGCCCAGAAAGGCAGGATTGTCAAGAAGCACGGGCAAGTCTACTACACCACTGTCGGCGACATCCCAGAAGGAGAACCCGTCATGATCGGTAGGTTTCCTGTTGCCAATCACCCTGCAGTTGTGTTGTTTGATTCTGGTGCATCGCATTCCTTCATCAGTCGTACTTTTGTCATCAAGCATGAGATATCAATTGAGGATTTAAAAGAAAGTTTCTGCATATTTTCGCCTGGAGGGCGTATAAGTACTAAGGAAGTGGTTCGCAGTATATCAGTAATGTTGGGGGAACATGTATTTCCCACCACCATGATAGTGCTTCGTGATCAGGAGATAGATGTCATCCTAGGCATGAATTGGATGTGTCAGTATAAAGCCATGATCGACATCTTGAATAGAGTTGTGAGAGTGGATATTCCTAACAGTACCGCCAAACTCCTTCTCCAACTTCCAATGCCTCAAAAACCAGCAGCCACTCAAATAAATACCGCCTATGTTCTGGAAACCAGAGACATCCCCGTGGTTTGTGAATTCCCTGATGTTTTTCCTGAGGATTTGCCTGGTCTGCCTCCTGACCATGATGTTGAGTTTGCCATAGAGCTAAAGCCCGGGACTGCTCCTATATCCCGCAGAGCTTATCGAATGCCTCCCAGAGAGTTGGCAGAACTAAAAATCCAATTACAAGATTTGTTGGACAAGGGTTTCATTCGCCCAAGCTCGTCTCCTTGGGGCTGTCCTGCAATCTTTGTAAAGAAGAAAGACAAGACTCTCAGAATGTGCATTGATTATCGCCCACTCAATGAGGTCACCATCAAAAATAAATATCCCTTGCCTCGTATTGATCTTCTCTTTGACCAGTTAGCTGGAGCCAAAGTATTCTCCAAGGTCGATCTCAGATCTGGCTACCACCAAATAAAGATTCGTCCTGAAGATATTCCTAAAACAGCTTTCACCACCAGATACGGCCTATATGAGTACTTGGTCATGTCCTTCGGTTTGACTAATGCCCCCGCTCATTTCATGTACCTCATGAACTCTGTGTTCATGCCAGAGCTTGATAAATTCGTGGTCGTGTTCATTGACGACATCCTTGTCTACTCAAAAACCCCTGAAGATCACACCGAGCATCTTCGTATCGTTCTATCCCGTCTCAGAGAACATCAGCTGTATGCCAAGTTCAGTAAATGTGAGTTCTGGTTAGATCAGATACAGTTTCTTGGTCATGTACTATCCGCTGAAGGTGTGTCAGTTGACCCTGGTAAAGTGGGAGACATTCTGGATTGGAAGCCACCTACCACTGTTCATCAAGTCCGCAGCTTTATGGGAATGGCAGGATATTATCGTCGATTCATCCCAGATTTCTCAAGAATCGCCAAGCCTATCACCGAGTTAGTAAAGAGTTCTGTGAAGTTTGTCTGGTCACCAGCCTGTGAGCAAGCCTTTCAAACTCTGAAGAAACTGTTAACTACATCACCAGTGCTAGCCCAGCCGAACATCGAAAAGCCCTTTGATGTCTACAATGATGCATCTGGTACTGGTTTGGGCTGTGTTTTGATGCAAGAAGGTCGAGTGATCGCATATGCCTCCCGACAGCTTAAGCGACATGAAGAGAATTATCCAACTCATGATCTCGAGTTAGCAGCAGTAGTGCATGCCTTGAAGATCTGGCGTCATTATCTGTTGGGCAGTACCTGTAATGTGTACACGGATCACAAAAGCCTAAAGTATATCTTCACTCAAGAAGAGCTGAATATGAGACAGAGAAGATGGCTTGAGTTAATTAAGGACTATGATCTTGAAGTGCATTACCATCCGGGTAAGGCGAATGTGGTCACCGATGCACTCAGTCGCAAGTCTTATTGCAACTGTCTGATGAAGAAACCCTATGATTCTTCTTTGTGTTATGAGCTGGAAAATTTGAATATTGAAATGATTCCGCAAGGAACTCTGAGTAATATCAGAATAGAAACCCCTATCAGAGTGCAGATCATCGCTGCACAAAAAGATAACCCTGGAATCAAGCACATCATCGAAAAGGTCCAATCCGGAAAGGCTGATTGTTTCAGGATTAATGATGCAGGGGTAGTATGGTTTAAGAATCGGTTAGTAGTTCCTAAAGTGCCTGAGTTAAGAAAGTTAATCCTTGATGAAGCACACTTGACTAGATTCTCCATCCACCCCGGCAGCAACAAAATGTACCAGGATTTGATGCAGCAATTCTGGTGGACAAAGATGAAGATTGAGATCGCCTGGTATGTCGCTCAGGGTGATACCTGCCAGAAAGTCAAAGCCGTGCACATGAAGCCCGGAGGAGAATTGCAACCTTTATCTGTACCTGCTTGGAAATGGGACGATATCAGTATGGACTTTATCAATGGTCTACCCAAGACATCAAGAGGTTTTGATTCCATATGGGTGATCGTGGATCGCCTCACTAAGCAAGCTCACTTCCTTGCAGTGAAGACCAGTTACACCGTCCCCACTTATGCCACTTTGTACAAGAACAACATAGTAAAACTCCATGGCATACCCAAAACCATTATCTCTGATCGTGGTACCCAGTTTGTCGCAAAGTTCTGGAAAGCGTTCCATGCCTCACTTGGAACCAAGCTCTTGCATAGTACAGCATATCATCCACAAACAGATGGACAAACTGAGCGAGTCAACCAAGTGTTAGAGGATATGTTGAGAGCATGTGTGCTCACCTTCGCAGATACTTGGGATGACTGTTTGCCCTTGGCAGAGTTCTCATATAATAACAGTTACCAAGAGAGCATCAAAATGGCACCCTTTGAAGCACTGTACGGCCGCCGTTGTCGTACACCTCTCAGTTGGTCTGAACCCGGAGAAAGGGAATTCTTTGGAGTTGACCTAGTAAAAGATTTGGAAGAGAAAGTCAAGCAAATACAAGAGAACATGAAGATTGCACAGTCTCGACAGAAAAGTTATGCTGACAAGAGACGTTGACCTCTGCAGTTCGAGATCGGGGATTATGTGTACCTGAAGGTCTCACCCACCAAAGGAGTCACTCGTTTTGGAGTCAAGGGAAAGCTAGCACCCCGCTACATTGGTCCGTTTGAGATTCTGGATCGTCGTGGCAAGGTCGCTTACAAGCTGAGTTTGCCCGATCATCTTTCAGCAGTTCATAATGTGTTTCATGTCTCCCAACTCAAGAAGTGTCTCCGAGTACCTGAACATGTGGTTGAAGTTGAAGGCGTTGAGCTAGAACCCGATCTGTCATACACTGAGTATCCAGTTCGCGTGTTGGATCACAAGGATCGTGTTACCCGAAGAACCACCACAAGATGGTACAAGATCCAGTGGAACCAACACTCTGAAGAAGAAGCCACTTGGGAATCCGAAGACTTCTTGGCGAGGAACTATCCTGACTTTCTCGAATCTCTGTAGATGTAAGGTTTTGCCTTTTCCTTCTTAAAACGTGGAATCTCGAGGCGAGATTTCTTTTAGGGGGAAAGGCTGTAACACCTCTGGTATTTTAAAATGTAATAAACCTGACATGTCATCATCATTAGTCATTAATCATTCTTGCCTTGCATTTATGTTTGCTTAGTACTGGTGTAGAAATCTCTTTTCAAAACCCTAAAAGCCCTAACCTTCCTATAAGGGCAAAGTGGTAATTTCACCTCTGTGCCTAGCTTTGTGTAATTCTTGTTCAGTTGGATGTCTTGAAGTTTTGTTGTGTTGGCCAAAGTTCAAAAATCAAAATCAGATTTCAAATCCCTTTGCAAAACCCTGATTTCCAAACCCATGATTTTATCCCTCTTTTTTGTAATTCAAAGTTATTCAAAATTTGGGGTTGGTCCAAAAAGCAAAGTTGTAGATCTGGCCAAGAGAAACAACTTTGGTATTTACAAATTTTCAAGTTTCTGTAAAAGTTTGAAGTAAATCCAAATTCATTCAAATTCCAATTTTTGTCCCCTTTTTATTTTTCAAAATTTATTCAAAAACTATTGAGTTTCAGAAAAAATGTATATTAGCAAAGTTGTAGGTTTTGATAAAAGGAACAACTTTCATATTTGCAGATTTCCAACTTTCAATGTAAAATCAAAAGTAATTTTGAATTTATTCAAATCCCAAAAGTGTTCCCTTTTCTGATTTCAAATGTGGTTCAAAAACTATTTGGATTTTGAAAATGTTCATATTGACAAAGTTGTAGATCTCTTTTTTCTGCACAACTTTGGTATTTTGAGTTTTTCCTGTGCAGTTCAAATTTTGGGAGAAATTTGCAAAATACAGAAAGTCAAAACCTAGACCTAGCCCTGTTCATCCCCTACCTCGAGCCGGCGCAGAGCAGGGGGGGGCCGGCCTTGGCGCCTCGCCGGCGCTGCGCACGCCGCGTGCCTGGCAGCCGCACCCGCGCCTCCAACCTGCCGCCGCTGACCCCGTGATCATTTCGCACCCGCTCGCGAGCGCTGACCCTCGCCCCCGTCCCCTACAGTGCCCAGGGCGTCGCCGCCGCGTGGCCGTCACCGGCGAGCCTTCGCCCAGGCCCTGGGTGCACGCCCGTCCTCCCGCCGGCTTGCAATCGAGTGCGCACGCCTCGGCCGAGCTCATCCGCACCATCCCGTGCTCTCTACCGTCCCCGACCGTGCCTATAAAAGGGGCCGCCGGAGTCCGAGCTCCTCACTCGTCTCCGCCGCCGTCGCCAGCCCACTCCGAAGCTCCCGCCGCCCAACCAACTAGCCCAACAGCTCCGTCTTGAGCTCGTGAAGCTTCCCCACCCCTGAATTTGGTCTCTACCGCCTCCTATCGCCCGGCGTAGCTCGCCGTTTCCATCTCCGGCGAAAACCCGGCGAGCTCGGGTTCGTCAAATACTACCTCTCCGGCCACGATCATCTTCCCCTGACCCCTGTGTCAGCTTCCTTGGCTCCGTGCGACTCTAACCAGGACCTTGCGGTCTCGTGTGTTGCGCAGGGTCGTCGGAGCGCCGATCGCCGCCGTGAACCGTCCGTCGGTCACCGTCGATCATCCTCTCCGTCCCTTCCCTCACCTCGCCGTGCTCCTTAATCGACGCCGGTGAGCTCCCTGAAGCTTCCCATGCCCTTGGTTTCGTCTGCCGAGCCTCGCCGTGGCCGGCGCAGTAGCGCCGCCGCCGTCGGCCGGCCGCCGGCGATCGGGAAGAGCACAGTGCTCTTTTCCCTTTTCTTTCGAAAATGCGAATAGTATTGTTATTTCATCTTTTTGTATGATTTTCTGTATTGCTCTAAAAATTCTGAAAATTTTACAATTGACTCTCTATACCATGTAGTAGTTTAGAAAAATATGAAACTTGACTTTTCTGCAAGAATTTAAAAATGTAAAATCCCTCTTTTAATTAATAAATGGATGGTTTTGGATTTTTAGAAAATCATTTATAACTCCAAAAATCATGAGATAAATTTTTGTGAGCTTCCTATGCCGTGTTTAGTCTCTGGTGAAATTTTGAAGTCTTTTGGAACAAGTTGATTTTTGAGCTTTTATTTTAATTGTTAAATAGTGCCTTCTGTTAATTAATGTCTGATTTTATTTGAGCACCTTAATGACCTCCAAAAATTATGAAATTTGTTTTGCCATCTATCTACACCATAATAAACTTATGTGATTAATTTGGTAATTTTTGGAGCAACTGCATAAAATGACCTTTTTAAATAATTAAGAAAAATAGAAAAAGTGATTAGGGTTCATGTTGTATGCCCTGTTTTGCATTGTTCATGCTAGCATACTCATGTGCATGCATCATTGCATTCGTATAGTCACCGAAGAAGGAGTCAAAGTCGAGGCCGCCGCCGACGGACCTGTCCCCGAGGCTACCCCGAGCTCCGACAACTGCCCCGCCGCCCTCGAGCCTGCCCTCTTTGCTCTTCAAGGCAAGCCCCGGTGCATTTAGCCCTTCCTTGCTTTTATAAAAGTCTTACTTAAATGCTTTTGAGTTAAATTACTGCATTAGGTGATAGGAGTTGTGTGATGACCTATTTCCTGCACTTTACCTCCACCAAAGATCCCCTACCCTGTTTAAAAAAAAACTATTTGCAAAAATGCTTAGCATTGCTATACAATAGTTTTGCGATAAAATGCCAATTTCAAAAGTGTGATCACTTAAAGAACTTTTATGGGAATTTGGCTTTACTCCCCGGCCATTGACTTGGTATCCGATCCGTACCTTGTCAATTGCGAGGAGAGGTTGTCCGAGCGTACGGTGCCGTCATGTTGTAGTCCAGGACTCAACAGTTGACACCGACCGGGACAGGGTTGAAAAACTGACAGGACTATTACGCTTGGGTGAGATATAACCAAGGTATAGTTCTGGCTGGAAAATTAGGGACCATCCGTATGGGGGCCTGCTGGTCAAGACTTGTAACTATTCACATACTTCGGAAAGCTCTGGCTCCGAGGAATCCTTTATTGGACCGACAACCGCGCACTGGGAGTGGAGAGATGGCGGAAGTAGCATGTACCCAAGTGGTCGTCGTACCTGGATAAGAGTGGTGTACTGTACTTCCGGGTGGCGTAGGATCGGGCCCAATCTTGGAGGAATCGTGGAAGACGAGTTGGCATATGCAAGCTTGGGTGCTACATATGCAGTGTGGATAGGGATCCTCAGCTGAGTATTATTTATCCGGATTAACGTTGCTCCTCGGTTATGGAGACTTGGTCACTGACTGTCAACGGAGAGTGGTTCTCAACTAGGTATGTTTTGAAATGTAAAATGAATCATGAACGATGAAGAATTGAGGAATACTGAATCTTTCCAAAGTAAAATAAGATTTACAAAAAATGCTTTTCTGCAAAATACTTGATCTTGCTTAAGCCTTACCTTGACTACCCTAAGCCTCTCATTCGTGAGTCTTCTCCCGTTTTCTTAGTCGGGTATGTCTTGTTGAGTACCCCAGTACTCAGGGTTTGTTACCCATGCTGCAGGTATGACAGAATCCCCGATGTGTCTTGCACCCTGCTGTGTGACCATCGTCCAGGAAGAGGCCGATGAGGCCGAAGAATAGTTGTACACCCTCGGGCTGGGTGATTATAAGTATCTTTGCTGTTCTCCACTATGTTGCCTATGTCTATTTTTATTATCAGAACTTGGTTTGTAATAACTGCACCTTAATTTCTATTTGGAACCCTGCTTTGTAAAACTATTGTTATTTAAGTCTTCCGCTCTTTATTCCGATATTATTTGTAAAAGTATGCAATGTTGTAACCGAATTGTGAGATGATCCTGCGGACATTGGGCGCTGATGTAGCCCAGTGATGGACAGTCTTAATTAAGTGGAACATGGGATCGGCTGTCAGAGGATGACAGGGACCTGTGGGCCATGAGATTAGGGCCGTTCCGTCACAGTCTGGTGCTGTCGGTACTTCTTCTTCTTCGGCCGTCATGCTAGTGACGGGCGTCCGAGGTGCTTCTAAGGCCGTTGGGCGTGTACCGCGCGTCGGCCGGATTGGTGCTTTGATCCAGATATCTGATGACGAAGCTTCCTCTGATGAAGAAGAAAGGGAGGAAGAGAAAGAGGCAGAGAAGGAGGTCGGCTCTAAGGATGATTCTAGTGAAGGCACTAGTCACACCTCCGGCAACGAGGGCGACTCAGACGAAGAAGTGTCGATTGATGTTGATCGTGGTAAAGCGATAGTTTCGTCGAGCGCTGATGCTGATGCTACTTGAAGCATTGATGATATCATTCGGGACTTTGTGCCAGAGAGTCCTCCGCGAGGGTCAATTCCCGAGTTTGCGGGCTCTCACATATGGGTCAATGGTTTCGAGTTTACTGGTGATCTTGAATCTGAGCGGACCCCCGGGAAAAGACCATATGGCGAGGCTAGCCGATCGAGCCTTCCTTACTTTGCTAAGAAGCTTGGGGTCTCTGATCTGTCGACCGAGCTTTTCACAAGTCCGGACCTTCGAGAGTGCCACTTGCAGTGTGCTCCGGAGGAAAGGCGTTTTCTGGGTCGGGTGTTTAGTCGCATTTGTTTGCCCGAAGCGGAGCTTCGCCTGGTGTAACATCCCGCCTCCACGCGGTCGGGCCCACTTACATCTGGTAGCTTTCCTAGGACATAGACTTCCCTCACAGACCAACACCAGTCTTTTCTGCGCACTTTGTCCTCAATCGTGCGCACCCGGGAAGAACTTCCCGGTCGGTCACTCATCCCTAAATTTCTCTAGGCCAAGCATGCTTAACTTTAGAGTTCTTTGGAGATGGGCTTCTGAAAAAGAAGTTGCAACTTGTTGGTATGAGTATCCTATTATTCCTATTAAGCCCTGGGCCGAGATGTTACACCTGGCCAACGAGCCCTTAGACAAACTCCATGATGACATCGATGTCAAGGTGGCTGAGTTAATGCTCTTGAACCGCTCGGCGCGCTGGAGGGCGGGTTATAATCTTCATTATTTGAATGACCGGTTGCCTGAAGTTGAGAAGGATAACAAGGACCTTCGCCGGAGCTTGGAGAATAAAGAGATTGAGCTCAAAGCTGCTCTAGAGAATGTTAAGAAGTCCCGAGAGGAAGCGCAGGAGATTGCAAATAGTAATACTGAACTCCTGGCTGCTTGCCGACAGAAGGACAAGGATTTGTTAGCTGCGAACAGTCGCATACAAGAGCTGTCCACTGAGTTGGCTTCTCATTCCGAGGCTTGGCAGAAAAGCATGGGAGAGGTTAAAAATAAAATTGACACCTGCTTGACTGAGGTCGGTGGTTCTGCTGGGGAACCGTTACCTGTCGTTGATGCTGTGGCATTCGAAGCTTGGCTTAAAAATGAGCTGGATGTTTTCAGTTCTTTGGTTGATAATGCAGCCGACTTCGGATGTTACGCCGGAGCTTTGGCTATGGCCGGGACCCTTCGCCAAGCTGACTGCGAGCACCTTCAAAAAAATCAGGAAGCCGAACCACGTCTTCCCAACTGTTGACGTGGTTCGTCAAATGAAGGTTGATGATGCGGAGGTTCGGAACTGCGCGATGCGTTTGCTCTGAAGGTTTTGGATCGAAGGAGGTGGACGCGCTCTTGCCTTCGAAGAGGCAGCGGAAGCTACCCGTCAGGTATGTGGTGTTGGTGTAAATTTGGTTTTTTATTTTATTTTTTAAGTGGGAAAGATTGGCATTCATATTTGTGTCGGCTTCTTCGATTTCCTTTTGTAGGCTCGGAGGGACACGATGCCTTCGCCGTCGGCGACTGATGATGCTGCTCGAAGCTCCAAGACCGCACCTGCGCACGGCTCCGAGGACGTTCCTTCGGCCGCAGAGGTTCCCTTGGTCGGGGAAACACCTGCCACTTTGCTGTCTGTTGTTGATGAGATAGCTGAAGTCGGAGCTACTGCTGGTGACCAGGCGGTGGCGGGGGCTGCTCCTTCTAGCGAGGCTGTTGCTACCGGCGAAGCTGCAGCGGAGGAAAGTTTGGATCCCGAGAAGGTGTGAGCTGATGGGGATGATTGTAAAAGGAAATTGTTTTGTAACTTTTGCAAGGTGAAGTTGCTGATGTAGAATACTGTTATTTTGTTTTGGTTATTTGACAATGCAGGTTCCTGATGGAACCGTGCTTGAGGTGTATGACGTGACGCCTCTCACGTTGAATTATCAGGATGTTTTTATTACTGGGGAATCGTGGGCTCGGGCTAGGCTTAAACACCCTTCGCTGTCTTTTGAACGCTTTTGGTGGTCGAAGGTGCGGAGGTACGATTTGAAGAACAGCAGATCGAGTCATTTTTGGCGCGAGGCAGATTATACTGATCGACAGGCCACACGGTATTTGTTTGGTTCTTCTTCGTCCGCGCAAGCTGTTATTGACGATGATATCGATGAGAACATGGCTTTGCATTATTTGTTTGGGCGAAGCCATCTAGATCTTGGATCGGATGGATCACTTGTGGTTCCGAAAGAGGAACCTTCAGAAGTTAGTGATGTAAATCGTACATATATGTGTACAGGGCGAGGGTTTTGCCTGGGGAGCTTCCAATTGTTCCTGCAGCTCCTTTGTTGTGGGGACCCATAGTTCCGGTGGATATATGATTTGAGGAGGGTATCGAGGGTTTGGATGATTTGATGTTGATTGAGGGTAGTGATGGTTCCTTGTAATTTTATTCTTTTTATTGATTGTATATCACACTGTGGTCAGAAGCAAACAATTTGTGATGTTGTTTTGTGGAGGTGCTATTCATTTTTTGCAGTTTGATGAAAATGATACTTGACTCTCGAGGCTCGCTTTTTCGTTTAAGAGAGGTGTTTTCTGAAACAGCGATGCCCCCTTTTCTTTAGCGAGGCTCGCTTAGCGCTTTTGTAAGTTGATTAGAAAAAACAGCGACGCCCCCTTTTCTTTTAGCGGGGCTCGCGTAACTCTGCTGTAAGCTAATTAGGAAAACAGCGATGCCCCCTTTTCTTTTAGCGAGGCTCGCGTGACTCTTTTGTAAACTGATTAGGAAAACAGTGACGCCCCCTTTTCTTTTGGCGAGGCTCGCTTAACGCTTTTGTAAGCTGATTAGGAAAACAGCGACGCCCCCTTTTCTTTTAGCGAGGCTCGCTTAGCGCTTTTGTATGCTGATTAGGAAAACAGCGATGCCCCCTTTTCTTTTAGCGAGGCTCGCTTAACGCTTTTGTAAACTGATTAGGAAAACAGTGACGCCCCCTTTTCTATTGGCGAGGCTCGCTTAACGCTTTTGTAAGCTGATTAGGAAAACAGCGACGCCCCCTTTTCTTTTAGCGAGGCTCGCTTAACGCTTTTGTAAGCTGATTAGGAAAACAGCGACGCCCCCTTTTCTGTTGGCGAGGCTCGCTTAACGCTTTTGTAAGCTGATTAGGAAAACAGCGACGCCCCCTTTTCTTTTAGCGAGGCTCGCTTAACGCTTTTGTAAGCTGATTAGGAAAACATTGATGCCCCTTTTCTTTTAGCGAGGCTCGCGTAATGCTTTGGTTTTGCGGGGGTACTCAACTTTTTTGGACTTCGCACCTCCCCTTGTCTTTGGTGGAAGTGAAGTTTGCTTTGCGAGCCCCTGGCGTTTTTTGCGAGGGTGCTCGACTTTTTTGGACTTCGCACCTCCCCTTGTCTTTGGTGGAGGTGAAGTTTGCTTTGCGATCCCCTGGCGTTTTTTGCGAGGGTGCTCGACTTTTTTGGACTTCGCGCCTCCCCTTGTCTTAGGTGGAGGTGAAGTTTGCTTTGCGAGCCCCTGGCATTTTTTGCGAGGGTGCTCGACTTTTTTGGACTTCGCGCCTCCCCTTGTCTTAGGTGGAGGTGAAGTTTGCTTTGCGAGCCCCTGGCATTTTTGCGAGGGTGCTCGACTTTTTTGGACTTCGCACCTCCCCTTGTCTTTGGTGGCGGTGAAGTTTGCTTTGCGAGCCCCTGGCGTTTTTTGCGAGGGTGCTCGACTTTTTTGGACTTCGCACCTCCCCTTGTCTTTGGTGGCGGTGAAGTTTGCTTTGCGAGCCCCTGGCGTTTTTTGCGAGGGTGCTCGACTTTTTTGGACTTCGCACGTCCCCTTGTCTTTGGTGGAGGTGAAGTTTGCTTTGCGAGCCCCTGGCGTTTTTTGCGAGGGTGCTAAACTTTTTTGGACTTCGCGCCTCCCCTTGTCTTAGGTGGAGGTGAAGTTTGCTTTGAGAGCCCCTGGCGTTTTTTGCGAGGGTGCTCGACTTTTTTGGACTTCGCGCCTCCCCTTGTCTTAGGTGGAGGTGAAGTTTGCTTTGCGAGCCCCTGGCGTTTTTTGCGAGGGTGCTCAACTTTTTTGGACTTCGCGCCTCCCCTTATCTTAGGTGGAGGTGAAGTTTGCTTTGCGAGCCCCTGGCGTTTTTTTGCGAGGGTGCTCGACTTTTTTGGACTTCGTGCCTCCCCTTGTCTTAGGTGGAGGTGAAGTTTGCTTTTCCCAAGTTTGCTTCGAAAAAATTTGTGTTTTGAAGCAATCTTCGGTGTTTTTCATCGATTATAAGCGCTCTTGAATAAGGGCTGCTTTTATCGATGTTTGTGAAAGACTGAAAAAAAGGACTTTAGAGTTTTGTTTTTTCAGGGGTTGATGCCTTTATTGAGGACTTGGAAACTGCCTCGTTAAAAAACCTTACGCCCCTTCGCAAGGAAAAAGAGTGCAACTCCTTTATTTGGGTTACAAGTATGGTGCTGAAAGAAAAAGTGACTGAAGGCTGATTAAATATTGCGAGAGCTCGCTAAGGCTCCGCTATGGGTAGTATTCGCGAAGGTCGTCAACATTCCAGGTGTGAGGCAGGATGTTTCCCTCGCTGTCAGAGAGGTGAAAGGAGCCGAGACGATTGCATTCTACTATTAAGTATGGACCCGTCCACTTTGGCTAAAACTTTCCCGCCATGTTGGTGTTTTGCTTCCGAATGAGAACGAGGTCACCCTTCTTTAGTTCTTTTATTCTCACCTTTTTGTCTCTCCATTTTTTTGTTTCTTCTTGATACTTGCGAAGGTTGTGCACTGCGTTGCATCTTGTTTCTTCGAGTAAGTCTTTGTCTAGCAGTTGGTTTTGTTCATCTGTTTCAAGGGTTGTTCTGAGTGATCCATGCTTCAATTCTTCTGGTAACATAGCTTCTTCCCCAAACAGAAGCCTGAAAGGAGTGAATTTTGTGGCTCTGCATGCCGAGGTGTTATGGGACCAGGTGACCGAGGTTAGTTCTTCTGCGCACTTTCCCTTGGGCCTGCCTTGCAGTTTTTTGGATATGGCTTGGAAAATTGTTGCATTGGCTCTTTCAACTAAGCAATTGGATTGAGGGTGGCGGACTGAGGCGAAGCACAAAACTGTTCCGATTTGTGCGCAGAATTCTTTGAAGACCTCGCTGTCAAACTGAGTGCCATTATCGACAGTTAGGTATTTGGGGACCCCAAACCGACAGACTAATTGCTGCCAGAAAAACTTCTTCGCGGCTAGGGAGGTGATGGAAGCCAGCGGTCTAGTTTCAATCCACTTCGTGAAGTATTCCACAGCTACCTCTGCGTAGCGGAGGTTTCCTGGAGCTGTTGGTAGTGGACCAACGAGATCCATTGCCCATCTTTGCAAAGGCCATGTTGGGCAAATTAGAGTTGTTGGAGCCCCTGGGGCGTTTTGTGTTTTTGCCGTTAGTTGGCAACCCTCGCAACGTTTGACGATGCCTTCTGCATCTCTTAATGCTGTTGGCCAGTAGAAACCTTGTCGGAAGGCTTTGTCAACTAACGCCCTCGGGCCGTTGTGTGAACCACATATGCCTTCATGAATAAGCTTGAGAATGTCATTTCCTTCAATCTGTGACACACATTTGAGCCATGGCGAGGTTACTGAAGCTTTGAACAGAATGTTGTCCATAATTTTGTACCCTCGAACTCTTTGTTTTAGTCTGTTTTCTTGCTCTTTGGTCTCGGGTTCATGCAGCCCATTGATATAGGCCATGATGGGTGCTCTCCAATCTTCGTTCAAGATTGCATTGATCAGCTTGGTATTGTTTTCGGAGGTTTTGAATGCTGATTGAGTTGCTACCTCGTGAAACACGTCTGGCGGCAGCTGTAGCTGTTATGCTGCTGCTTTAGCTAGGCTGTCTGCCTCGTTGTTTTCTGACCTTGGTATTGCTTTCACTGTTATGCCGAGGAAGAAAGATTCTAACCTTCGAACATAGTGGAAGTATTTTTGGAGCTCTGGGTCTTTTGCTTTGTAATTTTTCTCAATTTGTCCTGCGATAACTTGGGAATCTGTGTTGATGACTGCCCTTCGGACTCATAAGGATCGGAGGCTTGAGAGTGCTAGTATCACAGCTTCATACTCTGCGGAGTTGTTTGTGCACTTGAAGTCAAGTCTTTTTGTGTATCTTAGCTTCGATCTAGATGGTGAAACTAGAATAGCCGAGGCTCCTGCTCCAGCAGCTCCCCAGGCTCCATCAACATACACTGTCCAAAACGGTTCTGATTGGGCTCCGTCACTGCGAGGGTCTGGGGTCCATTCAGCTATGAAATCGGCTAGTGCCTGTGATTTGATCGCTGTTCTGCCCACGAAGGTTATGGTGTAGCTGTTGAGTTCAACTGCCCACTTTGCTATTCTTCTGACTGCCTCATTGTTTTTGAAAATGTTTTCGAGTGGGTATGCCGAAGGTACGTGGATCTCCTGAGACTGGAAATAATGTTTTAGCTTTCTTGACGCCATGACCACGGCGTATGCTATCTTCTCGAGCTCTGAGTAGTTTCGTTTGGAACCCTCGAGGGTTTCTGATACATAGTAGATTGGGGCTTGATTGGTTCTGTTGTTCTTGTGTAACTCTTTGATTAGAACTGCGCTTGCTGCGTGAGGCGAGGCTGCGACATACAGCAGTAGCAGGTCCCCTTTGTTTGGGCTGGTTAAGACAGTTAAGTTGGTGAGATACTTTTTCAAATCCTCGAAAGCTTTCTGTTGCCGAGGTCCCCAATTGAATGGTGCTATGCTTCTCAATGTTTCGAAGAAAGGTAACCCTCGCTCAGCGGACCTGGAGATGAACCTGCTGAGTGCTGCTAAGCGGCCTGTCAAACGCTGAGCTATTTTTTTGGTTGTTGGTGGTTCCATATTGATGATGGCATCAATTTTTTCGGGGTTGGCTTCAATCCCCCTTGCTGAGACGATGCATCCTAGCAGTTTTCCTTCGCCTACCTCGAAAACACATTTTTTGGGGTTTAATTTAAGTCCAGCGGACTGAAGGTTGTTGAACACTCTTGCCAAGTCTGATATTTGATTTTCTTTTAGCTCGCTTTGGACAATCAAATCATCAACGTAGGCAGAGATGGCGTGTTCATCTTTGAAGACTTCAGATGTCATGCGAGCGAAGGTTGATCTTGCATTTCTGAGGCCTTCTGCCATTCTTCGAAAGCAAAAAGTGCTCGAAGGTGTAATGAAGCTTGTTTTTTCCTCGTCTTCTTCATTCATCCAGATCTAGTGGTACCCTGAAAACAGTCGAGGAGAGAAAGCATTTGGCAACCAGCTGCTCTGTCGAGTAAGGTGCTTATGTTAGGCAGGGGAAAGTCATCCTTCGGACAGGCTTTGTTCAGGCATGTGAAATCTACACACATTCTCCATTTCTTGTTCTTCTTCTGAACTAGGACCACGTTTGAGAGCCATGTTGGAAATTTGACTGGGCGGATGACGCCTGCGTCCAAAAGTCTTTTTACCTCTGCCTTCACTGCCTCTTTCCTTTCTTCTGACATTTGGCGAAGCTTTTGCTTAACTGGGCGATAGTCCGGTTTGATGTTTAGGCTGTGCTCTATCAAAGTTCTGTTTACCCCTTTTAGGTCCTCTGCGGACCAAGCGAAGGTGTCGGAGTTTTCCTTGAGGAACAAGACGAGTTCATTTTCTGATTGGGGGTCTAGATTGCCTGAGATAAACACTTTCCTTTCGATGTTGCTCTCAAAGAGTTGGACTTGTTTAGTCTCTTCTTTGGGTGATGCTTTTACTCTGTCGATGCATACTTCACCTTCGTCGCTGAGGTTTGTAGCTCGAGGCTTTGACAAATTATGGACATTGCGTTGCCCCGGTGCTACTGTTCCTTCAGCTGCTCTTGCAATGTCTTGGTCTCCGTATACTGCAATGACCCCCTTCAGAGCAGGAAGCTTCATGCAGAGGTATGCAGGGTGGATTACAGCATTGAATGCATTGGTGACGCCTCGGCCGAATATTGCATTGTAAGGATAGAACATGTCAACTACGTCGAAGGTTATGTGCTCAGTTCCGCAGTTCAGCTGATCTCCGAAGGTAACGGGCAGAGATATTTTTCCAATAGCTCTTACTTGTTGCCCGCCGAAACCGTATAGTGGGTTGTCGGAGGGTTGCAAGAGGTTTCTGTCAAGCTTCATGCTGTCGAAGGTTGTGGCGAACAGGATGTCTGCGGAGCTTCCTGTATTGACGAGAATTTTAGTGACTGTCCACCCTGCTAAGTTAGTCTCGATCACCATTGCATCAGTGTGAGGGTAATCCCTTAACCTCATGTCACTAGAATCGAAGGTTATTGGGATGTGAGACCATCGGTCGAATTTGTGCGGTCCTTCGACGGCTACATGATGTACTCTTCTAGCATGTTGTTTCTTTTGCCTCTTATTGTCGTGATCTTCGTTCGAGCCTCCGGTGATGGCTAGGATAACACCGAAGGTTGATGTTGGGTTGTTGATGGTCATTTGGGTTTGGGCTTCGGATTTGACGGGTTGGGGAGCTGGTAGTGCTGGTATTGGTGGTGGTGGTGGTAAAGCGTTGCTCGCTTGTTGGTTGATTTGGGTTTGAGGGGTTGTCGGGTATGTGACAGTGTATGGTGTGTTTTGGTGTTGAGGGATAGAGGTTGGCTGATATGGGGTGTGGTTGTAGTGTGGGTGTTGAGCGTAGAATTGTTGATGCGAAGGAAAGCCGTAGTTTATGGGTGTGTACTGGTAAGGAGGGTGGGTTGGGTTGAAGTTTGGCTTTCTGGTATGATTGATGGTTCTGTTTTCTGTTGATGAGGTTCTTTTGGATTCCTGTTACTCTTTTCCTTTGGCGAAGCACTCACATTGCTTTGTTGTGTGCCCCTTTCCTTGGCCATAGAAATGACAGTACATTTTGGCCGGGTCCCTCTGTTGGTTTCTTTGGTCAGACGGGGGTGGAAATCCATGTGGGTTTTGGTTGCCCGAAGGCTGAGTGCCCCTTCTCTGGTCTTCGAGTGGATTTGCCTTGTTGATCGCTCCAATATTGCTCTGATCTTGGCGAGGGTTGTTCTCTCTCGCTTGGGGCCTCAGCTGTGGTTTCTGCTGCAACCTTCGAGCATCGGAATTTGCCCGGAAATCCATGTCCGCTCTACAGTATCTTTCCATTGTATCATGAAGCTCTTCGATTGTGTTTGCTGGTTTTCTGGCAAACTTTGAGGAACATGGGCCTAGACACAGGCCGCTGACTGCAGCGAGGATCATGGCCTCATCGGATATCCCCGGAGTTCTTGCTCTAATATGGATGAACCTTCGCCAGTAGTCTTGCAGCGGTTCGCGATCTTCTTGTTTGCAATTGAACAGCTCGATGGGGTTTGATGGGGCTGCTGTGATGCCCTTGAAGTTTGTGCAGAGTCTGTCTCTGAGGTTGGCCCAGGAATCCACTGTTCCGAGGCGAAGGTTGCTGTACCAAGTCTGCACGATGTCACGAAGGATGATTATGAAAGACTTTGCCATTGTTGATTCATCTCCTCCTACTGCGGTGACTGCCGCTTCATAGCTCATTATGAATTGGCAAGGGTCAGTGAGTCCGTCATAACGGGGCAGATTTTGTGGATTGTAGCATGGTGGCCAGGGTTGGGTTTGCAGTATTTGGGAGAGTGGTGATCTTGGGTCGTAGGGCATCTGGTGTTGTTGGGCCCTTCGCTGAATGCGAAGGTTTGGCTCTCGCTCTTCTGGGTTTAGCTAGCGAAAATTTGGTGGTGGTGGGGGTGGTGGAGGTTTATGGGCACCCAACTCCTGATTCCCCTCTTGACGGGGCGGCATTTCTCTATCATTCCAACCCTCGGCTTCGGCTTCAGCTGCCGCGAGGGACTCTTCCATTCGACGAAGCTCTTCCCTTGCTTCATCTGCCTTTTGCCTGATAGCGCGCAGCCGGTTGTGCCTTTCAAGCTGGTCTAGGCGCCTTTTCTTCTCCTGCAACTCAGCTTGGAGCCTGTCCAAGGCCTCAAGACCCAACTCCTCTTCATCTCCTCTTCCACCCCCTCCGAAGGTGTGTGGGTGCGGCTGTGATACTAGCCGAGTGTGAGGCCCCGGGACCTCTGTCCCTGGGGTGACTTCTTCTTCTTCCGAAGGTTCCACATTTTCTTCTACAGGTTGGACCGTCACCGCAGCCTCTCTGGTTGTGCGGTTGTCTCTGGTTGAGGATGCTCTTCTTTTTCCTGCCATTACGAACTCTGGTAGCTCCTCACGTTCGGCGCCAAACTGTTGGTAACACACTTGCCCTACCTCCGCACACGTGCGGGGGGTGGCGAAGGTACAAAGGAAACAAGAACAATGATGTTGTGGCTCTATTCCCAAAAACCGTACCCATTACACTGTTCACTCCCCGGTATTTATAGGGGATACCAAAGGGCACTGACCAAATTACAATAGGGTACAAGAAAGATTCCTCTGCGCTACAGAACGGAAGGGTAAAATCGTACAAGCACACAATGTATTGAGACCCAAGCTTGCCCTCCTCATGTGTCTGCCGCCACCCGGCTCGCGTTTACCCTTGCGAGAACGCGAGGGTCGATCTCCGGCTCGCGGAATCATCCCTCCAGTCGCGAGGTCTGCGTCCGCTCGCCATCCGTGGAGCCTGAGCCTCCGGGCGAGGGTGTGTGGGACGTGCGAGGGTCGCTTTCAGTGTTCCGCACGCCTTTAACCTGCAAGAATTGTTAATCATCCCGAGGGTCGGGCCAGTGCTCGAGGGTTAGAAAAAAGGCAACTCGAGGGACTTAACAAACACAAGGGTATTCACGAAGGCCCACGGGGCACCCGAGGGTCGTCTCCTGATTCAGCTTGCATGACGTCACTGCCGAGGGTCCTTTCCCCCAACAAAACCCTGATTTGTTGATCCCAGTGTAACTGATTCCAGGGTATAAGCGCTAGAGATTAGCTCTGTTGAGGTGTCGTTTTCTTCGAAGAGGAGATGGTATCCATATTGGTATGGAAGTTGTTGGTCTATCGCGCCAACCAACCTGGCCGGGGCAGGTTGTATTGGCCAATGGACGATGTTTCCTTCCTCGGTTGAGCTAAACACGAGTCCCTGTTGGGCCCCTGTTAGCGGGATCTGCTGAAGCTTCTTGAGATTTGATCCAATCAACTCTTGGAAGGTCTTTGCTGTGTTGTGTAATCCGAAAGGGATGTGGTGCCTAGAGTCCGAGTCCTCTTTGGACCGAGATTGCGTGTCTGAGTAGGAGTCGAATGCTTCAGCTCGATCTCAATGTCTTTGCGGATCCTCGAGCGTGAGATTCCTCAATGCTTGGCTAAGATCGTCTGTTTTTGGTGTGGCTTGTGCTTCTGATTCGAGTTGAAGGTAGCCATGCAGCTTTCCTTGATCATCCGATATGCAAGTCCATGAGCCAAAAATGAAAATTGATCCCGCCGGGAACATGTTGAAGTGGTTCGTCGAGCTCTTGGTCGTGCAGTCGCCGAGAGTCCCAACCTGGCACGTCAGCTATCGGTGTTTGTTAACCGGCAACTCATCATGGGGTTTCTCGAGACGATTTGTTCGGTGGGGATCGCCGTTCGTAGAACTCGGCGAGAACACAGGGACAACGATTTATACTCGTTCAGGTGCTAAATAGCATAATACTGTTGACACTGGTTATCTACCAAAATTAAAGGATAAATAAATATGAAAAGGGCATGAATTTAATCACCAATAAAGGTTTAGGGTTTTAATTGACAATATTCCACGAGTTTTGGTGGATTGTGATTCTGCAGGGACTAAACAGGAAAACCAGCACTGATTACTTCTCCTAGAAGGAAATCGACAGAAGATTACGGTACTGCCAAGTCAGGAATTCTCCAGAGGACACCAGAGGACTCCACGAGGCGGGGCACCTCAAGACCCCGATAAGTGGGACCGACCGGTCCCACCCCATTGTTGACTCTTGCTAACGTCGTCACTAGGAGTAGACTATGGAATCTATCCCCGGCAACGGCGCCAGAATGGTTTGTTGGTACTTCTTAATGTAAGAAGTATAACTAACTATTCGTATGACTATTGGTAGGTTCCGCAAGCGCACAGAATAAGTCTATTGTAGCACTTCACCCGGGAGTAACCGAGTATCGTATTTCTTTCCACAGGGAAGCTACTATGGCAGAACTAACACTAGGACCGCTATGAACAACTAGTGATTCTAGCAGGGTTGATCGAAATGTGTGAAAGGGGGTTGGTTTCTACTACTACTAAAAAGAAAAGAAAGACTAACTATTACTAACCTAAATCGGCGGGGTCTGGCCGATGAACAGATTAGTGTTTTCCTACACACTTACGATCACAACTAACTTAGCAATAAAGGTTCTATCTAGTTCTTCGAACCATACACACCCTCTGGACTATTTACCTCAGACGTGCACAACGAGGTTTATGATTTAAGAACTAACCCAACTACGTGGTGGAATTCAAGGCTCCCAGGGCTGTCACCACCTGTTTGCTACCACAGCTATCCGGGGGGCTAGCCACAAACTAAGGTATAACTAGTCTAAGCACCGCGCTTACACTAATATATACTAGAGCACTGATTACTCAGCGAAGAACCCAAACTAGATATAAACTAAATACTAAGTTATCTATGATCGAAAGCAATCAACAAGAACAATAAGTAAAGAACTTAAAGTAAATGCTGAAAGTAGAAGAACACTAAGATAAATGAAGGAAGACTTGGAATTATACCAGAGACTTGGAAGATCCTCTATTACAACTTCAGCTCTTCTCTTCTTCACTCTCGCTCTCACTCTAAGTCTCTCAACTAGAGTGTTCCTTCACCAGAGCTTCGCTTATAAGAGAGTGGGACTAATGAGGTGAGGTCTGAGTACAAATGAGCTAGGGGGGTCCTATTTATAGCCTAGGGACCTAGGGTTAGGTCAGGGGGGTGAGTGTAGCGGCGGGCGCCAGCCCTAGGTGGCGGGCGCCACCCCCTGGCCCTTGGATCCACCGCCTCTTCACCAACGGCATCCAGGAGGTCCTCCAAGTCGGTTAGGGTTCGGTTAGGGTTGTCCAATAACCGTCACATGGTCAATTAGGCCATGATCCATGTGACGCTGCTTCTTAGCCCTTGGATGAACCGACTTAGGTGAGCAACGGCTGCAAATGAGTGTGGAGTGCTTCCCCTGGATCAGTGACGTGGCAGGGGGGAGTTTGGGCTTCTCCCCCCTGGCGGCCGCCAGCTAGGGGTGGCAGGCGCCACCCCTCCTTGGCCCAGAGTGAGTCCAGGCACGTGGGCTTGCTTCCTGGTGGGTCCATTTGGTCATTTTGCTCAAAAACCCTGTAATTTCCTACATTCAAATAAAACTCAAGGACAAGTGGAAATCGTTAGTTATAAAAGGTTTTTGGTTGATTTTAGGCTCTTGTGTTGTGTTATATGACCTTGTTGATGCTAAAAATATGACACTTAGTGAGCGTCAACAAGCTCCCCCAAGCTTACCTCTTGCTCGTCCTTGAGCAAGCATGAACTTCAAATAATCTTGGAAACTCGGTGTTTTTGTTGTGTATGCCCATATTATTTTCATCACCATGGAATTGGTAGCCTTCCCTGCACTCAAGATTAGAACAAAAGACCAGCAAGAAAGAAGGTTTGTTTTTCCCTTGCCTATTTTGCTAATCAAGACATGTGGAGTTTTTGCAAGTTTTGTTCAAAATAAAGCATGCTTGGTAACTTCTGTGGCTCAATCAATCACTCATATTTGTATGTGAAAATGGAAGAATTATCCTCTCACTAAGACTTTATGTGGGGTTTAATGGGTAGGATAAAAGTGAGCATGCAATGCTAGCATAATTTTGCCAAGTTAGACAATTGGAGCAAACGAGCAACAAGTCATAGGTTCAGACCAGGATGTGCAAGTGTGTGGTATTTATTGTGGCTACTACTTTCATGGCACTTCTCCTCTCTATCTCTTTTGTGGGATCTTGGCTATGAATGAGAGGATTTGCTCTTTTGGATATTCTCTTTTTTTCTAGAGCACTTGCTCTTTTGAATTTTCTTTCTAGAGCACTTGCTCTTTTGAATATTCTTTTCTTTCTAGAGCACTTGCTTTTTTTTAAATACTATAGCCATGTCCCTGAGATTTCATTATGGAGCATGATATTTTGCCATGGAGTATTCCTAACAATGAATGGAAATAAAGGCATGTTGTGTGCGTATTCTCAGTGTAAGAATAGCACTATATAGGTGGGTGCAAGTGAATTCCTTGGTCTAAAGATATGACAAGTTTCTCTACCATGACTATCAACAAAAGTCTAACTAGCTCAACACTAACATGCAGCAAGTGGAAGCTCCTACTCTAAGAGTAAAAATTATTTGGCTTTGGTAGGACTTTCTTTGCCACAGAAGTACTTAGTGCAAGTTTTTAAATTTTTCAAAATAACAACTCCACAAACTTGACTCGCTCAAGTCAAAGTAGAAACTTACTTCCCCTTTACTTAGTCTAATGCTCATGTCTCAAGTTTAGTTCTAGCATACGTTTTCCCATGATAACTCTAATGCATGGCATACATTTTTATTTATTAGAAAAACTTACGATGAGAGCGTTTCATTTATTGCTATTTATTTATTACTAATAATTATATACAATTTTGTGTATTTTTTACTCCAAATTAACTAAGATAAAACTCAAATGAAAATAAAAATAAAACTGACAGAAATAAAGATGGTAGTGATACTTACCTCGATGACGGGGGTCCTCCCCCAAGCTGGCTTTTGGCGTGGTTGGGTCACATCCATCCTTGATGACGGTGCATGTCCTCCCAGTTCTGCTGGTTCTGCTGCAGGAGAGAAGAAATATTACCTAGTTCTCCACCAGTTTCCTGGCGGAATTCCTAGAAATCTTCGTTCAAGTTATTCAAGTCCTGGCGGATGTTAGCAGTATTCATGGTGAGTCCATTCATCTGGTGCTGAAGATATCCCATATCGCGCATCCACTCGTCCTGATGAAAGGACGAATGGCGAGCGCCTGCGGTGAGATTCCCCTATGGATGAACTCATCACCACGGCCAGTGTACCGAGTGGATCCTCCCAATGAATGGGTTGAACTCCCCAACTGGTATGAGTGGAAGGACGCTTCCTGTCCATATTCCCACCGCGGATGTTGCGGTTGTTGCCAATTTGATCCTCCTGCTTGGTGCGAGCCAGGGGGTGTCAAATGACCACAGTGTGCTGCTCCTTCATAATGCCCTGCAAGGAAGGGGTCAAACTCGTGCGCCGCTGCTGCGGCTCTTGTGGCCTCTTCTGCTGCACGGGTCTGCGCTCGCGTCCTCCTCCTGGGATCCTGCATGATGTTTTCTCGGGCCAACCTGCGGTTTTGCTATGCCTCGGTTTCTAGGGCCAAAAGTAATGTTGGTGCATTCACCAACCAAAGTGACATGTCAGGAAGAGTGATTTTATTCACATAATCTTGGTAGATCATGTGAATCTCACCGGTCTCCTGGTTGTCACGCAAGATGTGTCCTTGCGAGAAGTGCTCCACGGTCAAAAGGTCTCGGTCACTAGGAATGTAGGAGTATATAGCGGTGTTCAGCAGACCCATGTTAAAAGCTAGTCTAGTTATCCATGATGTCATTTCAATATTTCCAGTGCGTTGATTAAATTTAGACCAGTTGTCCGCCATGGCCTTGGCGGGTGACACTTTTATGTGGTTAACTAGAGCATAAAGCAGCAGCATTTCAGGATTTTTAATTGGTCTCAAGTCAGGTCTTGGAAAAAGTATGATACTGATATATTTGTGGAAAAACCTGAGCGTGGGGTTGTGGATATTACTTGTACGGGGCAAGCCTGGGTCTCTGTTCCCAGCAATGCTTTTCCAAAAATCATTTCTATTGAAACCCGTACAAGCAGATTCCAGGTTTAGCAAGCATGATTCATCAAAATTTAGGTGCTTGCTGAACTGCCCCCACGAAAGAGTGCTCTTCATTAAAAAGCCGGAATGTTATGTGAGTGGCAGACAATTGCATGGTAGCTAGAAATTCCAATGTGAAGGGAAGGATTCCCTCCTCATTAACCATCCATGCATCTTCCCATCACAAAGTTCGAGAAATATAAAGAAACTCACTATCCATACCAGTGCGACTTAGCAAGTCGGCGTCGATTCGGCGGGTGTGAATGAACTCCCTCTCACTAAGGATGTTCCGGGCCTGCCGTTCCCGATCACTCTACCAGATGATATCATCGACAGAGTTCAGGATGCGGATGGTCGGTCCAGCCTGGTGTGAGAACGGAGAGTACCGATCCACCGACATTGCGTCGGTGGATGGAGTACCCCGCCCGGCGCTCTCCTCATCACTCCCAGTAAAGCGAAAGTGGGTGTTTGCTCTCGACGAACTTCCCTCACCCTTGCTCTTCTTCTTCTTTCCGGTGAAGAAGTTCTTGAGAGGGTCCATGACTTCTTTGCTAGTGCTTAGGATGGCTGATGTTTTTGTGTTTTGAGTGAGTTGTGAGAATTTGCATGGGGTGTGGGTAGTATTTATAGGCTGAGGATGGAAGGGGGGACGCTATGACCCTCACCCTGCTGGCGGGCGCCACCAATAAGTGGCGAGCGCCACCCCACCTGGCTCAAAAATGTCTGCAACCGACACATGAGGTTTCCCTTGTAATGTCCACTAAAATTCCAAGTGGGGAATAAAGTGGTAGGTTCGGTGCAAAGTGAAAAGAGTGCAACCTCCTAAATGGGGCAAGTGGGCTGAAAATTTCAAAGACCACTTCTTCATCCTGGTCACACTTTATACCAAGGATGGTGGGAAACTTACTCGGGAGCAGTTTTGTACCAAAGTGTGGAATTAGTGGTGGCGGGCGCCAGGAAAATGTGGCGGGCGCCACCCTCTTGGCTGAAATTTCACACCAACTCACCCCTCCTTTCACCTAATGCTCTCCTTGTCACTCTCCATCACATGTGCATCACAATTTTTGGGTGGAGATGTGTCCAAAAGGTGGAGTGAAGAGGGGGAGACATGGAGTGACATGGGAGTGAGTGATTGCATTGAAATGAGCAAAGACATGGGTCTCCCTTGGTGTTATTTGGGTCTAGTAGGTAGGTGTAATAGTCTAGAGATTGGCTAGTGCTCCCTAGTGCAACCTTGGGTGGCAGGCGCCAGCATGGGGTGGCGGGCGCCACCCCTATGGCTGCCCAAAGCCCCCTAGGTGCCACCTAATCACTCTAGTAAACATCTATTTTGCTGAAAATTAAATTGCTTAAGTAAAAACAAAAAATTAAATGAGGGGATAAAGACTTACCTTAGCCTAACTCACCTTGGTTAGCCTCTTTGGATTCCCGATTGGTGTCGCCTTCACGGTGGTTGTGGTAGAATGTCGGCGCCGACGAACCTTGATGATGGGTGTTTTTCCGGTCGCGGTGTGAACTCGAATTTCTCCTCCTTTCCACTGATGTGGAGCTGAATTTCTCCAGCTCCTACATCAATGGTGGCTTTTGCAGTGCTCAGAAATGGCCGTCCCAAGATCAATGGCGTTCGGTGGTCAGGATTAATATCCAGAACCACGAAATCCACCGGGACAAAGAGATTCCGGATTTTCACCGGAATATTCTCTACTATTCCCGCGGGATACCAGAGCGAGTGATCGGCTAGCTGCAAATACATAAAAGTAGGGGACAAGGTATGATGATTTAATTTATCATACATCGGGCAGGACTCGGACCCAGATCACAGAGTGCATGCTCGAAGTGCTGCTCTCCAATTGAACATGCGATCGTTGGGTTTCCTGGGTCCTTCTTCTTTTCTAGGAGTCGGTTTAAAATGACCGCACTGGAATCTTCGGTCAATTTAACCACATCCCTACTTGAAATTGGTTTCTCCTTATTGAGCATGTCTCTCAAATATTTTGCATAAGTTGGAACCTGCATAGCGTCAATAAATGGCACATGTATATATAATTTTTGAATTACCTTGACGAATTTCTTGAATTGGTCGTCTTCCGTCGGATTTCTGTTTCGATCTGGAAAAGGTAATACATGTGTATCATAGAATTCATGAGGAGCAGTCCGTACCTTGGATGAAGGTTCAACTGGGGTCTCCTCTTCTTCGTCTTCTTCAATATTAACAATATTTTTCTTTGTAGCAGCATTACTACTAGGAACTAAATTAGGATGAGGTGGATCATGAGTGGATTTACCACCTCTCATGGTTACAGCTTTTACCTCCTCATAGTATTTAATTTGAGATTTAATGTTATCTACTTTTTGCTCCAATCTCTTATTAAAATTAATTTGTTCCTTAAATGCTTCAGAAAAATCTTTCAGTTTAGCATAAATTCCTTCTAACATTTTATCATGTTCAATTAATTTATTATTTATGCTATCATTAATTCTACCTTGATTAGAAACTAATTTTCCAATAGGAGAATTAAATACGGAGGTTTGAGGCATACCTTTGTTATTCCATTGTTGGATCATTGGAATCGGAGGTTCTCCGTAGCCACCATTATTAAGAAGGGATTTGGCATCCTCTTTCTTAATTTCTGCATGACCTTCACTTGACGAAGCGGCTCTTTGCTTGGCGTAGTAGTCCTTTGTAGCACGATCTCTCTTCTCATTTATCCTTTGCTCTAGCAATTTTACCAAAGTTTGCAGGGTAACAGGATCAGCTTGCTTAATTTCAGACATACCTCTGGCACGTTTTTCTGTCTATCCTTGATTTGCCACCATTGTCTCGATCAGTTTGGTTGCCTTCTCTACAGTGAGAGAGAGGTATGCACCTCCGGCAGCAGCATCAATGTGTTGTCGAGATTCTTGCTGGAGTCCATTGTAGAAGCTCTGGATCAAGTACCAGTCTTGCATACCATGGTGAGGACAGTATTCAACATACTCTTGTAGTTTCTCCCAAGCTTCAACGATTGTTTCTCCATCTCCCTGTCCAAAGTTGGAAATCTTGCTACGGACAAGAATAGTCCGACTTATCGGGCAGAACTTGTTGAGAAATTGATCCGCGCATCTCACCCACGTTAGCAGGTGGCCAGAGTTGAAGAGGAACCACTGCTTCGCTTTTTCCACTAATGAAAATGGAAAAAGACAAAGTCTGATGGCATCCTGCGAAACTCCCTGCATAGAAATTGTACTACATATCTCCAGAAAATTCCAGAGGTGAGCATTGGCATCCTCGGAAGGTTTGCCATTAAATGCGATAGCTTGAGCCATACGTATTAAGTGAGGTTTAAGCTCAAAATCTACATTACTAGTAGAAGGTAACACTGGAATGTGAGCAAGAGTAGGCATGGAATACTCACAGAGTGTTTTGGTCGACGTGGATGTTGATTGATCGTTGGAGCAGCTTGGTTCGTCAGTCACTTTTGACTGGGATTCTTGTCTAGACGAACTCCTCTCACGAAGATCCAGGTTCTTCCTCGGAGGAGTGAGATTAGCTCTCGCTCTCCTAAGAATGGCCTCAGGATCTTCTTGATAGTCGCTCGGAAGATTGAATCCGGCCATGACTACTTGAACGATCACAAACAACGATAAATATATATACCCTCTAGAACTACGGGGGTTAATTCAATAGGAATCACAAAGAATTAATTCTAGCCAATTGCTTCCCCGGCAACGGCGCCATAAATGCTTGTTGACTCTTGCTAACGTCGTCACTAGGAGTAGACTATGGAATCTATCCCCGGCAACGGCGCTAGAAAGGTTTGTTGGTACTTCTTAATGTAAGAAGTATAACTAACTATTCGTATGACTATAGGTAGGTTCCGCAAGCGCACAGAATAAGTCTATTGTAGCACTTCACCCGGGAGTAACCGAGTATCGTATTTCTTTCCACAGGGAAGCTACTATGGCAGAACTAACACTAGGACCGCTATGAACAACTAGTGATTCTAGCAGGGTTGATCGAAATGTGTGAAAGGGGGTTGGTTTCTACTACTACTAAAAAGAAAAGAAAGACTAAATATTACTAACCTAAATCGGTGGGGTCTGGCCGATGAACAGATTAGTGTTTTCCTACACACTTACGATCACAACTAACTTAGCAATAAAGGTTCTATCTAGTTCTTCGAACCGTACACACCCTCTGGACTATTTACCTCAGACGTGCACAACGAGGTTTATGATTTAAGAACTAACCCAACTACGTGGTGGAATTCAAGGCTCCCAGGGCTGTCACCACCTGTTTGCTACCACAGCTATCCGGGGGCCTAGCCACAAACTAAGGTATAACTAGTCTAAGCACCACGCTTACACTAATATATACTACTCTAATCTTGCGTCCAAAACTAGAGCACTGATTACTCAGCGAAGAACCCAAACTAGATATAAACTAAATACTAAGTTATCTATGATCGAAAGCACTAAACAAGAACAATAAGTAAAGAACTTAAAGTAAATGCTGAAAGTAGAAGAACACTAAGATAAATGAAGGAAGACTTGGAATTATACTAGAGACTTGGAAGATCCTCTATTTCAACTCCAGCTCTTCTCTTCTTCACTCTCGCTCTCACTCTAAGTCTCTCAACTAGAGTGTTCCTTCACCAGAGCTTCGCTTACAAGAGAGTGGGACTAATGAGGTGAGGTCTGAGTACAAATGAGCTAGGGGTGTCCTATTTATAGCCTAGGGACCTAGGGTTAGGTCAGGGGGGTGAGTGTAGTGCCGGGCGCCACCCCCTGGCCCTTGGATCCACCGCCTCTTCACCAACGGCATCCAGGAGGTCCTCCAAGTCGGTTAGGGTTCGGTTAGGGTTGTCAAATAACCGTCACATGGTCAATTAGGCCATGATCCATGTGACGCTGCTTCTTAGCCCTTGGATGAACCGACTTAGGTGAGCAACGACTGCAAATGAGTGTGGAGTGCTTCCCATGGATCAGTGACGTGGCAGGGGGGAGTTTGGGCTTCTCCCCCCTGGCGGCCGCCAGCTAGGGGTGGTGGGCGCCACCGCTCCTTGGCCCAGAGTGAGTCCAGGCACGTGGGCTTGCTTCCTGGTGGGTCCATTTGGTCATTTTGCTCAAAAACCCTATAATTTCCTACATTCAAATAAAACTCAAGGACAAGTGGAAATCGTTAGTTATAAAAGGTTTTTGGTTGATTTTAGGCTCTTGTGTTGTGTTATATGACCTTGTTGATGCTAAAAATATGACACTTAGTGAGCGTCAACACCCATGACCGACCGGTTGGGTCCCGGGCCCCCACGCCTCCACCTTCTAGAACCTTCCTCTACCGCCTCTGAGGATCCATCTTAGCCCTACGTGAAGTCGGTTTGATCTAACGGTCGCGGTTGATCCCTCACGGCTATATATATAGGCCCCAGGCACCAGGGTAGAACAAGTCTCTCTTCAGAAAAGTCTACGCCTCATTCAGAAACCCTAGAAGAAGACTTCAAGAGTCAGCTTTCAAGTATAAGACTAGTTACCCCTCTAGTTTAGGTTTAGAACCTAATCTTATACTAGAACTAGAAGAGAGAGAGAGGAAGAGATCAATAAGGAGCTCCGGCCTGTCGGATCAACTTCTTCATCTTGTACCTGTGGATTCAAGTTCATCGTCAACTTGCTTCAACAATTGTTTCGGTAATCAACGTCTATATTTAAGTTTGAGCCATTGTTCTTATTATTCTTATGGTTTATGACTCTCTTTTGAGTACTTTAATTCTAAGTCGCTCTAGAGTTAGAGTAGTTGGATAGTGTAAGCATGGTGCTTAGACTTGATAGCTCATAAATGCCTCCTATAACGCCAGTAGTAGTGGTTGTTCGCAAGGGTGACTCTTATAGCCTTGTTGATTCTTCTATAGTCCACTTACCCGTGTGTAGGCTCGGTAGGATTATACATTTTCATAAAAGACTCATACTCTGTTTGTGACCTTTTATGGCAACTTCCCCACTAAGAATAATATAAACATATCACTCTTAAATTGGAATTAAACAGCCTTAATGATCCCCTCTATACTTCTAGATTTTATGTCCTTGTTAGCTACTCAGGGGTTACACTTTAAGACTTAACATTATCCGTTCCTTTGGGTTCGATATTAAAACTGGGTTACTCCGGTGAAGTGCTACATCGGTAGATTTTATCTGTGCCCTTGCAGAAAAAGTAGAGTGTGCGTTAATTTATACCAACAAGCATTTCCGGCGCCGTTGTCGGGGAACGATAGATCATCTTAAGTCTTAGTTTAACCTTGTAATCATACTTTTATTTTTTTCTTTTTTGGCCCAGTCTTTTCATTATTTTTGTGTTCATTCTTATGAGTGTTGTTTTTGAATTCCACTCTTATCTATCACTACCCCATGAGCGCAAGCTATAACCAGTAGAATCTTTACACCCTATCATAACATCTGGTTATTAGCTACGCCTACCTTTCCGCTGCAGTTCCTTCTGTAATGAGCATAGAATTGTAATTATGAAATTATTCCTTCGGGTATTCTTGTCACTAACCTTTCCATGTCTAGAGCATGAAAGAACGAAGGAACAACAAACACAAGGTATGCCCAACCAATCATCATGTAACATTGAATTACATTCATCCAATCTTGATTTGCAAAATCCAAGCTTGGGGAATAGACTTTCTAAGAGCATCTCTTGCCGTGTTGCTATGTTGGTTATCCCTACCTTTAAGATATGCTCATATACTAATCATGCTCTTTCATCACCATCTGAATAAATCTCTATAATACTTTCATGCTACCCTCATTCGCTATATTATATGTTTAGGTTTGGAGTACTTTCATACACCTCTTAAATTAAGCATGGTGCCTAGTTTAGGAGTGGTGATCTTGCTTTCAAAGGCTTTTAATTTAAGAAATTAAGTTAAAATGCCTTACTGGATCAAATTAGACGTGGTGTCTAGGTTGATTTTTGAGCCGATAGTATGCTATAGTGGATGTTGGATATTTTGTTAGACTCACCCCTGTAGGAAACTTTCAATATTAATTCGGGAAAGTCCTGAGATGAACTCACACTGGAGATGAAGCAAGGCATACAATGAACTTCAATAACTCTTGCACAATGAAGACTCAGCTCATTCATCATGGATGAAAGAACTGTGAGTATCAAAGTTTATTTATTTTGTCTTCTACTACAAGTTATCGTTTGCCTTGAATCATGTTAAAGTGCAGCCAACACATAAAATACTAGTCTATGCTAAAATAATCCTAAAAATATCTTTTTATTAACATAGATGCAAAATACATAAGTTGTGGATAATAACCCATGCTTCAAATTCTTGCAATCCTTCAGGTATATGTCCACTAACATTACGCAGGAGAGAGATTTTGTTCATCCATGGTTTGGTCTAAACATTGAAGATCCAAAACTCAAATCATAGACACACAAACCTACTCTCAGATCACAAATGGTGCTAGCCTAGCTTTGAGTCTTGCTTGGGCGCTGATGACAAACAGGATGCAACTTACCTCATATGAGACAACCTATGCCTGCAACCGTCATTGCCCAAGACATCAAGACAAGAAGTGGGAAGTTATCCTCTTTTCTAATCAAGAGCTAGCTTGGGAGGCAAGATGGTACCACTACAACAATAGCAAGATCTACAAATCCAAAACATGAACATGTTGTTTGGGAATCCATCTACATCACAAGCCAGCCTGGGAGAGACAATTCCGTTGTCTAGATGTGTTTCACAATCAAAGGAAGGAAGGAGAAACCCAACTTCAAACATATTGATCTTGTACTCACCACTTTGATCAATACAAACCACTAGATGTTGTCCCAGTCCAGAAGAAGAATATGATCCACCACACATTCTTGGAAGATTGTTCTTGAACACCATCAATGTTATCATCTTTGCCGGACCTGGAGAAGACAACTTTTGGACCTTTCACTACACCTTCAACATCTACATCAATTATGAGCAGCCAAAGAGAACCAAGAGAAGATGCCGAAGGGAGAACCAACTGCTAAGAATTGAGGAGGGCATTATGAAGGATGAAGCCACTACACCACAAGAATTAGAAGATGGAGAGATAGTACCTAAGCCAGGAAATCAAGAAGAACAATCGATAAGATCTCTATCATCTAGACACTGTTGAGAGGACAAGACTCACTTGTGAAATTACAAGACAAAAGACTCTCATGGAGGCACTCGAGTAGCAGCTCTAAATTCAAGTCTCTTGACAACCCAATGATTAAAGGAAAACAAGAAAGGTTGACAAGAGAAAAATGCGGAACTGTCCCTACATCCTCATAGTATAGAATTAATACAAGAAAGAGAGAGGATCCTAGTCAGCATACTCGAGGAACAATGCGCCTTCACTGATAAGTCGACACAAGAGAAGGAAGGTTGATACCTCTAAAGATGATTCCACTATGATCTTCCTCCTCTCAAGCACACTGTGAGCCAAGCAAGAGAAGACAAGCCAGCTAGACAAGAGAAGCTTCCACAAGGTGGTTCGACACATCACTCTTCAATGACAAAGTAACATTTCAAGGTAAGTAACCATCACTTTAAAAGCTTCTTCTTGATTCTAGTATAAACATAAATAAAGAACAAAATATGTTTAAGTTGCACCTCACTTGATCCAACCTAATCAACTTAACATGTTTAGTCCTTTGATCTTAGCTTTACTCTCTTGAATCTCACTGTCTTAACTAAATGAGCTAAAATGTTGTGCATCTAACCTTTGGAAGATGATATATCTCAATCATGAAAAGATCGACACTTTATGCATAGATTATCCTTCCTTGGGTTAAGTAATTTGATTTGTTAAATATTTTAAGATGCTATTTTCATGCTCATCCTCTGATCCTATCACTCATGTTAAGATTGAATAGGACACATAAACAACAAGTTTGTCTTGTGCAATCTGCCTAAGGTTAGAGGAGAATAAACAAAACTTTTGGTTCTGTTGGTGGTTTTCCACCAACAGAGCCCATGCACTTGATCTCTACCTTTTCTTGATGAGCAGGACACACTCTTGAGCAAAACTGAAGGACCAAAATGCAATAGCAAGGCGACCAGAGGGTGGTGAATGGGAGCTCAAAAATTTCTCTCAAAACTTTGGCCAATTGTCCCAAAATCAGCCCCAAGAAGCTACGACCGAAACCATGATGCCCACGACCCTTGGAAGAGGGTGGATGATCCCTAGGATCACAGCGAGGCACCACAAAGCGATAGCGAACCAAGCGGCAAAAGCACCGGAACAAGTTCAACCCTCCAAAAATCAAGTCCCGAACATAGACAGACGGCTACGTCGAGAAGTCTCCAAATACCTATGCTAACAAGTAGCAAAGATACCTAGAGAGGTTCCTTGGCCAACTCTAGGACCAAACGAGAAGTCCGGAAGCCAAGCGAAGAAGCCGGAAGAGCAAACGCACTAAACCGCAACAAACAGCCAACTCGCGGACTGTCCGGACGTTAAACGAGCAAAACAACAGTGCTGCTGAAGTCCCTTGGGCCGTTCCCGGACTTTTCGCGAAAACCAACGGCGGACTGTCCGCCGGTCAAGGAACAGTAAAACAGCCGAAGGACACAGCCGCTGATCTGGCCTGTCCCCGACACGCGGACTGTCCGCGCCCAGGGTTGCGGACTGTCCGCCAACACCCAGTGAGGGCGATTTTGGTCGCCCTTCACCCAAATCTTCTCCAAATCGATTCAAACCAAAATCCCTTGATCCCAAACTTGGAGAGAATGATCACGAGGTAGTTAGGAAACTATCCCCAAGAAATCATCCGCTCAAATCAACTCAATCAACGGGAAATCAAAGGGGAAGGTGTATGAACCGAAAAAGTGCCACGAAAATGAAATCAACCCGATCTACTTGTTCGTGAGGAGTTAGATGAATTCCTTCGATGGAAATGATCTCCTCACTATAAAGAACAAGTTGATTCAAATGGATTTCGCAAAGACACAGTAGAGAGGGAGATCAAGTGACGGGAAAATTGCGGAGAAACGAAGAACGCGAAGAACACGAATCAAAACGCGAATCAAGTCATTGATCTACAACCGCGTGGCTACCACACGCTACAATAGTGAGGTTACAGCCTCACTTCCTCAAAATCTCCAGTACACAAAGGTATGGTTCTCTGTGGATCTCAGCTAGCTACAGCAGGGGATTGGGAGAGTAGGAAACCCTAGAAGCAAAGAGCAAATGACTGAGATAGGAAGGGAGGAGGGTGTCTCCCTCTACTTATCCTAATTCTAATTCCTACTCTACCCCTCAACTAATTACAGAGCGAACCAGCTAAACCCTAGGGTTATTCTGGACCAACTCGGGTTGGTGGTGATCCGATGGCCACGCCCGCACAACTGGTAGCGTTGCCTCGATGCAACCTCACCGATTGCCGCCATGTGCCGCCACCGCTCTGCTTGTCCTTTTCCCGGACGTCTCACCCCTGGTTTTGTGGCCCAAACCGGGAAACCAGCCTTCACAACCAACCCCCGGTTTTGAGGCCCAAACCGGGAAACCAACCATCCAAGGCATGAGTTTTGAGGCCCAAACTCAGCAAACCCGCAGCACCCAGGTTTTGAGGCCCAAACCTGGAAACCGTCCTCAGCCCGAGTTTTGTGGCCAAACTCGGAAACCATCCGTGCCCAGGTTTTGAGGCCCAAACCTAGAAACCGTCCACCCGATGTTTTTTCTCTGGCTCTACCATCAAACCGAAGTTGTAGAGGGGATGCACCGCCCGTGCACCCTGTCCACCAACAAGTGTCCCCAGGTCCTCGACCCGAGCAACACATGACCGCAAGTCTTCGCTCGTCGCTGTCCCAGGCTGTCAGCCACCACAGCTGATCCTCGGGCCACCAGTCCCTCAGTCCAAGCCTCACGTCCGCCCTTCGCCACTCTCGGTCCCTCGGCACGGCACGTCTCTACTTGACCTTCACCTTGCCTTTGATCACTGCATCCGTGCTCGACACCTGCACAACACAAGCCAAAGAACATGCGTATCATCCCAGTTGACAATCACTCATGACTCAGAGACTCGGCATACACCCATGTATCCGCAATCTCCCCCTTGATGAGTGCATTGTCAACTACCAACACAAATCATAATGAAACAGAAGAAGGAAGGAGGAAGGAGAGAGAACTCGACCAAATGACCCAAAAGCATAGCAAAGCCGAAGAAGGTCAAGTGGAAAGAGCAAGACAACTTGGTCCCCAAAGACATGGGCAATGGCTCGACGCGGCCAAGCAAAGCAAAGCTAGCCCTCAAGAAGAGGTAGAACAGGCTCAACACCGCTAGCAAAAACAATCGACACTCAAGAATCAGAAGAGCTCGACACCAATTGAAAATCTGAAAGGCGAATGCTAGTCCCTCAAGAAAGAGGCAAAGGCTCAACACAACTAGCAAAAACGCTCCGAACCAATTGGTAAATTTAAAGCTCATCACGAGCAAACTCCCCCTCAAATAGTGCACACAACCCAGGGAATACATGATTTGTTAGTATTTTCTCCCCCTTAGTTGAAAATGCACCAACAAGCAAATGTGCACAAGCACTCAAGTTTCTCCCCCTTGATAGAAGACCTCCCTTCAAAAATGCATATGAGTTAAAATTTTTGTGGTATCCCACTGTGTTCCTAGGGAACATCCACCCACTCTCTTGGGTCGTGGACATCACGCGCATCGGCTTTGCTATTGGGGTTGATTTTTGGGACAGTGGCTTAAAGTTTCCGGTAGGAAATTTTAAAGCTCCCATTCACCCCCCCCTCTGGTCGCTTTCTGGTTGCACTTTCGATCCTTCAAAAACTCTAAAATAACTCACCTTGGGGAGTTTTCCAAAACGCAACTCATAAGAGGTCTTTTTCAAGAAAGCTCGAAGAAAAATGCGATTTGAAATATAGCATGCAGTGCTCATAGCTTCGGCCCAATATCGCCTAGGAGTCCTATGCTCATCGAGCATCGTCCTGGCCATCTCTACAAGGGTCCGATTCTTCCTCTCTACAACACCATTTTGGGGCGGTGTGTAGGGAGAAGAAAACTGATGCTCCATACCCAAAGAGTTACAAAACTTCTCAAAATCCGAATTCTTGAATTCGGAACCATTATCACTCCTAATAGCTCGCTTCGAGTTCAAAGGGAACTCGTTCTGAAGACGCAAAATCAGATTGCGAGCAAAGGAGAAAGTCTCAGTTTTCTCAGCTAAAAAGAAAACCCATGAATATCTCGAAAAGTCATCAACAACAACAAGCACATACCACTTCCCCCCAACTGAGCTCACCCGAGCCGGACCAACAAGGTCCATGTGGAAAAGCTCTCCAGGGCGCTTGGTCATGACCTGAGTCACTGGATGGTGGGGAGCGGCAACCATCTTCCCATGTCTACAAGAGTGGCAAACAAGATCCTTATCCATGGATAACTTGGGCAATCCTCGGATTAGGCCAAGTGAACTAAGTCTTGCAAGCAAGTCGAAGCTCAAATGTCCTAGTCTCCTATGCCACTTCCAAAGATCAGAGGAGGAAGGTCCAGCCACAAGACAACGAGAAATGCCAAAAGACTCCGAGAAATCCGCACGAAAGACTTTCCCAAAGGGCAAAATCACACAAACAAGATTGCCCTGAGGATCCAAAATACGACTGAGATTCGGCTTAAAACGAATCTCATAGTCATCATCAAAAAGTTGCGAAACAGAAAGAAGGTTAAAATGCAAGTTAGAAACAAGAGCAACATCACGCAACACAAAGTGCTCATTAACTCGCACCGACCCACGAGGCAATACCTTACCTTTGCTATTGTCGCCGAAGGTGATAAACTCCTTTCCGGCGACCGGACTAAGACTGGAGAACCACTTGGTGTTTTCGGTCATGTGCCTCGAACACCCAGAATCCACCAACCAAACGTTCTCCAATCGTTTTACCTACATCAATAAAAAGACACGGTGAGCATATGGGCCAACACTGGGGTTAGTGAAGTATGAAGAATACCAGTGTTGGGTCAGCTGCTCAAAAGAACGGTTAGCTGAAAAACCATTCCCAGCACGCCTACGAGAAGAGCAATCACCACGTTGAGGAAAACGTGGTCCGCTAAGGGAGGAGCGTCCATCGCGATACTCAAAGCGCGGTGGGGGAAAACGCTCAACTACAAAGCCACCGCCACGGGGTCCGTAGCCTACAACTGCAGACTGTAACATCCCTGGTTTTCCCATAACCAAAAATACGAGCTTTTTAAAACTTTTTATGCAATGTGTGAAGCATGTAGCCGCTAGGTCAAACGTTAGTCAACATGATGTCGATCGCACGTGAAACGTTGCATTCATATAGAGAATTGCTTGTAGGAGTCTCCTCGAGTTTCCGAGTCGGTGATAGGGTTTGAGTCGTGATAGTGTTGGAGTGCACAAGTCTATAGCAATCTCTTCTCACCTTCCCTAAAATCCTTTTTGATCTCTCCCTTGATCCTGACTCGAGACATCGTGAATCGTAACTCGGAGAAAGTCCTTTTCCCTTCTCCCATATCCACCATTTGGAATCTTTCCCAATCTCCCTTCGAAATCCATCTCAACCTCTTTTAAATTCATCCGAGCAACTTGGAGAAACCTTCCATCTTTTTCCAAGCAATTAAGTGGCAAACCTACTATTTGGGTTCCCCTCAAATGTTTATCAGAACTCTTTCGAACCACTGATTCTGATTCCACTCAACTTCTCCCTTAAACTTCCCCGACCTCTTTTTGCTCCCAACTCCAAAACCCTCGAGCCACTGATATTTCATGAAAGAGAAAACCCTTTCCTCTCATAGCCCATTTGAATCCTTTCCATCCCTCCTTTCTGGATCTACTCCAATTCTTTTCAAATCTCCTGTTTGAACCCTTTTTCTAGTTTCGTTGGAATCCATCTCGACCCGCTTCAAGTCTATTTCAGTTCCTTTCAAACCTCCAACCTCGGATCCATTTAAATTTCAATTGAAACCCTTCCAAACAACTACCAAGATGGGAAAAACCATTTCCCCTGATCTTGGGCTCAAACCTCCCGCAGGACCAGTACTCCACCTCCCTCCTCTCTCAGCAAAGTGGGCCTCGGCCCAACCTGCTCCCTCCCCCTTCCCACTCTCCCCACACACCCCTCCCACTCCTACACCACCAGCAGCCCAGGTCCCTGCAGGCCTGCGCGCGCGCATAGGCCCAAGGCCGCGACCCGCCTAGCCCCTAGCCCCCTCGCGCGTGTGGCCCAATAGCCCAACATCACGCCCTCCCTGCAAACCCTAGGCGCCCGCGCGTGCCTCCCTCCCAGCGCCGCCGCCGCCAGGCATATGCTCCCCCGCTCCCTCGGCGTCCGTGCCGCACGATGTGCACCACGTGTCCAGGAGTACGGACGCCGAGGCATCTCGTCATCCACACCACTCTTGCCCTAACCGACCGCACTATAAAAAGCCTCGAGCAGCCGCCGCCTCTCCCTCACCCCGCAGCCGCACAACACTTTCCCTTCCCGCTCTCCCCTGGACAGCCACGAACACGTTGTCGCGGTGCCGCCGCGTCCGAAGCCAGCCGTGCCCAGCCGGGCGATGGCCGCAGCTGGCCCCGAAGTTCATCGCCGCCAGCAGCTGGTGGCGCTTCCAGCCGGCCATGACAGCCAACCGCCGCCGTTTCTCCCTGCCGAGCGCCGGCCATGACCGCATCAGTCGCACTCGCGCCGTCCGCAGCCGCAGCCAGCCCCGAGCTCGCTGCTGCCGGCCATGACAAGCCTGACCAGACCAACTTCGACCGTAACGTACCCGGTCCTCCTCGCTGCACTCCGGTCACCTCCACCGCATGAGCAGCCGTGCCCAGCCGGCGGTGACGCTGTGCCACAACCGCTCCCGGCTCCTCCTCGACGCCAATGCCCCTGCTTGTCGAAGCCACCCCCGCGCCGAGCACCACCGAGCCGCACAGCGTCGCTCGGCCCCCTCTGCTCTTCGCTCGCGTTGTGTTCCTCATGGTCAGTTGCTCGGGCCTTGACCACCTCGCCTTGGTGCACCGCTGCACGAAGCCTGCCCTCGCCGAGCCCTTCACCCCCGAGCCAATCGGGCTGCTACCCGTCGTGCCACGCCAGCCAGCCGCCTCGGACCAGCCCCGCCAAGCCATGGTCGGCCTGCGTCGGCAAGCTCCACGACGTCGAGCTGTCACCGCAGTGGCGTTGTTCCACCACAGGAAGGCTGCAACCCTGCTACGCCATCCACCGTACACCCCGTCTTCGCCAAGCTCTTGTACTGATGGTGAGCCTCAACCGCGCCCAAGGTCCCTCCTTTCTCCCTTCTCACCGCTACTGTCACCTGAGATTGGCCTTCGTGCCGCTATCCTACATCCTGCAGGGAAGGCAGCCATGTTGCGATGTCTCCGCTGGAGCCGTGGAGCCTCCCGGACGCTTGCTTCCATGTCCGGCCTACGGCAGCCCGCTCCCGGCCACTTGCAACTGCGTTCGGTCAGCAGCAGCCGGCCATGGCCTAGCTAGAGTTGGTTACAGTTGGCCGGAGCCTTCCTCGACTAGCTGGGACGTCCTGAATGTCTCCGGCACCGCTTCGCCGAAGACCCGTCCTTCGCGCCATCGTCAAGGTCAAACCCGTGAATGCTTGTCGACGCCACCCTTGGACGTCGACATAAATCCCTTCATTTTATTCATCTTCATACTATTGCCATCCTTACTTACTCATATGATCTACATCTATCTGCCTGTGTCGAGCCTTCGTGCCGGTCTATTTCTCTATTGTTGTGGACATGTGCTACCCCCAAGTTGTGGACGTGTGCTAGATGTCGTCGTGTCAGTATAGTCGGTGGTTGACCGTGCCTTCCAGCCGGTCTTGATGTTTGTCTGTGGACCGTGCCTTTGAGCCGGTCGAGGGATCGTCCCTCGCTCGGACGTTGCGATTGTGGGTTCGTCTCGCCGTGGTCGTAACGCTGAGCGTAGCTCGCCCCTCATAGTCTTAGTCGTTGTTTTGGATTTGGTTGACTCTGTTGCGACACGAGCGTCAGCTCCTATCCTTAGCCCTAAGACGTGGCCACTGTAGGCTTGATATCAGAAGCGATATCGATGCGGATATTACCCGCACGCAAAGAGCCTTCTGTGACCTAGTCTAGTGGGAGAAGGGCGAGGAGATGATGAACGGAGGACGATGGGTGCCAACTCGTTTGGGTGAAGCTCATGGCCGCAAGTTGCCTCGCCATGACCAGCGGGCTTCGCCTATTTTTGTCGTGCTTCTGTCCTACCCACCTCGTATGCTTGCACCGCCTCGACCATAGCATTCCTCCGACTCTCGCGGTGACAACCGCACCGCTACGAGCCGTGGGAATAGCCTTGTGCTGGTTTAGTTGCACAGAGGTCGTGGTGCCCTACGAGTTGGCTTAGGTCGAGCTTCTCTCATTCATTGGCTACCGCCTTTGCCATGGCGTGTTGGTTGAATGAATGCGGAGATCGCTCTTCGCTCTTCTATTTTCTTTTCTTCTTTCTGTTTCAATCTCCGCCGATCCAGTATGGTGTGGATCGATCTCCTTTTGTTTCCCGTCACTCCGATCCCTGTCAAATGCAATGACCGTGGATCGAAGTCCCCGTGGAACCAAGTTCCTCGCTTTTAGGTTGTCTCCTTTGCGTGTTGGTCATGTTTATGTAATAGTCTTGCTTCTTGATCCCATTCCTGTGATTACCGTCTACTACTATGGCGTGTGGATCAAAGGAATGTGGATCCTCGTTTTTCCTTCTCTTTTGCCTCTTCGCACTTAGGCCCTCGTATGCTTGTACCTAATATAGACTGTAGCGCTCCTAGATCCTCGCGGTGACAACCGCACCGCTGCGGATTCTAGGAACGTCTAGTGCCATTTAGTGCACACGAGCGAGGTACCCTACACATGGTTTAAGTGCTTGTGTTTCGTATTCGCTCCCTTCAATGCCCGTCTTTGCCATGGCGGGTGAATAGAAGGAAGTGCGACTACCATTGCTTCTCTTTTTCCCCTATTGTTTTGTTCCCTCTTCCTCGGTTCTCATCGATTACCATGACGTATGGATCGAGCAAGAGATCAGAACTACACCCCTTCCCCTGTTGGTCGCTCTATTCGATCCCGTCCTTAACATGACGATTAGATCAAAGACGGACCCTCGTTCTAGTTGGCAAATCTGGTCCCATGTCATGATCTTGTTCCATGCGAGTCGACTCGATCGACCGTAGAAAACATTACACACCGAGAACATGTCATAGATGTGCTTAGCCGAGTTTCTCCTTTGCCTCTTTGGGCCCCAGGAAACCGAACTCGCTTCGTGATGGCTAATCCTATTTTTGTGTGATGTTTGCTTAAGTCGGGATCGAGTCTCACCATTTTCACCTCGAGCCTACAGGTCGACTCAGTCAGCCCGGGAATACGAGTTAGGTTGTGACTCGAGCTTGTGCTTAGCAAGCACCCGCTCCTGCGTCTGTTCGAGCCCGAGGATTGGATGTCCCCCGCGAGGGCTGAGTACTTTCTCTACCTAGTGTCCTTAGCGTCTTTCAGGCTAGCTGTCGTGTCAGTGTTTCTGATTGCTCTTCTGGCTTGCTTGTTGGTCTCGCGAGGTAGTTGCGTTGGGAGCAACGTTGGCTGATCTGGAACCCCTAGGGAGACCGAGGACGACAACAGAACCCGAGGAGAACGACTACAAGGACATCAGAGATCCCGGACTAACAATGTAGCAGGTGCCACAACCATCCAACCTCGTAGAATCCTATAGACATGCACTAATGTAGCTGCTAGCGCTTTAACTTTCTGCAAATGAACTGTGATAGGTTGCATGTTAGATTGCTTGTGAAGCCTATACCTTGACGCAACCCTTTCCCCTGCACACCCGTTGTTTAGGCTAACCCGCTTACTATATATACTTGCTACTCGCTTCTACTACTGTTGACGTCTCACTAATGCTCCACAATTAACCATCAACTATTGCATAAATGACACTAAATGAATCATAAAGCATAGTTGTAGGGTTTGAAACTAATAAGTTCCACGAGTTTTGGTGCTCTCACTTGTTTTGTAGGACATCAATATTTTACCATATAAAAGTATCTCAAGTGATGATTTGGAGTGCACGATTGCGAAGGGCTCATCGAGACGATAGAAAACGGACATATCATTTGCTATATTCGGAGTCCCGGATGAAAAGATATTATTTTCGCATCGAAATCTGCAAAAGAAGGATATAGAAGACACCAGAAGACACCACGAGGCGGGCCACCACGTGGGCCCACTGGGCCAGACCGACCGGTCCCACATTGAGACCGACCGTTCGGCCACGGAGCCCGTTTCGCCTCCGCCTTCTGAAACCTTCTTCCACCGCCTCCAAGGATGCATCTCCACCGTCCCCGAAGTCGGTTTGATCCAAGGGCTCATTTCCACGCTCCGGGCTATAAAACCAGACCCAGACCCTCTCCAGGCATCTCCTTTTCATTATTCATCTCCACATCAGAAACTAGGGTTTCAATTAGAAGTAGAGGTCCCTCTAGATGAATCTCTTCTAGTTCATCTATATTTAGATCTAGTTCGTCTAGTTCTAGTTCTAGTTGTCTAGTTCATCTAGTTGTAATTAGAGATCGGATTAGAGAGGGAGAGAGAGCTGAGGAGGAGCCGGATCTGTCGGATCTTCCTCGACATTGTATTGGTGCAGCATCTAGTTCATCTTCAAGTAATCTCCAGGTTCTTCATTTACTATTTCTAGGTATTATATTTAATTCAGTTCTTGCTTTATTTTATTTACTGGATCTCCGCTCGTATTGAGTGCTCTAGTTATTCATGGTAATTAGAGTAGTAAGCGTTAGTGTAGACACGGTGTCTAGACTAGGATTTTACCTGAGTTTGCGCCCAATCCTCCGGATAGTTGTGGTAGCTAAGCGGTGACAGCTTTGTAGATTGTTATAATCCACCACGTTAGGGTTGGTGTTTTCGTATCGCTTTTGGCAGCCTTCTCCCGATACCGTTTTCCCAGTCTTTTTCGAGAATCAGAAAGGTACTGTTGCCCCGAAGTAAGTAAAGTATAGTGAGCCTTGATTAAATAGACCCGCTTAGAAACCCTTATATCCCTCTCTAACCGCATTACCATTCTTTTCTTGGACGATCTTAATTCTTCTAGTACACCTCACGTTCCCCGGAAATCGATACCCTGGAATACTCTCGGGTGAAAGCTACATCGGTATCCGTGCGCTTGCGGATTATTCTGTGTGCGTTTAAAATACCCAACAAGCTTTCTGGCGCCGTTGCCGGGGAACGGTAGCTGTTTCTAGAATCGAACCAGGATCGTCCGTGTTTCTTTTCTTTTACCACCTTTCTTTTTACCACTACCTTACTTCCCACCACACTTCTTACCACATGGACTTAACTCCTATCTTTAAATTCTTTACTCCAAAGGGCGACTTGTTGGAGACTCCACCATCATCACACCCCATTCATATAGATGGCTATGAGCTTCGCCCTGCTCTTATAGCCATGGTTCGGGAAAATCCTTCTCTGGATCAGAGACGAAGATCCATACACCCACCTTAGGGAATTTGAGCAATTGTGTTCTTGTCGAACTATTGCTGGCATGACACAAGAGACCATAAAATGGAAACTATTCCCGTTCTCTCCTTTTGGGAAGAGCGAGAAAATGGTATGATCATTCCGTAGGGGCATAAATGGAAATTGGGATGAACTTCGGGACAACTTTTGTCTTGCTTTCCTTCCTCTTTCTTGAATCACTGACCTTAGAATCAAAATTCTTACATTCAAACAAAAGAGAAGGAGACGCTAGGAGTCAGCTTGGGCTAGGTTCAACACCTTACCAATTCTAGCCCAAACCTTTCCTTGCCAGACCATGTGCTACACTTTCACTTCTATCGTGGTCTTAACAAGGAAGCTGCTCTACATCTCGATTTAGCTTCTCGAGGATCTTCCCACATAACTTGTTAGTGAAGAAGAGACATCCTAGAGAAAATCCTTGAAAACACTCCTTACACTAGCACTTTTGACGAATTCCCAGAAGAAGAAGTCGAGCTCGATCCCGACCAACACGAGGACGAACACACGACCAAATTTGAAATTCCTTCAAATCATTCTAATAATTTGGTTGTCACAGAACCTTCTCTAGAGAAAACACCCACACTTTAGAAATTATGAATCCCATCCTTCAGTGTTCTCTCTGAAATCAAGGAAGATGATATCAAAGAGCATGGAAGCTACTTCATAAACATCTCTTTAAATCCATGCTCATATGAGACATGTCCTTATTCAATTGACAGACTACATTGCCACACTCGAGATTGTCAACTCCCTCACACTTTCTGTTTACAAAACTTCAAAAGGGTGGTTGTCGATGCATATTTTATCACAAATTTTGTAGATCTCGTTGTGCTCTTAAGTTTGGTGATGGAGGGGAAACCACTTCACCAAATCTCATTCTGAAGGTTTCCCAAAGATAAGCTCAATGTCCTAAAACAAGCATTTTTTAGATCAGTGTTCACTCTCCCTGCTACACTGCCTTTGTGTAATGAGCATAAGGATATAATTGTTAAAATATTCCTTCGTGTATTCTTGTCACTAACCTTTGCATGTCTATAGCGAAAAGTTTGAAGGAATGACAAACACAAGGTATGTCCAACTAATCATCATGCAACATTGAATTACATTCATCCAATCTTGATTTTTGCAAATCTAAGCTTGAGTGATACACTTTGTAAGAACATCTCTTACATGTTGCTATATTGGTTGTCCCTACATTTAAGACATTCTCACGTGCTATATACTAATCATGCTCTTTCGTCACCATTTGAGTAAATCTCTTTAATGTTTTAATGCTACCTTCATCTACTATAGAATATGTTTAGGTTTGAAGTACTTTCATACATCTCTTAAATTGAGCATGGTGCCTAGTTTAGGAGTGATGATCTTGCTTTCAAAGGTTTTTAAATTAAGCATGCTTAGCTTAAAATGCCTTCCTAAGTCAAATTAGACGTGGTGTCTAGGTTGATTTTTGAACCAATAGTATACTATAGTGGATGCTGGATATTTTGTTAGACTAACCCCTGCAGGAAAACTTTCAATATCAATTTGGGAAAGTTTTGAGATGAACTCACACTGGAACTAAAGAGATACATGAACTTTAACAACTTGCGCAAGGAGACACAACTCACTGATCAAGGAGAAAAGAGGTCTATAGAACAAGACAAAAGATGAGTGCCACAAAACAATATCTACAATCAAAGCACTCACTCCATGGAAGTAGGTGAACAAGTCTGAGCTGGGTCACTAGAAGATAAAGACCATCGTGGGAGGAACACACACCTTCACTGATAGGTTGACACACAAAGAAGGAAGGTTGATCCCTCTAAAGATGATCCTACTATACCTCCTCCTCTCAAGCTCCCATCACTCAGGTTCACTATGAGATAAGCAAGAGAAGACAAGCTATTCATGAAGAACAACCAGCCAGACAAGAGAAGCTTCCACAAGGTGGTTCGCCACATCACTCTTCAATGATAAAAGTAACATCTCAAGGTATGTGACCATCAATTTAAAAGCTTCTCCTTAATTCTGGTATGTGCATAAATAAGAACCAAACATGTTTTAGTAGCACATTAATTGATCCAACCTAATCAACTCAACATGTTCAGTTCTTTACTCTTTGTTCCTAGCTTTACTCTCTTAACCAATGAGCTAAAATGTTGTACATCTAACCTTTGGAAGATGATATATCACAATCATGAAAATATCGACACTTTATGCATAGATTATCCTTCCTTGGGTTAAGTAATATGATCTGTTAAATATTTTAAGATGCTACTTTCATGCTCATCTTTTGATCCTATCACTCATGTTAAGATTAAATAAAGCACATAAACAACAAGTTTGTCTTGCTTGATGTGCCTAAGGTTAGAGAGGAATAAAATAAAACTTTTGGTTCTGTTGGTGTTTTCCACCAACAGAACCCATGCACTTGATCTCTACATTGTCTTTATGAGCAGGACACACTCTTGAGCAAAACATGGAGAAGTTTGTCACTCCCAAATTCTACAGAGTGAAGGTCCTAGATCTACAAGAACATGCACACTGAGCAAGATGCTGCCAACGTCCACAATTAACGCTTCACTTCAAACTATTGGACGAACAAATAACATGAGTGACACCATATCAAGAGGTATAAACAAGAAGGAATGATGGAAGACGTCATAGTAAGAATTAGAGGTCATGAAGTCCCCACAGACTTCTTGATCCTCGACATGAGAAGACGATGATGTCCACCTCATCCAAGGAAGACCATTCCTCTACGCTACAAGTGCAATCATCTACAAGAGGAAATCCATTTTCACTTTCCTGGTGAAAAGGCACGATGCAACTTCATCAACTACATACCCAATGAAGCACCCAAGAAGAACAGAAGTGAAAGACGCCGCTCTCAAAGCCATAGAAGACAAACTATCAAGAATAGAGAGGCCAATCACGAAGAAGAAGTTATCGACACTGTCCTAGAAAAAAAAGAGAGAAACCTCAAGACAGTGAACCATAGGGAGTGAAAACTCAGACCAAGAAGGTATGGAAGAAAATGTCTGCACCTGAGAGGTACTATCAATAATAACTTTCCAAACGTCTGACATACCTCGGGAGGTCTGAACTAAGGGAATGTCCGGTTCGTCGGACCTAAATATCCGAACCTTCGCCAAAAGGTAAAACCGGTAGTTATCCTCATATTTACTTTTCTGCATATTTCTCATATTTAATTCCTATTCATTTATTACCTCATCATATTTAATCATTGCATCATCATATTTAATTCACAAACTTTTAATTTCTGCATTGCATTAGAAAAAAAATAAAAATATTGCATTTGAAGGACCGAGAAGCAACCAGAAAGCGACCAGAGGGGGTGAATGGGAGCTTAAATTTTCCTTTCGGAAACTAGTAACCACTGTCCCAAGAATCAACCCCCAAAGCAAACCTTAGAGCTTGCTAGTGCCCACGACCCTAGTGTAGGGTGGATGCTTGCAAGAAGCACAGCGGGACACTACACAACTCTAGAAAGCCAACGCAAAAGACGAAATCAAATCCGACCAAGAACGAGCCAACCGCGAACAAAACAACGCAGCACAGTCTTGACCGGACTCTGGACTGCGTCGGTCAGAGAGCACCGGACGCGTCCGGTCGTCAGAAAATCGGTTTCGAGCCTTACTGTTCGTGACCGGACTCTGGCCTGCGTCCGGTCGCAGAGCACCGGACGCGTCCGGTCAGACAAAAGCCAATTTCGGAGCTCTCTGTGTCGGACCGGACTCACGGAGACAGAGCGTCCGGTCAAGACACGCAGCGTCCGGTCAACACAGAAAACGCAGATGAACAGTAACCTCGGTGCGTCCGGTCACACGAATGAACCAGCGTCCGGTCAGTTGAAACAGAGATGCGTTCAACGCATTCAACGACCGGACTCTGTCCGAGCGTCCGGTCAATACAAAACCGAACACAGCAAGCCTTCAACCACCGGACGCACTGCCCTAGCGTCCGGTCGGACCGAGTCAGCGTCCGGTCACCCCGAAACTGAGCAGTTCGTCCACCAATTCGCCTCGATCTCACCCAACACAATCCTCTAGGGATCAAACTTGGTGAGATGAGTCACAAAGAGGATAGTGAGCTATCTCTAGAGATCATGGCTCGAACCTATCTCCAAATCGGTGAATCAAAGAATTTCGGGGGAGGGAAGAAAACTTGACCCGAAATGAAAATCGATCGATCTCCTAGACCATGAGGTTAGAGGGTAATTCTTTCGGTGGAATGAAATGCCTCACGATCTAGAACAACTTGGTTCAAACGGTTTTGCAAAAGATGAACCGAGCAAAGAGATCAAACGACGGGAAAATCGTGGAGAAAAGGATTCCGCGAAGAACACGAATGAACCGTGAATCACAACCACGAACTGCACAACTGTGAGATTACGGTCTCACTTCCTCAACATCAACAGTACACAGAGGTGAGTCTCTCTGCGGATCTCAGCAAGCTACAGCAGGGGATGGGAGAGCAGGAAACCCTAAGTGTGAAAGAGCAAATGACTGAGATGGATGGGAGGAGGGTGTCTCCCGACTACTTATCCTACTACTAGCCTAAGTCTATTTCCTACTCTACCCCTCTCTAATCTAATTACAGAGCGAACCAGCTAAACCCTAAGGTTATTCTGGACCAACTCGGTGGTAGGTGTATCCGATGGCCACGCCCGCACAAGTCGTCCGCGTTGCCTCCACGCAACCTTCCGATTTCCGCCACGTGCCGCCCTCGCTCTGCACCCCCGGTTTTGTGGCCCAAACCGGGAAACCAGCCTTTTCCAGCCAACCCCCGATTTTGAGGCCCAAACCGGGAAACCAGCCCATCAGCCTCTGAGTTTTGAGGCCAAACTCAGCAAACCCTCAGCGCCCAGGTTTTGAGGCCCAGACCTGGAAACCGTCCTCAGCCCGAGTTTTGTGGCCAAACTCGGAAACCGTCAGCCCGAGTTTTGTGGCCAAACTCGGAAACCGTCCACGCCCAGGTTTTGAGGCCTAAACCTGGAAACTGTCCATCCGATGGTTTTTCCCTGGCTCTACCACCAAACCGACGTCGTAGATGGGATGCACCTCCCGTGCACCCCGTCCACCGACACGTGTCCCCAAGTCCATGACTCAGGCAACACATGACTGCACTTCTTCACTTGTCGTCGTCACAGGCTGCCAGCCACCACAGCTGATCCTCGGGCCTCTGGTCCTTCAGTCCAAGCCTTACGTCCGCCCTTCACCGCTCGGTACCTCAGCATGGCACGTCCGCCGCACGGCACGCCCATCCTTCACCGCACCCGGTCCATCGGCACGACACGTCTTAGCTTGACCTTCACCTCCTTTGATCACTGCATCCGTGCTCGACACCTGCACAACACAAGCCAAAGAACATGCGCATCATCCTAGTTGACAATCACTCATCACTCAGAGACCCGGCATACACCCATGTATCCGCAATCTCCCCCTTGATGAGTGCATTGTCAACTACTCACACAAATCATAATGAAAAGAAGAATAAGGAAGAAGGAGGAGGGAGAAGGAGAAACCCAACCAAATGACCCAAAAGCATAGCAAAGCCGAAGAAGGTCAAGTGGAAAGAGCGAAAGAACTTGGTCCCCAAAGACATGGGCAACGGCTCGACGCAACCAAGCAAAGCAAAGCTAGCCCTCAAGAAGAGGTAAAACAGGCTCAACACCGCTAGCAGATACCAATTGGAAACTCCAGAGAAAAGAGCTCAAACCATTGAAGCCGAATGAAAATCGAAGCAAAATGCTAGTCCCTCAAGATAGAGGCACAGAGGCTCAACACAACTAGCAAAGAAAGCTCGAAACCAATGCCCTTCGGGCAAACATGCTCCGAACAATTGGAATGACTCCAAACCAAAAGAGAACCAATCGAGATCGAAAACCCTGAAAATGTTTGCTAGTTCCTCAAGACAGAGGCAAAGGCTCAACACAACTAGCAAACTCCCCCTCGACAAGTGCAAGCAACTAGGAAAATCCCCTTAGGTCAATCATGAGAAGAGCACAAAGATTGGAAATTCTCCCCCTTGACGAAAACTCCCCTTTAGTTGAACATCCAGGAGACTATAGTTGAACATCCAGGAGACATATGATTTGCAAATTCTCCCCTTAGTTGAAAATGCACTAATCAAGAAAAGGCATCAAGGCAAGAAACTCCCCCTTCCAACATGCATATGAAGTCAGAAATGCAAGTTAGCAGCTTCAGGCATATATTCAAAAGAGTGCAAAAATGCTCTAAACAGTATAACTCCAATGACTCAACTAAGCACTCAAATAGCGAAGGCTCAAACTGATCACACATACGAAATATGAACATATGAGCAGGTGAGCTGTTTTTAGCCAAAAGATAGTCACCATCAAAATAGCACTACACATGTATAGACAGGAATCCAAACAAGTGCTAAACATGTATACAAGGTGAACTACCCCTAGCAAATTCAATCATCATGCATAGGAATGAAGCATATACTTGTGATTTCATTTTTATATCGGAGTTGCAGCGGTGAAATTACACAAGTTTAAATCATTGGCATGTGATTGCGAGAGGTTGAAAGCTTGTCTTTACCTAACTTTTCAACCGAGCGAAGCCTATGCCGAAGCAATCAGAAGCTTAATGCTGCGGTTTCGGTCATACACTACACGGCTCAAGTTTAACTCAAAGTGCAATGAGAAACAGTCTCGATACCGTGATGTGTTGACAAGCAATCCCATCTCGATCTTTTCAATTCACTAAAACTTGGTTCAAATTTTATACATGATATGAACAGACCAAGCAAGTGAATGACTCAGAACTAGAGACATAGCAACCTAGCATATATGAAAAGCATGAATGGACTCAACATATCCTACACATGCTAGTTGCATATCTCAATGGTGAACTTTTCAGATTTTATATTCATTAAGCAAATTCACCATTTCAAAATAGCTCAGCTCATAACATGTACTAGTGATCAGAAGGAGCATAAGCTACAAGCATCAACATAAGCATCGGAGCATACTATAGAGAGCATAGTTACATTCTAGTGATTATAAACATGAAGCTCAGAATGTAAATGCGTATGCTAAAATGCAAAAGAAAAGAATGACAAAGAGTCAGTCAAATATACAAGATCCAAAATGTTTCTCCCATCTAAAAGGGAAACACACACCAAGCTCACCCCTCAACCGGTTAAAGGTTGATTCATCTAAAGGCTTGGTGAAAATATCAGCCAGTTGATGATGAGTATCGACATGGCGAAAGTCGATATCACCCTTCTCCTGGTGGTCTCGCAAAAATGAAAGCGCACATCAATGTGTTTGGTCTTCGAGTGAAGCACGGGGTTCTTAGCAACGCTAATGGCACTCATGCTGTCATAAAGCAAAGGCACGCGAGAGAAATTCAGACCAAAATCACGCAAAGTGGCCATCATCCAGAGCAACTGGGAACAGCAGCTAGCCGCAGCAACATACTCAGCCTCCGTAGTGGACTGAGTGACACTAGACTGCTTGCGAGAAGACCACGAAACAAGAGAAGAACCAATAAATTGGCAAGTCCCAGAAGTGGACTTGCGCTCAATACGGCAACCAGCAAAATCGGCATCCGTATAACCGCAAAGGGAAAGGGTGAAGGAAGCAGAATACCAAATCCCGAAATCAGGTGTGAAATGAAGGTACCTGAAAATCCGCTTCACCGCCTGACGGTGAGAGGTGCGCGGCGATGACTGAAAGCGCGCACACAAACACACCGCGAACTGGATGTCCGGGCGTGTCGCCGTCAGGTAGAGGAGCGACCCGATCATGCTGCGGTACTCCTTCTGGTCCACTGCTTCTCCATCCACATCGGCATCTAGGGCAGTCGTCGTCGACATGGGTGTTGGAAGAGGCTTGGCCTCACCCATATCGAACCGCTTCAGCAAGTCCTTGGTGTACTTGCCCTGGTGCACAAACGTCCCCTCACGAGATTGCTTAATTTGCAACCCGAGAAAGAATGTCAGTTCGCCCATCATGCTCATCTCAAACTCCCTGCTCATAGTATCTGCAAACTTGGCAACCAAAGCGTGAGAAACCACCGAAAATGATATCATCCACGTAAATCTGGACCAAGAGAGTGTCTTTGCCTTGCTTGAGGAGAAAGAGCGTTTTATCTACACATCCCATTTTAAAACCCTTAGCAAGCAAAAAGGTTTTCAACCTATCATACCAGGCTCTAGGGGCTTGTTTCAAACCATATAAAGCTTTGTGGAGTTTAAAAACATGGTTTGGAAACTTGGGATTTTCAAAACCGGGGGTTGCTCAACATACACTTCCTCTTCTATGTAGCCGTTTAAGAAGGCACTCTTGACATCCATTTGAAAGTGTTTAAAACCTTTGGATGTAGCAAAAGCCAAGAGTATCCTAATAGCCTCCAAACGAGCTACAGGAGCAAAAGTCTCCTCAAAGTCTATCCCCTCCTACTAACTATAACCCTTCGCTACAAGCCTGACCTTGTTTCTAACGACGTGGCCATCCTCTCCTTGCTTGTTTTTGAAAACCCATTTTGTCCCAATAGGATTGCAGTTAGGAGGAAGAGGAACTAGAACCCAAACCCGATTTCTCTCAAAGTTTTCTAACTCCTCATGCATGGCATTGACCCAATCCGGATCCGTCAAAGCGTGTCCACATCTCGGGGCAAAATTAGCAACAAAAGCAGAATGAGCGAAGTGAGCGATGAGACTGTGTACCTGGACCGAGTAACTCGTTCGTCGATGCTGCCGATCATCTGCTGAGGTGGGTGCTGGCGTTGGATGTTTCGTGGTGCCTCCCGAGCTGAAGTAGCCTCCCCCTCAACAGCAGCTGGTGCCTCCCCGGGTACAAATGGTACTGCTCGGGGTGGCGGATCCCATGGCCCCCAGGAAGAAGAGGTGTCGGGGCCGTGAGTCGTCGTAGAAGCCACTCTTTGCGGCACTGCAGGTGGAGGAGGTGCTGGGTCATCTATCCCTTCAGCACCTTCTTCATCATCATCAAAAAGAGGCTCGCCAACCTCATGATCACCTGCACGCTCAAAGCGAGAAGAAGGACAAACCATGTCTCGTCGAAGGTGACATCGGATGTCTCCATGACTCGGTTAGTGTCAAGGTTAAGTACACGATAAGCTCGAGTGTGAGTGCCATAACCCAAAACACACCGTCAGAAGAACGAGACTCAAACTTGTCCAAGTTGCCCTTTTTGAGTATAAAACAATGGCAACCAAAAACTCAAAAATAACTCACCTTGGGTAGTTTTCCAAAACGCAACTCATAATAGGTCTTTTTCAAGAAAGCTCGGAGAAAAATGCGATTGGAAATGTAGCATGCAGTGCTCATAGCTTCGACCCAATATCGCCTAGGAGTCCTATGCTCATCGAGCATCGTCCTGGCCATCTCAACAAGGGTCCGATTCTTCTCTCTACAACACCATTCTGAGGGGGTGTGTAGGGGAAGAAAACTGATGCTCTAAACCCAAAGAGTTACAAAACTTCTCAAAATCCGAATTCTTGAATTCGGAACCATTATCACTCCGAATTGCTCACATCGAGTTCAAAGGGAACTCGTTCTGAAGACGCAAAATCAGATTGCGAGCAAAGGAGAAAGTCTCGTCTTCTCAGCTAAAAAGAAGACCCACGAATATCTCAAAAAGTCATCAACAACAACAAGCACATACCACTTCCCCCCAACCGAGCTCACCCGAGCCGGACCAACAAGGTCCATGTTTAAAGCTCTCCAGGGCGCTTGGTCATGACCTGAGTCACTGGATGGTGGGGAGCGGCAACCATCTTCCCATGTCTACAAGAGTGGCAAACAAGATCCTTCTCCATATGCAACTTGGGCGATCCTCGGATTAGGCCAAGTGAACTAAGCCTTGCAAGCAAGTCGAAGCTCAAATGTCCAAGTCTCCTATGCCACTTCCAAAGATCAGAGGAGGAAGGTCCAGCCACAACAACGAGAAGTGCCAAAAGACTCCGAGAAATTCGCACGAAAGACTTTTCCAAAGGGCGAAATCAAACACACAAGATTGCCCTGAGAATCCAAAATACGACTGAGATTCGGTTTAAAACGAATCTCATAGTCGTCGTCAAAGAGTTGCGAAACAAAAAGAAGGTTAAAATGCAAGTTAGAAACAAGAGAAACATCGCGCAACACAAAGTGCTCATTAACTCGCACCGACCCGCGAGACAATACCTTACCTTTGCTATTGTCACCGAAGGTTATGTACTCCTTTCCGGCAATAGGGCTAAGGCTGGAGAACCACTTGGCGTTTCCGGTCATGTGCCTCGAGCAACCGGAATCCACCAACCAAATGTCCTCCAACCGTTTTACCTACATCAATAAAAAGACATAGGGTGAGCATACGGTCCAACACTGGGGTTAGTGAAGTAGGAAGAATACCAGTGTTGGGCCGGCTGCTCAAAAGAACGGTTAGCAGAAAAACCATTCCTAGCACGTCTACGAGAGGAGCGATCACCACGTAGAGGAAAACGTGGTCCGCTAAGGGAGGAACGTCCATCGCGATACTCAAAACGCGGTGGGGGAAACGCTCAACTACAAAGCCTCCGCCACGAGGTCCATAGCCTACAACTGCAGGCTCCCGTCGGGCACGCTCTCTACGAGGCCTAGGCCTAGGGACTTGAGGCTCAACACCTCTAGGCCTAGCGACTCTCCTCGGAGCTCTCTGCTGCCTAGACCTGGGAACTTGAGGTTCTGGACCTCTGGGCCTAGCAGCACGTCTCGGTGTTCTCCTCTGAACATTTGGCACATGTACATCATGGAAAGGATGGCACATGTCCGGGTTGTTCATCTCCCTAGCACGGCGTGCCTCTCTCTTGTGCCTAAAGCAGAACTCGCTCAAGTGTCCATCTCTCCCACAGAAATCACAATGGTACCTCACCGCACGCAATGGTGGTTGTTGGTACTCATGGCTGTGGGTGTGGATCACTTTGCCCTTCTGTGGCAACTCCTCCTGGATAGGTGGCATTGTGTCCAGCTTGTTCTTTAGGTTGTTGGGTTTGGGATGCCACATTTGGTTCTTGGGTGGAGCTCTCGGAGGTTCCTCAAACACCCCATCCTTGGTGGTAGGCTTGACGGGCTTTTAGGTGGAAGCTTGGTCAGTTTGGGAGTAGTGGTGGAGTTGGGCTTCTCACTAGGATTCAGACCACTCGACTCTCCAATCTTCCCAAAAGCAGAAAGATCAACACCCTGAGCAAGACCTACACCACAACCTCCAGCAGCTCGCTTAAATTGGGAGATCATCATCCCGAGCTGTGGCTCACTACAAGAGACCCATGACAAGATGGTCCGAAGGTATGTGTTTTCCTCCTCGGTTTGCATCTTGCCATGCTTGACATTCGCAATCTCCATCTCCAAACCCTCACACAAAGCACACCTAGCCACACTAGTGCTACCTGAGTTGGCCTCCTCAAGAGACACAATCTTGGCATTCTTCTCTGCCAACTCAGATTGCAAGACAGGACAAGTCTTGCACGCACCCAACAGAGAAGGTCTAGCCTTCAGCTCATCCACCTCTCCTACCAACGCAGCATACTTACCTCTCAAAGTGAGAAGGTCAGTCATGTGCGTGGTGCACATCTCACACTCAACCTCCTCCGACACGACCACGGTGGACTTGGCAAACTCAAGCTCTCTCACCGTGTCCTCCCACTTCTGCCTAAACTCCTTGCGCTCTCTAGCGGCACGCCTAAGCAACTTATCCTGACTAAGGAGTGCGGCAGTAAGCTTCTCGACCTCAGCAGAAAGCTCGTCGTGGGTGAGATACCTGGGAGGTGTCGTCGTCTTCGTCGTCGTCATTCCGAGGGGAGTGCTCCAGCTTGCCGTCGACCTCATCACCAAGCACCATGGTGTAGAAGCCGTCGTCGTCGGCGAAGAAGCAGAGACCGTTCAGCTTGTCCTCGATCCTCTTCTTCTTCTCGGACTCGTCATCGCTTGAGCAAGCGGAGTCGTCATCCGAGCCGTCGACGTCGCTGAGCGTGGCGAAGAACGCACGCTGCTCAGCCTGGGCCTTCTCCATGTACTTCTTCTTGATGTACTCCTTGTCGAAGCCGCCCTCCGCTTGTGCCTCGGGGGAACGTACTTCTCCTTGCGCTTGCCGGAGTCGTACTTGTCCCCATGATCGCCCTTCCCCGAATGTTTGTTCTTCTTGGGGCAGTTGGCGATGAAGTGATCGGGGTCGCCGCACTCATAGCATCCTAAGCGTCCTCCTCCGCGGCGACGGTTCATGCGGTTGTTGTGAAACCACGAGAACCAGTTGGCGAGCATCGCTAGCTCGTCATCCCCCAATGACTCAAGCTGGTCCTCTGTGACAGAAAAGAGAGATGAAAGAGCAAAACCTCCAGAGGGGTTTGAAGAGCCAGAAACCAAAGCCATAGTCGGGCCAGAAGGATTCTCATAAGAAGCCCTCGACATGGCGTCAATCTCACTAGACTTGAGCTTACTAAAGAGCTCGTCGCAGGTGAGGGTCTCATAGTTAGACGATTCGATGATCGCCTGGACCTTTGAGTCCCACACTGACTGATTAAGAGTGTGCAAAAGCTTCAAAGCCCTCTCATGATCGTCAAAAGGCACCAGCTCCTTGTTCGCTCTCATCTTGTTGACAATAACCTGAAAGCGAGCGAATAAACTCTCTATGCTCTCGCCAGGCATATGTCGAAAGTTCTCATACTCCTGCTTGTGCGACTCATAGAGGAAGGTTTTGACCTGAGTGGTTCCCTCATGGAAGCGCATGAGGGTCGCCCAAATCTCGCGAGCCATGGGGAGATGAGAAACACGATCAAACTCGGACATGCTCACACAGGAGAACAAGGCGTTACGTGCCCGGCTAATGGCCTCGTGCAAATCGATCTGGAGCTGAGTGACACGAGCAGCCAAGACAACGTAATCATCCCTGTTGCAAATCTCCCAAACAGAAGAGCCCATACTTTGGAGATAGGCCGACATGCGTATCTTCCAATACGCATAGTTCGTCCCATCAAAGAACGGCGGTTTGCCCACGCCGCGATCCATGTCGCCTTCCGTGGATCTGGAACTGGCTAAGGTGGAAGATCCTTAACCTGCTCTGATACCAATTGAAGGACCGAGAAGCAACCAGAAAGCGACCAGAGGGGGGGTGAATGGGAGCTTTAAATTTTCCTTTCGAAAACTAGTAACCACTGTCCCAAGAATCAACCCCCAAAGCAAACCTTAGAGCTTGCTAGTGTCCACGACCCTAGGTGTAGGGTGGATGCTTCCAAGAAGCACAACGGGACACTACACAACTCTAGAAAGCCAACGCAAAAGACGGAAATAGAATCCGACCAAGAACGAGCCAACCGCGAACAAAACAACGCAGCACAGTCTTGACCGGACTCTGGACTGCGTCCGGTCAGAGAGCACCGGACGCGTCCGGTCGTCAGAAAATCGGTTTCGAGCCTTACTGTTCGTGACCGGACTCTGGCCTGCGTCCGGTCGTAGAGCACCGGACGCGTCCGGTCAGACAAAAGCCGATTTCGGAGCTCTCTGTGTCGGACCGGACTCACGGAGATAGAGCGTCCGGTCAAGACACGCAGCGTCCGGTCAACACAGAAAACGCAGATGAACAGTAACCTCGATGCGTCTGGTCACACGAATGAACCAGCGTCCGGTCAGTTGAAACAGAGATGCGTTCAACGCTTTCAACGATCGGACTCTATCCGAGCGTCCGGTCGAGTGCGTCCGGTCAATACAAAACCGAACACAGCAAGCCTTCAACCACCGGACGCACTGCCCTAGCGTCCGGTCGGCCCGAGTCAGCGTCCGATCACCCCGAAACTGAGCAGTTTGTCCACCGATTCGCCTCGATCTCACCCAACACATCCTCTAGGGATCAAACTTGGTGAGATGAGTCACAAAGAGGATAGTGAGCTATCTCTAGGAGATCATGGCTCGAACCTATCTCCAAATCGGTGAATCGAAGAATTTCGGGGGAGGGAAGAAAACTTGACCCGAAACGAAATTTGATCGATCTCCTAGACCGTGAGGTTAGAGGGCAATTCCTTCGGTGGAAAGAAATGCCTCACGATCTAGAACAACTTGGTTCAAACGGTTTTGCATGACACGTTCGCCGCACGGCACGCCCATCCTTCACCGCTCGGTACCTCAGCATGACACGTCCGCCGCACGGCACGCCATCCTTCACCGCACCCGGTCCATCGGCACGGCACGTCTTAGCTTGACCTTCACCTGCCTTCGATCACTGCATCCGTGCTCGACACCTGCACAACACAAGCCAAAGAACATGCGCATCATCCCAGTTGACAATCACTCATCACTCAGAGACCCGGCATACACCCATGTATCCGCAGCATTTGTTACACTACATCATAAACCATGAAGCCCCATGTGAATAATTCTATATGGTGTGTAAAAACTCACAGGAATATTCACCGTGGTGGCATAAAAAAATAATATAATGCATACATTCATCCTGTTGCATTTTTCTCTCATTTTGCTGCATCATAAAGATATTAAAATACAAAAATATTGAGAAAGAGATCTTACTGAAACTTTGGGCAACTAAGGCTTAAGTGGCCAACCACTAAAGCTTAATCTGTTCCACCAGTTCTGTTGTCTATTTGAGTTTTACAGGATCTGAAAGGCCAAGAAAGCTTGACGAGCAAGTGAATGTTCCATCTACTATCGGAGCACTATCCAACAACCATCAATATCCATCAAAGCTTCGACAGAGGAAGTACATTTCCACTGCGAGTTTGCTACATGACAAGAATGAACGACTACGTCAACATTCATCTTGGGGGAAAGCACCCCCGTGTATCCAGGTAAGTATCCTTATCCTCTTAAGTTTTCTTTCTATACATAAATCTAAATATATATATATATATATATATATATAAATGTGGGCACATGAAGGCTCACCATTAATTAAAAAGAAAAAATATATGGGCACATGAAGGCTCAATGCTATTAAAGGAACTGGCTTGGGGAGACGCACCCCCGTTATCTTCGTAATCCAGGTATGTCTTATTTACTATCTTAGTTATTTATAATAAGTGTGTGTCAGGTTAAATAAATAGTGTGTTAAGTTTGTTTTAAGAAGTTAATAATAAAAGAAGAACTCTCTCTAATCTTTTACATGGAAATGATGAATAGTTGCTCTATCTAATTTCTTTCAAGTACCTAGCTTTCAAAGCATGAGTTCTCCTGATTAATAATTATGCTTAAAAAACAAAATTAAATATATGGGTAGCAAATGCTTGATCCAGAGTCTAGATAATTGACAGATATGATATGTGATGATCTGAGCTACTGTTATCTTTTCTAAAACAACACTAGAGTTCCGGAAAGTTTCCATTATTAATATGAATAATAATTGCATTTGTTTCCCTATGAGAAGTTATCATGCTATTGAATTGAGATCACTTACACATTCCATCCATTTTCCGCATAAATGCTCATGATTATTTGTTCCAATCCTCTCAAAAGTTTGTTGGAAGCATGTGGCTATTGAAAAAAAGAGAGAAAAAATCCGAGGAAATAAAAAGGGACAAGTGTCCGAAACCTCAAAAAGATAGATCCTGAGGAAATAAAAGGGACAAGTGTCCGGAACCTCGAAAAAAAGAAAAAGAAAAAAAGAGAATATCAGAAGAAAAAAATGGGCACGTGCCCGTTAGTAGAATTAGCCTGATAGCCATGTGTCTCTGATAAACAAAAGAGAGTGATATATTTCAAAAGAGCATCCGACTCCAATTTCCGTACACATGCACTTCTCGATTCAATGGTGTGGTTGACATTCTCTTTGGATCCATTGTTTAATTTGGCAACATATGTTTTTAATCCTTTCTGAAAATTCATAAAACTCCAGGATAATGGTGAAGTGAAAGAGCAAGAGACATAGTGCTTAATAAGATCGTTATATCTTTCAATTACTCAGGATTCAAGGTAAAGTACTAAGCCCCGTGATGAATAATATGATACTTTTTTTTCTATTCCATATGAGAACTTTTGTTTGAATACATGTGTACTTGTTGGAAGTTAAGATATTGCAGCAACTCCTGATCCATTGTGGAGATTGGCTTTGCTCGGGACTAGCAAAGGTTAAGCTTGGGGGAACTTGTTGACACTCACTAATGCTCATAATTAACCATCAACTATTGCATGAAATGACACTAATGAATCACAAAGCATAGTTGTAGGGTTTGAAACTAATAAGTTCCACGAGTTTTGGTGCTCTCACTTGTTTTGTAGGACATCAATATTTCACCATATAAAAGTATCTCAAGTGATGATTTGGAGTGCACGATTGCGAAGGGCTTGTCGAGACGATCGAAACGGACATATCATTTGCTATATTCGGAGTCCCGGATGAAAAGATATTAATTTCGCATCGAAATCTGCAAAAGAAGGACCTAGAAGACACCAGAAGACACCACGAGGCGGGCCACCACGTGGGCCCACAGGGCCAGATCGACCGGTCCCACATGGAGACCGACCGGTCGGCCACAGAGCCCGTTTCATCGCCTCCGCCTTCTGGAACCTTCTTCCACCGCCTCCTAGGATGCATCTCCACCGTCCCCCGAAGTCGGTTTGATCCAAGGGCTCACGTTCCACGCTCCGGGCTATAAAAACCAGACCCAGACCCCCCTCTCCAGGCATCTCCATCTTCACTATTCATCTCCACATCAGAATAGGGTTTCAATTAGAAGTAGAGGTCCCTCTAGATGAATCTCTTCTAGTTCATCTAGATTTAGATCTAGTTCGTCTAGTTCTAGTTCTAGTTGTCTAGTTCATCTAGTTGTAATTAGAGATCGGATTAGAGAGGGGAGGAGAGAGCTGAGGAGGAGCCGGATCTGTCGATCTTCCTCGACATTGTATTGTGCAGCATCTAGTTCGTCTTCAAGTAATCTCCAGTTCTTCATTTACTATTTCTAAGTATTATATTTAAATTCTGTTCTTGCTTTATTTTATTTATTGGATCTCCGCTCGTATTTAGTGCTCTAGTTATTCATGGTAATTAGAGTAGTAAGCGTAGTGTAGACACGGTGTCTAGACTAGGATTTACCTGAGTTTGCGCCCAATCCTCCGGATAGTTGTGGTAGCTACAGGGGTGACAACTTTGTAGAATGTTATAATCCACCACGTTAGGGTTGGTGTTTTTGTAGAGCTTTTTGGCAGCCTTCTCCCGATTACCTTTTTCCCAGTCTTTTTCGAGAATCAGAAGGTACTGTTGCTCCGAAGTAAGTAAAGTATAGTGAGCCTTTGATTAAATAGACCCGCTTAGAAAACCCTTATATCCCTCTCTAACCGCATTACCATTCTTTTCTTGGACGATCTTAATTCTTCTAGTACACTTCAGGTTTCCCGTGGAATCGATACCCTGGAATACTCTCGGGTGAAAGCTACATCGGTATCCGTGCGCTTGCGGATTATTCTGTGTGCGTTTAAAATACCCAACAACTACGCATTATATCTGTGATGTGATGCATGGTGGATGTTGCTTGTGGGTGGCTAAGGCACGTGGTGCCGTGATAACGGGATGATGACTTGGGGAGATCTTGGCGTGTGTCTTGGGTGCGTGTGGTGAGGGTTGAGTCGACTGGACAGGATCTACGATGAGTCCGATGACGAGTCTTGCCGAGGGGATATGACCTGGGCATCCCTGGGGAGTACCTGTGGTGGGTACATTGTGATCTTGAGAAGAGGTCCTGGGGAGGAGTGTCTTCGTGGGACGAATCCCCGGGATAGAGGTGCTGTGTCAGCACGGGGGCGATGGAAGCCCCAAAGAGGAGATATCCTTTTCAGTTCTTAGGACTTATTGCGCTGGGGCTACCGGCCATGGTACTTTGTGCGCACCACTTGTTCTTGTATGGGCACAGAACCTTTCCTACCCCCTGGGCGAAACGATGCCATTACTGCTAGGCTGGAAGGTGATAAGTGTACGGAGGTAAGGGCTAAAGACCCACACCCTCCTAAGACAACGTGGTGTTTTTATTTGGTACGCTAGGATCCATGTCTCACAGTCTCAGCGTTACGGTGGATTTCCACCAGGGTGCCCCAGGGCTGAGTGGTAGGATGGCATCGTTGCGGATTAGGGGGAAGTTCGGAATCAGCTTAGACGAGCCGGATCGTCGAGGATAGCTAACCTCGGTGTTCCAGGCGTACACGCTCTGCAGAGTCGATCGATCTATACGTATAGCCATGTCCACGGTCATGGACAACACTATGGTGCTCAGAGTCCCCCGGACTTAGTGAGAGTGTCCTGTCTTCTTCTCCCCCCTGGTTGATAGGTCCGGCGCTGGCCGTTGAGGCAAGGTACGAGTGGGAGTCGTCCTTGTCGCCTAGAGAGTGCGAGTGTGGTGAGATGTGTATGTGTGTGGATGGGATGGATGGCCATATGGTGGATGTTCGGTTCGATGCGATGACCGAATGGAAGCCATGTGGCCGGGTATATGGAATAAAACTTGATGACTATATTTATAAAATATTGATTACCTGCATAGGAAAACTACAGCCATAAATAGATTCCTTTTGCTCTACCCTTGCATTCCACATACCACATAGCAAATGCAAGCATAGGATGGGAAAATGTGGCCAGTACAAACCGTACTGAAAATTAACGACAGGTTTGGGCGACTTCTACTTCGATGATGGTGGAAGCTAGATGGACTAGGAAGCCTCGTTCCTATACGCAAGTTTGGATGAGAAGAAGATGAAGACGGAGTCTTCGCCCGCTGCTACAACAACTTTGACAATACCCGTGAAGGAGGAGCCTTCACTCGCCGACGCTCTAACCGCTCTACTCCACTCACGTCGTTAGGCGTGCGTTACCGATATAGTTTGTACTAGGTGGTGTTTCCATGTGATGTAATGACTTGTAATCTATACTTCCGCGTTGTATGAACTATGCTAACAACTGAATAACAATAATGTGATGGTTTGAGACTTTTTGGACTATCACATTATGATGTATCTGCGGATTTCCCTTCGAGGAAATCGTGGGTCGTTTCAGTTGGTATCAAAGCCATAGTTGCCTGTAGGACGAGACTTTAGGACAAACACTAGAATAGAAGCCAAAATTCATGTTTGTTGGTAGAACCATAAGTGCTAACACTTGTTTCCCCCTCTCTACCTTGAGTTCTAAGCTAATTGACCTACCCCTTTTGGAAAGTTGACATATAAAACAATTTCCCCCTTATACTGCCTACGCCAGAACGGTAGTTGTGTGAGGCTTGAAGGCTTTAGAGTCGCCTTAAGTCAACACTATGCATATAGGAGTTGTAATGCTGCCTGATTGGCTGGATCTTTGTTGTTTGCTTATGCTTTTATGCTTCTAATTATCTGAGTGTAAGTTTTAAAAGATGTTTTTGCGTGAGACTCCAGGTGTAGGTGTAGGTAACCCTTACAGGCTAAACCCAAGCTGCCCTATGACTAAGTAGAGACACACCACCGACTAACTGAGTGGAAAAGCTAAAGCCAATGCATCATGTCTTTCGAGACTGTTTCAAAAAATGTTTTGACTTTCCAACCAAACCAAAATTTCAAAACTTTCCTCCCTTTGTTTGGTTGAAAAATGTCAATGCTTTCACAAAAGCTATTCTATTTCAAAGGAAAATATTTAAAAAGCTTCAAGATGGTTTTCCCTTTTTCAAAAGAAACAGATTTAGTTCTCTTCCTGAACTGTTTCCTTTCAAAAGCTATTTACAAATCAGTGTGAAAACTGTTTTCTTTTCAAAAAGCGTTCAAAACTTGTTTTCACAGAAATCAAGTTTTGTTTTCACTCAGTAAAATGTTTTCAAACCAAAGGTCCTTGGCTCGATTGTTGTTTAAATTGTTTTAAATTTCAACCGAGAGCCGAGTTCCACTTTCCAAAATCAACTCTGCCTTAACAAAATGCTTTGCAATTGTTTTATCAAACAAAATCTTTGTGAAAGGATGTCTTTCAACCATTTTAAAAAGTATTTGTCAAACGAAAGAGTTCTTCCAAAGTTTATGTCAAAAGTTATTTTGAAAATGGTTCTGAAAAACAAAGTTGTTTGCGAAATCTTTGCTTTTCAAAAGGCACGGTTTAAAATCAGTTTCAAAACTAGTTTTGTTTCAAACCAAAGGGAGCAATGCCCCGTTTCAGAAACCTTGGTGTTTTCAAATCTGCTTGTTTCAAAGTTTTAAAAATAAACGGGTGTATTTTGTCTTCAAAACCAAAAAGACTTTTATTGCAAAACCTGTATCGATTTCAAACATTTCAAAACCCGACGTGGATTTAAAAAGTTTACAAATGTTCTTGAAGGGATTTCAAGCTACGTGTTCTCGCTATTTCAAAATCTTTACACAAAGTTTTGTTTGAAAAAATTTACAAAAGGGTTTGATTTAAAAATCTTTCATTCCAAGGCTCACTGTCTTGAAAAATCTTTCAAAACGAGTTTGGAAAACAAAAGCCTTCTTAAGTTTTGGTTTTATAAACTAAAGACTTATTTTGATCCTTTTAAAAAGCTCTTTGTAAAGGTTTGTTTGAGTTCAAAAAAATGATTTGAGTTTCAAAAACCAAAATGGGTATTGACTTATTTCAAACGTCCTGTTTTAATTTCAAAGTTCAAAGGTCGTTACCCTTCCTCTTTGCAAAAATTGTAAAACAAGGACTTTAAATTGTTCCCAAAGAAAACTTTCAAAATGTTTTTTAAAAAGGTTTCTCTCCCTCTCCCTCTAGCATAGCAGTTGTTGTCGGTAACTGAATGACATGATGTCAAATTTCATTGTTATGCAAAGGTTTGGTATGCTGGTATCAAACCACTCCGAAGATACCTGCATGAGATCTTAAGTTAGAAAACTTTTAAAAGCGTCCTTGTAGATTAGGCGTTGGTTACCACTGTTCTTGTTTGAGTGTCAAAAAAATGCTTGTTGAGATTTTCAAAAAATGCAAGTGTATTGTACCATATGTTTAAAACCAATTTTTTTTCTTATTTTAAACTTAAAACGTCCCTACAAATTTTACTGTTTCATCTTCAGGAAATACCTACTTTCTTGGCATTTATTGTAAAATACAAGAAAATAGTTTAATAAGTTTCTTTAATAAAAAATCATTTTTTTAAAACTAAAATTTCTTCTCTTCTCTCTATCTTAAAAAGCAAATTGATTGTAGTTAATTACCTTCTTGTCTTGAAAAGATGTTTATCAAACTCACGGAATTTCCCAAAGTTGAGATGCTTCAACTTGCTGTGATGTAGGGTTGATTTAAAAGTTGTATTGACTGTGATTTAACGAGTCACCTTTCAAATACAAGATTAGTTAGCTTGCTCGCTTAAAACCCCAAAGGTCCTAAGCTTATAACAAAACTTTTTATAATTCTGAAAAAATGTAGGTGTTAATGTGGTTTTAGGATGCTTTGTAAGATGATTTCTTAAATTCAGATTGTTTTGGTTATAAAAAGTTAAAATTTTAAAACCCACCCAATTTTTTCTCAAAACAATCCTGTTTAGTACACTTCTGAAAGAAAGAGGTTTTATTTAAAGCAAAAATTGTGTTGGTTTCAAAAATCCTCCTTCCAACGTTCTATTTTGATTTAGCAATGTTTTAAGCCAGCGTCTTGTTTTACTAAAACTTTCGAAAGAAAAAGTTTGTGAAAAGTTTTGAGAGATTTCTTTCAAATAAAACTTTTTTGCCTTAAAACCTATGACCCTTTTTAATGTTTTGAAACCTTGCCTTTATTTCAGAATGTTGTTTGAAAAGAAGTTTTCAAAACTCTTGTTGGTGTTTATTTGAAAAGTTTGAGAAAATCTCCCTCTTTTCAAACAATCGTTTCAAAGAAAGAGTTTATAAAAATCGTTTTTTAAGTTTTTCAAAATGTCTTGAGAAAAGATAAAGGTTTTGGTTTCAAAATTCAAAACCGACTTCAAAATTTGATTTTGTTTTGTTTGAAAAAAAATTGTTGCTCAAAGAAAAATAGTTTTTGCAAATGATACCTGATCTTGTCTTTTACAAAACTCGGTGCATGAAAATGATTTCAAAATTGCGTTTGAAACTTGTTTTCCAAAACCGTGGTTTACAAAATGCTTTCCAAATGGTGTTTGAAATAGTTTTTCAAAACCACAGTTTGCAAAAATAAAATGCTTTCAAAATATTTTGGAACTTGGTTTGCGAAAGGCTTCAAAACTTCCCTACCTATGTTTTGAGCCTTAGCTTTTCCTCAAAAGACCTTGTTTTAGTAAAATCCTTTTATCCGTTTAAGAAAATGATCTCTCCCTTTTCAAATGTTCTATTGCGAACTGTTTCGTAAAAAGGTATTTGCCAAACACCCTGTTTCAAAAGCTATTTGCAAAATGTTTTTGCTTAAAAGATCTTTACCTAAAAACCCTTGTCAAAAGATCCCTTTTCAAAATGCATTAGTGCATATAGGTTGCCCAACGGAAACCATCAACCCTAGGACAAGCCTACCAGTTCGACCTTCTTGTGACAGAAAACCCCTAAATCTCGGGGATGAGATTCCTGTAAGGGGGGTGGTCTGTAACATCCCTGGTTTTCCGATAACCAAAAATACGAGCTTTTTAAAACTTTTTATGCAATGTGTGAAGCATGTAGCCGCTAGGTCAAATGTTAGTCAACATGATGTCGATCGCACGCGAAATGTTGCATTCATATAGAGAATTGCTTGTAGGAGTCTGCTCGAGTTTCCGAGTCGGTGATAGGGTTTGAGTCATGATAGTGTTGGAGTGCACAAGTCTATAGCAATCTCTTCTCACCTTCCCTAAAATCCTTTTTGATCTCTCCCTTGTTCCTGACTCGAGACATCGTGAATTGTAACTCGGAGAAAGTCCTTTTCCCTTCTCCCATATCCACCATTTGGAATCTTTCCCAAACTCCCTTCGAAATCCATCTCAACCTCCTTTAAATTCATCCGAGCAACTTGGAGAAACCTTCCATCTTTTTCCAAGCAATTAAGTGGCAAACCTACTATTTGGGTTCCCCTCAAATGTTTATCAGAACTCTTTCGAACCACTGATTCTGATTCCACTCAACTTCTCCCTTAAACTTCCCCGACCTATTTTTGCTCCCAACTCCAAAACCCTCGAGCCAATGATATTTCATGAAAGGGAAAAACCCTTTCCTCTCATAGCCCATTTGGATCCTTTCCAACCCTCCTTTCTGGATCTACTCCAATTCTTTTCAAATCTCCTGTTTGAACCCTTTTCCAAGTTTCGTTGGAATCCATCTCGACCCGTTCAAGTCTATTTCAGTTCCTTTCAAACCTCTAACTTCGGATCCATTTAAATTCCAATTGAAACCCTTCCAAACAACTACCAAGATGGGAAAAACCATTTCCCCTGATCTTGGGCTCAAACCTCCCGCAGGACCCGTACTCCACCTCCCTCCTCTCTCAGCCGAGTGGGCCTCGGCCCAACCTGCTCCGTCCCCCTTGCCACTCTCCCCGCACACCCTGTTGGGCATTCTTAACGTCATTACCAAAAGTATACTTAGTTTTCTAATTCTGATAACGGCGCCACCGAACCTATCCCTCATGCCACTTAAGCCAAGTTGTCATCCCCAGCATGACATAAGAGATGCGGTATTGAAATATGCAATTGCTCTTCAGGATAAATAATAAATGAGATCTGCAAGCGCACAGATTAATACCGATGTAGCATTTTAACTGGAAGTATTCCAGGTATCGTTATTTATATTTTTACCACTGGGAAGGGATTACTAACACCAATGTTGATTATGGAATGAAATATGGAACTGAGTATCTATCATTGCATGTGTAATAGAGAGCATTCATCTATCTCTTGCATACAGGGATAAATGTCACATAAATATAGATAAAGTATGAATGGTGACAAAGATAACTAATCTGATCAGCATAACTAGCCACATATAATAATGATAAGCACCTCAACAGATATTCTAGCAAGTCATTAGCATGGGATTAGGATGAACTACAAGAATTTCCTAAGTTATTCTTAACTATAAAGTCTAGCATATCATAGTTAGTGCAATTATATACTTGGCAATCATTGCGAGAAAGGACTACGCCCATGCATAGTGATATTATCAAGGAAGATGAGAAACATAGCAATCACTCCCCAGTAATAATGTTGCTCTGCTTGCCCTATACACGAGAGGGGGACTATATAAGAATCAACGAAGCTGTCACTATCGCGAACTATCAACGAAGCCGTCACTATCAACGAAGCTGTCACTATCGCGAAATACGGTATAGGCACCACGCCTACACAATACTTATCATTTACCCACTGTACACATGGATAAACGCTATACGATCCTAAACATGTATATAATTCCAATCTAACTAAGCCAAGCATATAACTATGATAAACTAAGAACGATATAATTGCAAATATAAACAAGTAGAGTAAAGTCATAATCAATATATTGAAATAGAACAAAGTTGTATTCATAATATTGAAGAACAATGATGAACAAATGAAGAACAGTAGAGGAATTACCAAGAATCCTCTTGACAGATCCAGAAACCAATCGAAGATTGACTCCTTCTAGTTCTAATCCTATGCAGCTCTGCTAAACTAGAGATCTAGTGGATGTGGTGGCTCTAGGGCTTGATCAGAGACTCTCCTCCTGATGAATGAATTAGGGTTTTAGAGAATGAGGGGAATTAATCCTCCGGGGGCTAAGGGGCCTGCTTATATAGCCCCTCCAAATGAACGTGGGCCGTCGGATCAAACCGACCTTAATCGCACGGTTTTCTTAATCCCTTAGGTCGGTGGAGCATGATCCGCGAGACGGTCGCTGATTGGCCCTGAGACCTAGGCGGGCGGCCAAGGGGGGAGGGCGGGCGCCCAGCCCCCGGGCCCGCTCGGCCTCCCGCTCGTTCCCGTGGCTTCTGGACTCTTCTAGATGTTGGATAATTGCCGCACACGTTAATATCTCTATGTAAACCCGACGTGTGGGCCATTCCTCCATATTTCCTGATAACCCCCTACAGAAATAGACAAACACTAAAACTCGTGGAATTCTGTCAGATAAAATCCTAAGTTTGGGTGTTGGTTGCATTTGGATCCTTTTCTTTATTTATTTGATGATTATATTTGGTACTTAAGGACCGTCAACAAACTCCCCCAAGCTTACCTCTTGCTCGTCCCTGAGCAAGGATAGACTCAGAGATGGATCAGAAGTTGTTGTAATGCCTTAGAACTTTGACGGTACACATGCTTTCAAAAAAAGGTCTCATCTCTGAGTTAGAGTAAACTATCAAGACTTAAAACTTACTCATTTTGCCTCTCACCATGGGGCTTGCAACCGTCACCCGTGTCTTGAGCAGTTAAAAGATAGAATGGTCTAGTCAAGCGCCATGTCTCTTATTCTTGATCAGCTATAGCTCTGGAGTTTTTTGCAGTTTTTCAAATAAAACTCAGAGATTCCTTTGTATGACTCTCTCAGATCCCTCTTTTGTGGTATTTTTGGATCCTTACCAAGGCAGTGATGATATATGTCTTTTCTCTCATCCTACTCTAATAAGGCTTTGATATCTGGAGCTTATCGGTGGGAGATAAAGTATACATACTTACAAGACATTTATTGCATAGTCAAACCATGGATCCAGAGAACAAGTCAATAAGTCAAATCAATGTGCATGTGTGGCGAATGAATGGTGTATGGTGATGGTGATAACAGTGGTGAAAGTCTAATTCTACTTTTGCTCTTTTGAGGGGATACATACCTTTCTTGCTCTTTGAAGCTTTTTGAGGAGAATGAGATGCTCTATATTTTCTTTTTCCTTTCCTCTAAGGTGGGTATCTTGTACTAATCACCCTAATTCTACCGTCGGACACTTGTCCATTTTTACCTCTCGTCTCACTTTTCTTTTCTTCGAGGTTCTGGGCACTTGCCCCTTTTTATTTCCTCGTATCTTTTTCTTTTCGAGGTTCCGGGCACTTGCCCTTTTTATTTCCTCGTTTCCTCTTTTTTTTCAGAGCACTCATCTTCCCAGAATAATATAGCAAGTGGTAGTAACCAAGATAACTTGAGCATTTATTTCACAGGGAAAAACAGGAATAGGAGAATGTTTTTGGCTATTCTCTCCTGGATAGGAGTAGAATAATTTTGGGTGAATCTGGAGATGGAAATGAGTGGATGTATGTGGATGCGTACTCCCAAAGTAGAAGCAGCATGTATGAGTGAACGTGCAAGTGCAACTTGATTTTAACCGCATGACAAGCTGCTAAGGGTCTACACAGCTTGACCACACTCAATGCTCATAAGCAGTAAAAAGTAAATGTGTGGCTCAAAGTCTAGCAAGTATGTATATATGGCTGTGGTAGGAATTTAAACTCTCATCATGCAACATTTTAAAGATTTTTAAAGATACAATTCTCCAGAATTCTAGCATCTCTAGGAACAGATAAACAACAGCTCAACCTTCCCATATCATATCCGTTAACGACTTAGATTTTAGATCAGGTTCTCTTCCCACAAGTTTAGGTTTAGAGCAAGCTTTAAATTATAACAGTTATGTCTAAACTTGCGAGAGAGCTTCAAATTTGAAAACTAGGCAGAGCAACTATTCATCATATCCATGCTAGAGTTTTATTAAGATTCAGTTTAGCATAGCTACTTTATTTATTTATTAAGCAAACTAAGCAAAGATATATATAATATATATATAAGCACAAAATCTTTATCTGGGTTTTCATGATTATGTATCTTTTTATTATTTTAATATAGTATAAATATAGATAGAAATACTTAGCTGGATAAATAGGGGTGCTCTCCCCCAAGCTGGATTTTGACGTAATTTCTTCTGATGTAGCTAGCAGGTGGCAGAGGTGTATTTGAATGTCGGCAGAACCCTGACAGCGATTAGGATGTCCTCCGTCTGCTAGTCTTCTTGATCCTTGAATTTCTGTGGAGCTCAAATAGACAACAAAGCTTTGTGGAACTGGTTAAGTGTTAGCATAAATATCTAGCCTTTATCATGTTGAGCTTCCTCAATAAGTGTTAATCCCTTTAGTAGGATCACATTTTATTTTTTTTGTATTTTCATTTTTATGGTGCAGAAAAATATTTTTATTTTTTTATGCCACAACAGTGAATGTACTTATGGGTTTTATGCCACTCGTATACTCACATGGGGCTTACTGGTTTTAACATTTTTATTTTCTTTTTAAGATAGTATGAACATGATTAACTGAACTAGCTACTTTGAGAAAAAGTAAATAATAGAAGAAGGGAAAGTGATAACTACCAAGTTTACCTCTTGGCACGGGTTCGGTGTTTTAAAGTCTTCCGAACGGGACTCTTTGTATTCTTAATCGTCCTGGGATTCGCTGGATGGCGTAGACGGCGGTTCCGGCAGCGCGCCTCCTCTTCTTGTACAACTATCTTCTCTCTCCACACCTGATTTGGTGCTACGGTCTCCTGTTCCAGCTGTATATCCTCAGACCTTAGTACCTCTCCTTCATAATCTGCCCATCCGTCCTTGATGATTTGCTTCCTCTGATTGCGGTTGCGTTGCCTTCTTCTTGTCCCGACCTGCTTAGAATTTTCAACTATATAGTTAGGGTCATTAAAGTAGCGGCGTACCTTCTCATAGGGGAAGTGCATGTGGACTTCTCCGGTTCCAATGTAGATGATTGCTTTAATGGTGCTAAGGAACGGTCTTCCAAGGATGATAGGTGGATCGTACTTGTCTTCTCCCATGTCAATGACCTTAAAATCTGTATGGACAAAATGATCATTTATTTTGATAGGGACATCGGTCACTATACCTTCAACCTTTCGGAATGTCTGGTCTGCCATCTGGAGCTGAATGTATGTCGGTTTTAGGGGCATGGTTCCGTACAGGAGTTGATAGGTGACTGCGGCCATTATGTTGACGCGCCGATCCGGTGTCGCAAAGTGTCTTTGAAAGGAGTATCCATTGATTGAGCACTCGATGCTTGGAACACTAGGGTCGTCCTTCTTGATCAGGAAAGGCGACTTGAGTCGACGATCTTGTCCTCCTTGAATTGCAGTGACCATCTTAGCTGATTCGGTCCACACTTGTTTCTTGTTCTTGTTCTGCTTGTTCCTCCTGTTGGTCCTCTTCCTTGGTTCATATTGGGGTTGCTCTGGGATTTGTGCAGTCTTGTTCTTGAAGGAAAACGTCTCCTTCCTCCCCTTGATGTTGAAGTTGATCTTCGCAGCACTGGCGTAGATGACAGCTCCCGAGGTGTTCTGGAATGGCCTCCCCAAGATGACGGGTGACCTCTCATCAACACCGGTCTCTATCACCATGAAGTCTGCTGGGACGTACGAGGTACCAACTCAGACACATATGTTCTTCAATATTCCTTTTGGGAAGCTCAGTGTCCGATCTGCAAGCTGCAAACACATGGTTGTTTCTAATAAAGGATGTGTAAAGAATTTTTCATAGAGTACCCTGGGCATAATGTTGACGCTAGAGCCAAAGTCGCAGAGTGCTTCTGAGAAGTCCACCATGCCGATGGAGATCGGGATGACGGGGCGTCCTGGATCGCCTCTCTTGACCAGTAGAAGGTCATTATGTACTTCCACAATGGGGTTACTCCAGTAGTTCCCTGCATCAAACATGTCTACAAGATTTGCAGATTCTAATCCTTCTGGTTGTGATGGTATACCGGGGTTAGTAGCAGGAACAGCAGCAGCTATTTGATTTAACTGAGATTCAATCATTTTATTAAAGATAATTTGATTCTTGATGGCAGTAGAAAAATTATCCATTCTATTATTTATATTTTCTAGCATTTTATCATTAGATGCCAATTTCTTAGACAGGTTATCCATTAGCTTTCCTTGATTAGACACTAACTCTCTCAAAAGTGGAAAATTATTATTATTGTTGTAAGAATTGTTACCTTGATAATTACCTGAGTAGTTAGGCCTTGTTGATTCCAACCTTGATTTTGCTAAGGACGGTTGTAATAGTTGTTGTTGTTGTTGTTGATGTAGTTCACGTCCTCATGCACCTCAGGGTAGTGATTGCCTGAGTGTCCAGTATCTCCACACTCCTCACAAGTCATGTGAGAGTCGTAGACGTGCATGACTTCTTTCTTGTCTCTAGCTTTGTCATCGAGCTTCTTCATGAGCAGGTCCAGCTTTGCAGACAGCATGTCTACCTCCTTGAGCTGGTGCATACCTCCACCCTTCTTGCGTGTCTAGGTCCTCTCTTCGTTCCAACCTTGGTTGGACGCCATCTTCTCCACAAGAGCTGTGGCTTGTGGTATGGTGAGTGACAGGAATGCTCCTCCAGCCGCAGCATCCATGGTTTCACACGGCGCTATTACCGAGCCATGATAAAACGTCTGCATCAGCAGCCAGCTCTCCATTCCATGATGGGGACATTCTAGGATGTAATCTTGGAAGCGCTCCCATGCTTCTGGAACGGATTCATCATGTTGTTGCTGAAAACTTGTAATCTTCCCACGGAGAGCATTGGTTTTGCCCATGGGAAAGAACTTGGCCAGAAAGTTCGTGGAGCAGAGTGCCCACGTAGTATTCTTCTCCTTCGTTGCATAGAACCACTGCTTCGCTCTCCCCAACATTGAGAATGGGAAGAGGCGAAGTAGTATGGCGTCTCTGGGGACTTCTGACATAGTGAATGTGTTGCAAATCTCCAGGAAGTGTTGGAGATGAGCACTAGCGTCTTCGTGTGCCTTCCCACAGAACTGGTTGGCTTGCACCATGTTGATGAGCCCAGGCTTGAGCTCAAAGTTGCGGTCGATCTCCACAGCAGGTCCAATGCGGATGTTGTCTGTGGTGGGAGCTGAAAACTCGCGGATCGACTTGTTCGCCATGGCTTCGAACTCTGTCGACAAGTTCCGGATGAAACTTCGGCGGTCTTCTTGATTGGATGAAGCTTCGCGCTGAAGTGTTGACGATGTCTTCTAGAGCTTGGCTCTTGTTTTTCTGATTAACGCTTCGGGGTCATCAACAAAATTTTCTGGAAGATGTCTTCTATTCATACATCACCCTGCATAAAATAATGAAAATAACAAAATACAGGGGTAAAGCTGTATGAGAGAATTGATGATCTCAATCATATTAGTGATGCGAATGATGACTCAATATTCCGTATTCATTCCTTATTAGTAAATTAACCTTCCCCGGCAACGGCGCCAAAAATGCTTGTTGGGCATTCTTGAAGGACCGAGAAGCACTCAGAAAGCGACCAGAGGGGGGGGTGAATGGGAGCTTCAAATTTTCCTTACGGAAACTAGTAGCCACTGTCCCAAGAATAAACCCCAGAAGCAAACCCTAGAGCTTGCAAATGTCCACGACCCTAGATGTAGGGTGGATGCTTCCAAGAAGCACAGCGGACACTAGACAACCTCTAGAAAGCCAACGCAAAAGACAGAAATCAATTCCGTCAACGAACGAGCGAACCGCGGACAAAACCGTGTGAAAACAGTAGCATCGGATGCTGCCTGCGTCCGATGCCAGACCACCGGACGCGTCCGATGCGAAAACTGCCTCTCGGGAACCTTACTGTTCCACCACCATCGGACGCTGTGAACAGTGAACAACCAGCGTCCGATGCTTTGGCTCCGGCGCGTTCGATGGCCAACGGACGCGTCCGATGCCTAGCGTCCGATGCCACTACAAACGCTCAGAAAGTGACACGCGTCACCGGAGCGTCCGACGCTTAGAACCCTAGCGTCCGATGCTCCCGTGTCAGCGTCCGATGCCCCCGAAAGTTGTGCGGTTCTTTGATGATTCAACCCGATTTCTTCTCCGAATCAAAAGCTCTAGGCCTGGGATTCGATCTGAGGGGTCACAAGGATGTTTAGTGAGCTATCTCTAAGAGATCATGGCTCGAACCTAACTCCAAATCGGTGAATCAAGAAATTTCGGGACAAGAAGCAAAACACGATCCAAAACAAAAATCGATCGATCTCCTAGACCGTGAGGTTAGAGGTTAATTCCTTCGGTGGAAAGAAGTGCCTCATGATCTAGAACAACTTGGTTCAAACGGTTTTGCAAAAGATGAACCAACCAAAGAGATCAAGCGACGGGAAGAACGTGGAGAAAAAGGATTCCGCGAAGAACACCAATGAAACGCGAATCACAACCACGATCTTGCAGCCGAAACGCAAACACACGCTACGACAAGGAGGTTACGGCCTCCTTTCCTCAAATCACCAGTACACAGAGTCAAGTCTCTCTGCGGATCTCAGCAGGCTACAGCAGGGGATGGGAGAGCAAGAAACCCTAAGTGTGAAAGAGCAAATGACTGAGATGGGGAGGAGGGTGTCTCCCCTGACTACTTATCCTATTCTAGACTAAGTCTATTTCCTACTCTACCCCTCTCTATTCTAATTACAGAGCGAACCAGCTAAACCCTAAGGTTATTCTGGACCAACTCAAGTGGTAGGTAGATCCGACGGCCACGCCCGCACAAGTCGTCCGCGTTGCCTCCACGCAACCTTCCGATTGCCGCCACGTGCCGCCCTCGCTCTGCACCCCCGGTTTTTGTGGCCCAAACCGGGAAACCAGCCTTTTCCCAGCTATCCCCCCCCCCGTTTTGAGGCCCAAACCGGGAAACCAGCCCACCAGCGTCTGAGTTTTGAGGCCAAACTCAGCAAACATCCGCGCCCAGGTTTTGAGGCCCAAACCTGGAAACCGTCCTCAGCCCGAGTTTTGTGGCCAAACTCGGAAACCCTCAGCCCGAGTTTTGTGGCCAAACTCGGAAACCGTCCACGCCCAGGTTTTGAGGCCCAAACCTGGAAACCGTCCATCCGGGTTTTTCCCTGGCTCTACCCACCAAACCGACGTCGTAGAGGGGATGCACCGCCCGTGCACCCCGTCCACCGACATGTGTCCCCAGGTCCTCGACCCGAGCAACACCGTGCCCCGCAAGTCTCCGCTCGTCGCTGTCCCAGGCTGCCAGCCACCACAGCTGATCCTCAGGCACTCCGGTCCCTCAGTCCAAGCCTCACGTCCGCCCTTCACTGCTCGATCCATCGGCATGGCACGTCCGCCGCACGGCACGCCCATCCATCATCGCACCCAGTCCATCGGCACGGCACGTCTCAACTTGACCTTCACTTGCCCTCGATCACTGTCTCCGTGCTCGACACCCTGCACAACACAAGCCAGAGAACATGCGATCAAACCCGTTGACAATCACTCATCACTCAGAGACTCGGCATACACCCATGTATCCGCAATCTCCCCCTTGATGAGTGCATTGTCAACTACATCACACAAATCATAATGAGAAAAGAGAAAAGAAGAAGAAGGAGAAGAAGAGAACTCGACCAAATGACCCAAAAGCATAGCAAAGCCGAAGAAGGTCAAGTGGAAGAAGCGAAAACTTGGTCCCCAAAGACATGGGCAACGGCTCGACGCGACCAAGCAAAGCAAAGCTAGCCCTCAAGAAGAGGTAGAACAGGCTCAACACCGCTAGCAAAATACCAATTGGAAATCAGAGCTAAAAATGGCAAAATGCTAGTCCCTCAAGATGGAGGCACAGAGGCTCAACACAACTAGCACGAAAACCACTCTGAACCAATTGAAAAACAACCGAAAGGTCTCCGAACCAATCAAAATCAACCTCAACGCCAAATGAGGAAAATGTTGCTAGTCCCTCAAGACAGAGGCAACGGCTCAACACAACTAGCAAAACTCCCCTCGACACGTGCAAGCAACCTGGGACTCCCCCTTAGCAAAGCTCCCCCCTTAGTTGAACTCCAGGAGACATATGATTTGCAAAAACTCTCCCCCTTAGTTGAAAATGCACTTATCAAGCACAAACTCTTCTCTTGAGCCAACACAACTCCCCCTTCCAAAATGCATATGAAGTCAGAAATGCAAGTGAGCAGCTTCAGGCATATAGTCAAAAGAGTGCAAAAATGCTCTAGTCGGTATAGCTCCAATGACACAACTAAGCACTCAAATAGCGAAGGCTCAAACTGATCACAGATACAAATATGAAGCATATGAGCAAGTGAGCAGTTTTTAGCCAAAAAGATAGTCACCATCAAAATAGCACTACACATGTATAGATAGGAATCCAGACAAGTGCTAAACATGTATACAAGGTGAACTACCCCTAGCAAAGTTCAATCATCATGCATAGGAATGAAGCATATACTTGTGATTTCAGTTTATATCGGAGTTGCAGCGGTAAAGAATTCACAAGTTCAATTATTTAGCATGTGATTGCGAGAGGTTGAAAGCTTGTCTTTGCCTAACTTTTCAACCGAGCGAAGCCTATGCCGAAGCAATCAGAAGCTTAAAGCTACGGTTTCGGTCATACACTACACTGCTCAAGTTTAACTCAAAGTGCAATGAGAAACCGTCTCGATACCGTGATGTGTTGACAAGCAATCCCATCTCGATCTTTTCAATTCACTAAACTTGGTTCAAATTTTAAACATGATATGAACAGACCAAGCGAGTGAATGACTCAGAACTAGAGACATAGCAACCTAGCATATATGAAAAGCAGGAATGGACTCAACACACCCTACACATGCTAGTTGCATATCTCAATGGTGACCATTTCCAGATTTATATATATATTTAAGCAACTTGACCATTTCAAAAATAGCTCAGCTCATAACATGAATTAGTGATCAGAAGGAGCATAAGCTACAAGCATCAATCATAAGCATCGGAGCATACTAAACAGAGGATAGTTACATTCTAGTGATTATAAACATGAAGCTCAGAATGTAAATGCGTATGCTAAAATGCAACAGAAAAGAAGATCTAAGTAAAAGAGTCAGACTAGGATACAACTCAAAATGCTTCCCCCATCTAAAAGGGGAAGCACACACCAAGCTCACCCCTCAACCTATTAAAGGTTGATTCGTCTAAAGGCTTGGTGAAAATATCAGCCAGTTGGTGATGAGTATCGACATGGCGAAGGTCGATATCACCCTTCTCCTGGTGGTCTCGCAAGAAATGAAAGCGCACATCAATGTGTTTGGTTTTCGAGTGAAGCACGGGGTTCTTAGCAACGCTAATAGCACTCGTGCTGTCACAAAGCAAAGGCACTCGAGAAAAACTCAATCCAAAATCACGCAAAGTGGCCATCATCCAGAGTAACTGGGAACAGCAGCTAGCCGCAGCAACATACTCAGCCTCCGTGGTAGACTGGGCGACACTAGACTGCTTGCGAGAAGACCACGAAACAAGAGAAGATCCAATAAATTGGCAAGTCCCAGAAGTGGACTTGCGCTCAATGCGACAGCCAGCAAAATCGGCATCGGAATAACCGCAAAGCGAGAGGGTGGAGGAAGCAGAATACCAAATCCCGAACTCAGGTGTGAAACGAAGGTACCTGAAGATGCGCTTCACCGCCGCCTGACGGTGAGAAGTGCGCGGCGACGCCTGAAAGCGCGCGCACAGACACACCGCGAACTGAGTGTTCGGGTGTGTCGCCGTCAGGTAGAGTAGCGACCCGATCATGCTGCGGTACTCCTTCTGGTCCACTTCTTCTCCATCCACATCCGCATCCAGGGCAGTCGTCGTTGACATGGGTGTTGGAAGACGCTTGGCCTCACCCATATCGAACCGCTTCAGCAAGTCCTTCGTGTACTTGCCCTGGTGCACAAACGTCCCCTCCCAGGATTGCTTAATTTGCAACCCGAGAAAGAATGTCAGCTCGCCCATCATGCTCATCTCGAACTCCCTGCTCATAGTATCTGCAAACTTGGCATCCAAAGCGTGAGAAGAACCACCGAAAATGATATCATCCACGTAAATCTGGACCAAGAGCGTGTCTTTGCCTTGCCGGAGGAGAAAGAGCGTCTTATCTACACATCCCATTTTAAAACCCTTAGCAAGCAAAAAGGTTTTTAACCTATCATACCAGGCTCTAGGGGCTTGTTTCAAACCATATAAAGCTTTGTGAAGTTTAAAGATATGGTTTGGAAACTTGGGATTTTCAAAACCGGGGGGTTGCTCAACATAAACCTCCTCCTCTATGTAGTCGTTTAAGAAGGCACTCTTGACATCCATTTGAAAAGTTTGAAACCTTTGGATGCAGCAAAAGCCAAGAGTATCCTAATAGCCTCCAAACGAGCTACAGGAGCAAACGTCTCCTCATAATCTATCCCCTCCTTCTGACTATAGCCTTTTGCTACAAGCCGGGCCTTGTTTCTAACAACGTGGCCATCCTCTCCTTGCTTGTTTTTGAAAACCCATTTTGTCCCAATAGGCTTACAGTCAGGTGGAGGTGGAACTAGAACCCAAATCCGATTTCTCTCAAAGTTTTCTAACTCCTCATGCATGGCATTGACCCAATCCGGATCCGTCAAAGCGTGTCCAACATCTCGGGGCTCAAAATTAGCAACAAAAGCAGAGTGAGCGAAGTGAGAGATGTGCTGTGACCTGGAGCGAGTGACTCGCTCGCCGATATCGCCGATCATCTGGTGAGGGGGGTGCTGGCGCTGGATGTGTCGTGGCGCCTCCCGGAATGAAGTGACCTCCCCCTCATCAGCAGCTGGTTCCACCCCGGGTACAAAAGGTACCGCACGAGGTGGAGGATCCCACGACCCCCAGGAAGAAGAGGTGTCGGGCCGTGAGTCGTCGTCGAGGCCGCTCTTTGCGGCGCGGCAGGTGGAGGGGGTGTTGGATCATCCATACCTTCAGCACCCTCGTCCTCGTCATCAAAAGAGAGGCTCTCCAACCTCATGATCACCTGCACGCTCAAAACGAGAAGAAGGAGAAACAAGAGTCTCATCGAAGGTGACATCTGATGTCTCCATGACTCGGTTAGTATCAAGGTTAAGTACACGATATGCTCTCGTGTGAGTGCCATAACCCAAAAATACCCCATCAGAAGATCGAGACTCAAACTTGTCCAGGTTCCCCTTTTTCAAATAAAACAGTGGCAACCGAAGACTCTAAAATAACTCACCTTGGCTGGCGACCAAAATGCAACTCATAAGAAGTCTTCTTCAAAAAGGCTCTCAGAAAAATGCGATTTGAAATGTAGCATGCAGTGTTCATAGCTTCGGCCCAATAGCGCCTGGGAGTCCTATGCTCATCGAGCATCGTCCTGGCCATCTCAACAAGGGTCCGATTCTTCCTCTCTACAACACCATTTTGGGGCGGTGTGTAGGGGGAAGAAAACTGATGCTCCAAACCAAAGCGGTTACAAAACTTCTCAAAATCCGAATTTTTGAATTCGGAACCATTATCACTTCTAATACCTCGCATCGAGTTCAAAGGGAACTCGTTCTGAAGACGCAAAATCAGATTGCGAGCGAAGGAGAAAGTCTCAGTCTTCTCAGTCAAAAAGAAGACCCACGAATACCTCGAAAAGTCATCAACAACGACCAAAACATACCACTTGCCACCACCGAGCTCACCCGAGCCGGACCAACAAGGTCCATATGTAAAAGCTCTCCAGGGTGCGAGGTCATGACCTTAGTCACTGGATGGTGGGGAGCGGCAACCATCTTCCCATGTCTACAAGAATGGCAAACTAGATCCTTCTCCATCGAAAGCTTGGGCAATCCTCGGATTAGCTTGCTAAAAAGAACATTGCAAGTGAGAGTCTCATAGTTAGGTGATTCAATGATTGCCTGAACCTTGGAGTCCCACACTGATCGATCTAGAGTATGTAGTAGCTTGAGAGCTCTCTCATGATCGTCGTATGGCAATAGCTCTTTGTTAGCACGCATCTTGTTGACAATCACCTGAAAGTTAGCGAATAAACTCTCTCTATGCTCTCGCCAGGCATGTGTCGAAAGTTCTCATACTCATGCTTGTGCGACTCGTAGGGACGGGTTTTGACATGAGTGGTGCCATCATGAAAACGCATGAGAGTCTCCCAATCTCCCGAGCCGTGATGAGATGAGAAACACGATCAAACTCAGACATGCTCAAACAAGAGAAAAGAGCATTATGAGCCCAGCTATTGGCATCGTGCTCATCAATCTGCTGTTGAGTCACACGTGCAGCCAGAACAACATAATCAGCGGCATTGCAAATCTTCCAAACCGAAGCGCTCAAACTCTGAAGATAGGCCGACATGTGTATCTTCCAATACGGATAGTTCGTCCCATTGAAGAACGGTGGTTTTCCAACACCGCGATCCATGTCGCCTTCTGTGGATATGGAACCGGCTAAGGTGTAAGATCGTTAACCTGCTCTGATACCAATTGAAGGACCGAGAATGCTAAACATAGGCGGCCAAAGGGGGGCTGAATGGGAGCTAAAAATTTCTTTCGAAACTTTGGCCACTATCCCAAAACTCAACCTCGAAAGCCTCTCACACCAATGTGATGCCTACGACCCTCGAAAGAGAGTGGATGATCCCTAGGATCACAATGAGGCACCAATAGAAGAGACAAATCGAAAAGCACCAACACAGTTGAGACAACACCCAAAACCGAACCCCAGAGCGTAGATGGACGGCTAACTCAAGATTCCTCCAAATACCTATGCGAACAAGTGACAAAGGTACCTAGAGAGGTTCCTTGGTGAACTCTAGGAGCAAACGAGAAGTCTAGAAATGAAGCCAAAAAGCTAGGAGATCGATTGCACTAAACTGTGCTTTGCTGCACAGGCCCGGACTATCCGTGGTCTCAGTCCCAGACTGTCCGTGTGTAAGTGAAATCAAGCCCTAAGTGGGTTTTGGTGTTGATGACCACCGAATTAGAGGACTAATGAGATTTGTTGAGTTGACAAGTAGGGAATAGCAAACAAAAGGATGGCATACATGGCTGATGGGTATCCAATTGTTTTCATGATGGTTTTCGACTCAAAGGAGGTTTAATTCGTTTTTCATTTCGAATTTGAGTTTAGGAATGTCATACTATCAAGAGGGATTCTGGCACCTATAGTCAAATTGGTTTACCAATGCTCAATCTTTGTCAGAGAGATATACTTTCAGCCACCTTTCTAACCCCACAAGTTTCATCTGGATCTGATCACCTGGGGAGATCGGTAGTGCCGATCTTTATGATCGGCAGTGCCGATCATCACTAGACCATGGGAACCAGACTATATATACCTTTTCAGAAAGCCCAAAAATGGCCCAGTCAACCAGTGCTTCTTCCAACTCGCGATTCTGACCGTTGCAAAAAGGCTCTCCCTCTCTCTCACTCTACATTGTTGCTCCCAAAGCATTCAAGTGGATTTCCCATTCCAGCCACTAAAACTTGAAAGAGAGGGCAACAAACTCGATTAGAGAGCAGATCCATTGATTCCCAAAGTCTTAAGAGCATTGGTTCATGTTTGGCCGGAGGTTCTAGGGTTTATTACTCTTGGAGCTTGCTCCTAGCCGGCTAGGCGTCACCCATGAGCCTGTCATCGTTTGTGGCAGCCTTCAGAGGTCTGTAACCATCTTCTTGCAACTAAGGAATCACCCCTCATCTCAAGAGTTAGCTCTCTTGACTTGAGAACGAGGAAAAGGGCAAACCTAAGTGGTGAGCTTCAGCCTTGGTGGCGTACCTCAACAACGTGGAGTAGGTTAACCTTTATGGTGAACCAAACCACGGGATAAATCATTGTGTCACCTTGTGCTTTAGTTTTGTCGGGGACCGCAAAAGGGGTACCCCCAATCAACGCAAAACAATAGGTTAAACCTAGAACACCAATTAATAAACCCAGCTAGACTAACCTTCCATAGAACTGACCCCTCGAGGCCTGCAACGCTGGCCCACCGCCAGAAAGCCTGGGCTCGCCAAAGCCTTACCGACCGCCTCCTGGTAGCCTACCCCTCGAACCCCGGCGCGTAGGCCACGAACCCGCTACAGCTGTGCATCGCTCCTCGGGACCCTGCGCGGGGACCTCGAGCCTCTCCAGCACGATAGCCTATCCCTCGAGGCTCATTACACCCCAGGACTCGAGCTGGAGCCCAACCTCCACTCACCCGAGCCCTCCGCGCCAGGGCTCGGGCGAGCGCTCCACTACCCTTCGAAGCCCCCCACGAAGAGGAAGCTTCCCGCTCCCCAGCTTTGACGACCGTACCAACCCCACGCAGCGCATTTAATGCTTTCACCTACTCCGGTCACATCTCTCTGGCACACGATGCGTGCCACAGCGAGCCAGAGTCAGGGTCAAATGTAACACCCCCGGTGTTAAGCGTTAATTAAATTCTAAGCATGACGATTATTATGCATAACCATCTAGTGTCATGGCATATAAGCATATCATGTGTGATGATTTCCCATGTTTAATTATGTGTGTTGTATGAGTGTGTAATGTGTGTCACATGAAATAACAATCCCAAAACCATACTTAAGAAACTTTGGCTAATTCTAAAATGAATTCTCGGAAATAAACTTGGGGCAACTAAGGCACTATTTGTCGGGTCAACTTTTGCTCTAACCAATAGTGAAGATAGACCCTTGTTCATGAGAATGTCCTTATAGTGGCTCTATGATAAAGACTAAAATCCAAGCTGAATCTGGGCATGGCTCTTAAAACAAAGTTGTAGATACTAATGAATGGAACAACTTTGGTATATAAAGATAACACATATTCTGCATAGAATTTGAATTAAATCAAATTTGCTTAAACCCTAGAATTTACCCTTGAACTACAACTTTCAAACCATTGAGAATCTGACCTTGGTCCTTTAATCAAAGTTGTAGGGAATGCCATATGCGACAACTTTCATATTCACAGATTTTGAAGTTCTTCAGAAAATTTCAAAGTAATTTGAGAAATCAGTTTGGGGCAAATTTGTATTCAAACCTAATTCAAAAACTAGGCCGAATGGGAACATGATTCTTTAAGAAAGTTTGTAGATCACAAAATTCTGAACAACTTTCATTCTTACGGATTTTGCACTTCATTTCAAATTTGGTCGCAATTCGAAAGGGGACAAACTGCACTGTAGCTACAGTCCATGGCGCTCTGCATGTTCACCACGCGGCCGCAGCGCGCGTCCGGCGTCGCCACGTCCCCGTCCACGCGTCTCTCGCTTCGTTTGCATGCGTAGCTCGCTGGCACACACCTGTTTGGCAACTCCCGGCATACAAATACCACTCCACCGCCGCGCTCTCCTCTTTCTTCTCCCTCTGTTCGCGCCGGCAGAGACAGCAGAGCTCCGCCGGTGAAATCCGTCGACGACGAGCCCCCACTGCAGTCGCCAGCTCGTACACCAGTCCGCCCTGCTCCCGAGCACCTCCCTGACCTGTTACTTCAAGCCCTAGTCGCCTACATTGCTCAGTCCGAGCTCTTCTTCTCCAACTCCGGCCATCCGCACCCGAGCTCGTGCTCGCCGTCGCTGGGTAAGCCTGGTGCTCCTCAGGTCAAATCAAATGCGCCATCAGTTCCGCCTCACCTCACTGCCTCTCGCATCGGCTTGATACTCGGGTCTCTACCGCGCAGGGTTGGCCGGACCACCGTAGCCGAATCACCAGCCGCCGTCGCCATCGCCGCCGTCGTGGACAACCTGGATTCCGAGCTCCTCCGACTCAACCAGAGCGCGCACGAGCCCTAGGTGAGCTTCCTGGAGCTTATGCTCCCATCCGTTTGAACTCTACTGCGCTGACTCGGCCGGAACGCCGGCGCACCGCCAGCCATGGCGTGGCCGAGCCGCTATGGCCGCGGCCACCTTCTCTCTCGGTCGTCCCTAGCCCCGACCGAGCCCTTGGATGAGTTTGCCTTGCATCGAGGATCGCGTAGGTAGTCTCGGTTTGGTCCCTAGCCTCGCCGCCGGCGAGTTGGGCCGGCGGTCAACGCCGCAGCGCGCGGTCAGTGTCGCCGGGAGCGCCACCCCGCGGTCCGCAAGTCTTGGTGAACCTCGAGCCGAGCCTCGAGTTCGCGTCTCGCCCGAGGCCGAGCCTCGAGTTCGCGTCTCGCCCGAGGCCGAGCCTGACCCTCGAGCCGAGCCTCGAGTTCACGTCCCGCGCCGCGGTCAAGGCCGAGGCGAGGCCGAGGCCTAGGCCGAAGCCTGACCCTCGGATTCCCGTCCGTCAGTGACGTTGGGGGCCGTTTCGGCCCAGTAAGCATTAGGGTTTTGCCTTTTTCCTATTTTCGGAAATTGCCTAAATGTGCTGAAAATAGATAAAGGCATAGGTAAATAAATACAGCTCCAAAAATTGTGAAACAAATTTTGTTGTGTTCCTGATGAGGTGCTCTACACAGGAAAAATATGAAACTTGGTGTTTGGATAAATTTTGATCGTGCTTTAAATTGGTCATTTAATTAATAAATGCACTTTGAATAATTTTTATAGGGATATTTAGTTGTCCAAAAATCATAAAAATATTTTTGCTGCTGTTTGTGTCATGTGATGAAGCTCCACAAAAATTTTGAGGTTATTTGGACAAAATAAGTTTCATCCTTATCATAAGCCTATTTAAATAATTAAATAATGTTTAAACCTTAAATCATTTCTGTGGGTCCAAATAATAATCCAGAAATTCTCAAATTTGTTTTGCAACTTCTATTTGCTGTAACCTACCATCACAAAAAGTTTAGGCTCCATTTGACAAACTTTAGTTAAACCCAATTTTTATATTTAATTATAAAATGGTAGTTAGTAGAGCCTAAGTTAACCAATTAGATCATGCTGATTTTGATTAGAACAAATACATGGTTAAGCTCTGATGATCAACTTAAACACTTTTATAACCTTTGTTAAGTATAGCACTTAGTCACTTAACCGCATAAAATAATAGTAAAAGCTTAAAACTAAATCACTTTACTAAATGGTCTCTATTACTTTACTAATTGGTCTCTATTAATTAAGCTACTTAAATGATGGTTAAAGATTTATGTTAGAGTTAACTTGCTGTTCTAGTAATCTTTTGTTTCATGATTTTGTCATGCAAAGAATTGGTTGGTTATATATGACTATGGTTTTTGATTAAGAGACACACTTGATCTCATTGGTGAATTGCATGGCTGCAGGATCAGTTTTTGTTGAGGGGTTGTTTCCACTATGTAAATCATGTTTTCTGTAATGGGGTTAAATACCAAAGTTGTAGCTAACTACTGTATCTAGCTTGTCCAAAAATTTCATGATTTTAGGCCAGATAGACTAGGAGTTATGGATTTTATAAGGTTCAGGTCGAATCTGTCCTTCCTTCTGGACAGATTGGAGAGATGAGGTTGTTGAGCTGTTTTAACTAGGAAATCACCTCTTGACCATAAAAAGAAACTTGTAGTAGATTTATTGATCTTTCTAAATTGTTAAGGATCATATCTTTTAATGACCTAGAACTCCAGTTATAGCTGTTTGAAGTTGGATGATCAAATCTGTCGAGAATCTGGACATGGATGTTTGCCCAAGTTGTTTGACCTAAATTGCTGTAGAATCCACTCAAGTTCATAATAACAAAAGTGTAGGTATTTAGATAAGCTTTCCGAAAAGTCTAGGTTCATAGTTTGAAATATTTTGAAACTCCAGATATGGTCTGTGGAACAGTAGTGTTTGAATCTGTCCAGAATCTGGACAGATTTAACCAAATGAATTGTTGGTCCACATGACCCTGGAATCAGCCTTTGTATTTTACAGCAATGTTGTAGAGGATTTGTTAAGATTTCCAAATTGTCCTCAACCACTATTTTTGGAGGTCTGGAACTCTAGTTATGGATAAATCAAGTTGATTGTACAAATCTGTCCAAAATCTGGACGGCAGTGTTTGATTGTATTATTTGACTTAGTTAACTCTAGAATCACTTAAAGATGATAAAAATGAAGTGATAGATAACTTAATGAACTTTTAGAAAAGTTAGTATAACCTATCATTGCTTAAGGTGAACTAGACTAGTCCGCTCTAACAACTGTAGAAATGGTTAATAAACATTTAAGTTTTGGTTTACACCTTGTATGGTTAAATGTCTTGATTGAAGACCATGGGACATCCCCACTCCGAGATCCCATGGCAGTGACTGATGTTTTGTGATACTCTTAAACACTTAGTTAATCCATCTATTAATGTTGTATAAAAATAACACACTACCCTAGGAACACTAGTTGGTAGGTTACAAGTTGGTTTTGTTGGTTTGCAACTCTACCGCGTAGGAAAGTTGTCCTCGACCTTTATTATCTTGTGTTAACTTTTGCTATGTATTTGTTAGTTGTCCTGCACCTAGTATGCATTGCATGCATACTAAAGCATACATCATTGTATACGTGTAGTTCATACGAGAGAGTCGATGGTCGTGTTGAGCAAGCTTCGGATCGAGGAGGTCCAGTTGATCAAGCGTCAGAAGGAGAACTTCGTCGGACAAGCTTCTTCGGGAAGATTCGACTTCAAGTATCTAAGGAACTAACTTCTGTGGATCTTTCGGAGATCCTAGTATTCTCTACAACACAGGCAAGCCCCGGTGCAAACGCCCACTCTCTGTTTTACAAATACTTTATTACACTGTAGGTCTTGTGGAATGTGCATTAAGTAAGTAGGAGTTGAACAAAACCGTTGCTGCATGAATACCTTGATTTCCAGATAATCCCCTGATGATATCCTATCAGTAGTGACAAGACGATCTCAAATGCTTAGCAATGCTTAGACTTCGGTAGAAGTCGATCGATGGTTTCATCGTTCGCGAGATATAGGTTTTACCTTTTCTCTCTTTGACTCTGTCTATGGGTCGTGAGAACCCTAATATGATGATAAGTATTAAACTGAGACCGGGCGGGTAACTTGCACAGGAATGGAGTCCTGGTGTAGTGTTTCCGCCTGTGTCGCTTAGGACCCGTCCGCTGTTGGCCCGTTGGATCGAGAACTATGTTAGTACTGGTCACATGCTACGGTAAGCCCTACTGTGGCTATGCTCTTACTGGAATGGCGCACCCGCGCACTGGGAGTGGAGAGATGGCAGGAGTAGCGTGTACCCACCGTGCTCGGTCCCCTGTTGGACGGACACAGCAAGGCCGAGGTAGGGCGGTGGTGTACTATACTCCCGGGTGGCGCGGCTCCGGTCCGGTCTGAGTGGATCCACGGGACGGTTGATATATGCAAGTTCAGTCTTGCATATGTCGTGTGATAAGGAAGCCCCAGCTGGGTAGATCAAGCGGTTCGAATCGTCGTTTGCTCCACGTGAAAAGGAGACTCGTCCTCGCCCCTTCAGCGTAGTTTAATCAAGTGAAGATGATGGCAAGAAAAGTTTATCATGAGATGTGATGCTTAAACAAGTGTTTGATTTAGATAGGTGCAAGTGGATACTGTTTAATAACTTAATGCACCGCTAAAACTTGAAAAATAGGATGAACTAGTAGAATGCTTTTCTGCAAAGCTCTTCTCTTCTGCTAGCCCCACTACATCCCTTAAGCCAGCATGCCCTTGGAGTCTTTTTCTTAGTCGGGTAAGTCTTGTTGAGTACCCTCATGTACTCAGGGTTTGTTAATCCCCTGTTGCAGTTTTAGCTTGTGGTGTTTTTCTGGATCATGTCCGTGGGCTCGATATGATCCGGTGGTTCTCTCTTCGACTTGGGTGCTCTACCTATGTCAGGCTCTGTAGTGCTGTTCTTCGTCCGCAGTCCAAGTAAAGTTTTTTTGAAGTGTAACTTATTCATGTTTGTAAAAGTTTATCTTACCTTGCTTCCGCTCTCCGATGTTATTTTGTATCAACTGCTGTAATGTTGTCGTTATTTCACTCAAATGGAGGATGATCCTGTAACTCGTGGATAATTCGGGTTCTCTCGGGGACACTCGACGGATCTTTCCAGTAATGTGGTACGCGTGCATGGTCATCAGAGCTCTCGGAGATGATGACGTGTGCAGGTGGGCCACATTGTCGGAGGTTCTGCCACATCAAACCTCGTTTTCACCACAGGCATAGTCAAAAGGGGACATACAACACTGTTAAGCCATACCCTACACTGTTGCACGTCCAAGCCACGTCTCGAGGCCTGGATACCTGCTGCTCAATCGGGTTTCCCGGGACTTGCCCATACCTGCGAGGACTCGAGCCCCCCGTAGGCGCCACCTCGAGGCCGGCTCTGAGCCCCTCGAGCCCCGGCTACTTTCATGCTATTGGAGGACAGGTACCACCAAGACTCGGAGGGACCCAGCCATGTCATGTACGTGCCGGAATGGACGCAGCATGGCCTCACGTTGCCACGCTCCACGTCCGCGCCCAGGAGGGAGGCCATGCTTCAAGGATGCTTCAACAGCAACCCCCACGTCGGCTCGAGTGGCATTGACAAGACGGGGTTCCTACTCTCCGCCGTATTGGGCATTGTACATCCCGACTCCTGTATCACACCTACGTAACCCTGGCCTCCTCTTGCTCTATAAAAGGGGACACCAGGGACCTTCACTCACCCGGTTACACAGATACGGCTAGACACACGCGTACGCACAAGTCCACACTACACACACATACGAGTCCGGACTCCGGTCCACGCTCGTTGAGCGTGTATTGCCCCTGTACAAGCACTTAGGTGGAAGTAATACAAGAACCTCCTCCGCCGCTGGACGTAGGGCCTTCTTTGCCCGAACCAGGATAAATCTTGTGTCCCCTTGCATCACCATCCAGAAAGACAGCACGTGATCATATTACTAGTTGGTGTCATACCCCCAGGGTTGAAACACCGACAGTTGGCGCGCCAGGTAGGAGGCTTCGCGTGTCGGAGTCGATTTCTCGCTGTTTTCTAGATGGCTTCTCCCCCTCTTCGTTTTCTGCTGGTGCCGTCGTCTGGTTCGGGAGCCTCGAGTTCCTGGCCACCGGCAGCGGCAACGAGCTGACTTTGCTCTCCACGGAGAGCCCGAGCGGAGGGCGTGTCACGCCACCCCGCGCGGGGGGCATGGCGCGTCGCCCGCACCACCACGCGTCGCCACCTCATGAGCGGCGCCGTCGTCATCATCGCCGCTAGGCATAGGCGGTGCCCACGGCGTACACCCACTTCCCCGCGGCCGGCGCAGAGCCCCCGAGGGGAAATCTGCCCGGCGCGCGGCCCGAAAACTTCCAGGGCACACGCGCACTGCCCCAGCGAATTCGCGTTCGTCATGCGCACGGACCGGGAGCCTGGCCAGAGGCCCCCGAGCCGTGCTCCGTCGACACCACCTGGCCTCCTCCCGCACGGGGTGTACCGCGCTCGACGCCAGCGGCCCCCGTTCGGCCTCAACAACTCCGCAGCTGCTTACGCCCACCACCTCGACGAGCGTCATCAGGGACGGGCGGCGGCGCAGAGCGGGAGGAACGTCCGAGCGTGCTCCTACGAGCCACCACCAACCTGGAGGTCGTCTACCCCACGCACGTCGACCGCGGCTTCTCACGAGTCATCGAGCCACCCTGGCCAGCCACCATCGGAGAGTGGTACCGCGAGCTGCAGTCCCAGCATGAGCCAGGGCAGCGCGACATCAACAGCTCCGACTCCGACGAGTACGACTACCACGACCCTGACCTCTGGGATCCCACCAGGAAGTGCTTCCAGCTCGACGGGGTCATGAGCAACACCGAGGAGCACGGCGACGACAACAGGCCGGCGCTCAGCCTCGAAGAGCCCGGAGACGTGGCTGCGGCAGGCGGATCACGCGTTCCAGGGGAGGAGGAACGAACCCCGGCACCGGCTGCACCATCTCGGCACAAGCGACGACCGGGCGGCGCAGCTCCCACAGCTGCGGGAGGCCATCGCCAAGGCTGAGGAGGATCGACAACGCCTGCTGCAGCTCGAGAAAATCCTAGTGCAGGAACAAGCCCAGCCTCGAGGCGCCGGTGCTCGTGGCCACGCTCGAGAGGTCCACCGGCAGATCCTCGGGGACGGGGCACCAGCACGCCCGAGGCGCGTTTCCCGCGAGCCGGACAGAACGTGGTGGCGGCCGCAATGCTGCTCTGCGATCTACCCGCGTCTCCAACCCTGACGCCAGGCGCATGCTCGGGGGAATGAAGAACCTCCTTGAGACAGCCGCTGTGCAGCAGGCCGAGAGCTCAGCCTCGCGACGGCGCGGAGCGGCCTCGAGGAAGCCAGCAGACGCGCCCCGCAACGAGCGGGAGATGTCTGTCCACCAGCCGGACGCCCCTCGAGCCAGGCCAGTCCGGGAATGGATCGTCGACGACAGACCACCTCGAGATGCCAATGACGCCCGCAACGACATCAATCGATGGCGCAAGGACAAAGGGGCCCAGGAGCGTGGCTATAACGCCCATCGAGGAGGGCGCTATGACAGTGACGAGGACCGGCAAGCCCTCGAGCCCCGGGCCCCAGGGTCTTCAGCCGGGCCATCCGCAGCTCAACCCTCTCCGACCGCTTCCGACCACCGACCAACATCGTGAAGTATGACGGGGAGGTCGAGCCCAAGCTCTGGCTCTCCGACTTCCGCCTAGGCTGCCAACTAGGCAGAGCGAAGAGCGACGACCGAGTGATCATACGCCAGCTCCCACTCTACCTCTCGGACACCGCCCGCCGGTGGCTCGAGGGGCTCCCGCCGGATCTGATCCATGACTGGGCCGACCTAGTCAGGGTCGTCGATGGGAATTTCAAGGGGACTTGCGTACGCCCAGGCAACCCCTGGGATCTACGGCGTTGCAGGCAGGCAGCGAACGAGCCCCTCCGCGACTTCGCTCGGCGGTTCTCGAAGCAGCGCCTCGAGCCCCCACGTGCCTGATGAGGATGTCATCTCAGCGTTCCTCGCGGGCACGACATGCCAAGAGCTAGTTCACGAGCTAGGGCGCTACCGTCCCAGGACGGTCGAGGACCTGATGGATCATGTCACCAGCTTTGCCTCAGGCGATGAGGCAGTGGGGGCCTTCTTTGGCCGCTCCACGGACAAAGGCAAGACGGTGACCGCACTGGAGGGCTCGAGCAAGGGCAACGACGTCAGGAACCGCAGCAACAACAACAACAAAAAAGAAAAAAAACAAAGCAAAGGTCAGAAGGCAAAGCGCGACGCCGATGACGACGACGATGAAGAAGTGCTCATGGGCGCCCTCGACCATAAGAAGCCTCGAGGCCCCCCAGACGGGGCTGTCTTCGACCAAATGCTCGAGGACCCCTGCCCTTATCACAAGGCCCCGTGAATCACAAGTTGAAGGACTGCCGACTGCTGAAGGGCTTCTATCCAAGCTCAGCAACAAGAAGGAGGACGTACCTAAGGGTAAGGACAACAATGACGCGACGATGGGGACGCGGACTTCCCCCAGTGCGCGACTGCTTCATGATCTACGGGGGCCCGACCGTCGGGCTCTCAGCTCGAGAGAGAAAGAAGGAGCGCCAGGAGATCTTTGCACTCCGCCACGACCCCCCGGTACCTCAACTGATCTGATGCGCCGATCACGTTCGACCGTGACGACCATCCGGATCATGTCGTAAACCCGGGAGCATACCCTCTTGTCGTCGACCCCGTCATCGTCGATGTACGGTTCTCCAAGGTGTTGATGGATGGGGGCTCGAGCCTCAACATCATATACCTCGAGACCCTCGACCTCCTGGGGATCTCGAGGGACCAGCTCTGACCCAGCGTCAGGGGGTTCCACGGAGTCGTACCAGGGAAGAAGGCCCACCCCCTCAGGCGCATCGACCTACTTGTCTGCTTTGGCATGCCGACCAACTTCCGCCAGGAGACGCTCACCTTCGAGGTGGTCGGGTTCCAAGGAGCCTACCATGCCATCATCGGCGAGGCCCGGCTATGCCAAGTTCATGGCGGTCCCCAACTACACGTACTTAAAGCTCAAGATGCCGGGGCCGAAAGGGGTCATCACCGTCGACACCTCCTACGAGCACGCATACCACTGCGACGTGGAGTGCGTCGAGCGTGGGGAGGCCAACGTCCACCTCGATTCGCTCGAGGCCCTAGCAGCCCTGGCCACCGAGGAGGCCTGAAGCAAAGCGCCACGCTGGCACCTTCGAGCTGGCAGAACACACCAAGCAGATACCCATCGACCCGACCTCGACCGACGGCAGGACGCTGGCCATCAGCGCCAGCCTCGAGCCTAAATAGGAAGCAGTGCTCGTCGACTTTCTCCGCGCAAACATCGACATGTTTGCGTGGAGCCCCTCGGACATGCCAGGCATACCAAGGGGAGTCGCCGGGCACGCCTTGGAGATCCAGGCCGGGTCCAGACCGGTGAGGCAACGCCTGCGTTGCTTCGACGAAGAGAAGCGCAGGATCATCGGCGAGGAGGTGCACAAGCTTTTGGTGGCTGGATTCATCAAGGAGGTATTTCACCCGGAGTGGCTAGCTAATCCTGTACTAGTTAGGAAAAAGAATGGAAAAATGCAGATGTGTGTAGACTACACTGGTTTGAATAAAGCATGTCCAAAAGTTCCATTTCCTTTACCTAGAATTGATCAGATTGTCGATTCCACTGCGGGGGTGTGAAGTGCTTTCATTTCTCGATGCGTATTGCGGCTACCACCAGATTAAAATGAAAGAATCTGACGAGCTCGCTACCTCTTTTGTTACGCCTTGGCATGTATTGCTACGTTACAATGCCCTTTGGCCTTCGAAACGCCGGGGCAATGTATCATCGTTGCATGCAGCATATATTTGGCGAACACATAGGCAAAACCGTCGAGGCCTACGTCGATGACATCGTGGTTAAGACCAACAAAGTCGGGGACCTCATCACGATCTCGAGACCACGTTCGAGTGCCTCCGGGCCAAGAATGTGAAACTCAACCCCGAGAAATGTGTCTTTGGTGTGCCTTGGGGCATGCTACTTGGCTACATTGTCTCACAACGGGGGATCGAGGCCAACCCCGAAAAGATCTCAGCAGTCACGAGGATGGGCCCGATCCGAGACCACAAGGGCGTACAGAAAGTGATGGGCTGCCTAGCCGCTCTCAGCAGGTTCATCTCGAGGCTAGGGGAAAAGGCGCTACCCCTCTACCGCCTGCTGAAGAAAACGGAGCACTTTGCGTGGACCGTCGAAGCAGAGGGGGCCCTAACCAAGTTGAAGAGGTTGCTAACTTCCGCGCCAATTCTCGTGCCACCACGACCAGCCCAGGGTGACGATCCCCCGAGCCTCTCCTCCTCTATGTGGCCGCAACCACCCAGGTGGTCAGCGCGGTCATAATCGTCGAGAGGCACGAGGAGGGTCACGCGTTACCAGTCCAACGGCCGGTGTACTTCATCAGTGAGGTGCTCTCCGAGGTCAAGGTCCGGTACCCGCACATCCAGAAGCTGCTCTACGACATCATCATCACGAGGCGCAAGCTCCAGCACTACTTCCTCGCTCATCCCGTAACGGTGGTGTCATCCTTCCCCCTCAAGCTCATCATCAACAATCGGGAGGCCACGGGGCGCATCGCCAAGTGGTCTGCTGAGCTAATGGGGGAGGCCATCACCTACGCTCCGCGAAAAGCCATCAAGTCACAAGCGTTGGCGGACTTCGTTGCTGAATGGACCGACACCCAGCTCCCGCCGGCACAAATCCAAGCCGAGCTCTGGACTATGTACTTCGACGGATCCCTCATGAAGACGGGGGCAGGCGCGGGCCTGCTCTTCATCTCGCCCCTCGGAGTCCACATGCGCTACCTGCTACGCTTGCACTTCCCCGCCTCCAACAACGTTGCTGAGTACGAGGCCCTCGTCAATGGGCTGCGCATCGCCCTCGAGCTCGGGATCCGAAGCCTCGACGCTCGAGGGGACTCGCAGCTCGTCATCAACCAAGTCATGAAGGCCTCGAGCTGCATCAACCCCAAGATGGAAGCATACTGGGGGGAGGTGCGCAAGCTAGAAGATAAGTTCTACGGCCTCGAGCTCAACCACATCGCTCGAAAGTACAACGAGGCCGCGGACGAGCTGGCTAAGTTAGCATCCACACGCAACACCGTCCCACCAGATGTCTTCTCGAGGGACATTTTCAAGCTATCCGTCAGAATCGGCCCGGGGGCTGGCCCCTCGATGCCACCTCGAGCCGGACACGGGGGCTCGACCTTCAATGCCACCCCTCCAAAATGACCCCTCGACATCCGCTGAGGCAATGCAGATTGATGCACCCGCCTCTTCTTCATCACGACCCCTCGACTGGCGGACGCCCTTCCTCGACTACTTGACGCAAGGCGTGCTACCGGAAGACAAGACGGAGGCCCGACACATCGCTCGAAGGGCCAAGACCTACGTCATCTACGGCGACGAACGAGAACTGTACCGTCGAAGCCCATCAGGAATCCTTCAGCGCTGCATCCCCCTCGAGGAGGACGCAGGCTCCTCGACGACATGCACTCGGGGGCTTGCGGCCATCACGCAGCGCCAAGGACCCTGGTGGGGAACGCCTTCCGCCAAGGCTTCTACTGGCCAACTGCCATCGGAGATGCCAACCGCCTGGTTCGAGCTTGCCAAGGGTGTCAGTTCTACGCCAAGCAAAACACACTAGCACACGCACGCCCTGCAGATGATCCCCATCACTTGGCCGTTTGCCGTCTAGCGGCTCGACCTCGTGGGTCCCCTTAAGATGACAACTAGAAAGTGCACGCATGTGCTCGTCGCCATCGATAAATTCATCAAGTGGATCGAGGCCAAGCCTATAGGCGACCCCACCTCTGAGAAAGTCGTCGAGTTCATCGCCGACATCATGTACCGATTTGGGGTGCCTAACGTCATCATCACCAACAACGGCACACAGTTCATGGGCAAAAAGTTCACCAACTTCTGCGACGACAACAACATCCGCGTGAGCTGGGCCTCGGTTGCATACCCCCAATGCAACGGGCAGGTCGAGCGCGCCAACGGCATGATACTCCACGGGCTGAAGCCGAGGCTGTTCAAGACCCTCAAGAATTTCGGAAAGGGGTGGGCTGCAGAGCTCCCCTCGGTGCTGTGGGGCCTCAGGACTACGCCAAGTCGAGCCACCGGGTTCACTCCGTTTTTCCTAACCTATGGCGCCGAGGCTGTCTTGCCCACGGACCTCGAATACGGCTCCCCTCGACTTCGAGCCTACAACGAACAAACCAATGACGAGAGGCTCGCCAACGCTAAGGACCAGCTCGAGGAGGCCCGAGACATGGTGCTCATCAACTCCGCGCGCTACCAGCAAACACTTCGATGCTACCACGACAAGCACGTGCGCAAGAGGGACCTGGCGGTGGGGGACCTCGTGCTTCGGCGTTTGCAAGATAATCGAGGGCGCCAAAAGCTCCCCCTCCGTGGGAGGGCCCATATACCATAGCTAGGTGCTCAAGCCAGGAACATACAAGCTCCACGACGGTCAAGGCAGGATGCTGACGAACGTGTGGAACATATCTCAGCTATGTCGCTTCTACCCTTAAAGGCCTCGAGGCCTTGTTCATTTTGTTGCTTTATACAAACATGATTAATATGAATGAGCAAACTCGTGCACTGTCTTTCATATTACTTAGCAACTTAAGGTAGCCTCGACCCTGCCTTGCTTAGGGTCGAGCCTCCCTCGGGGGCTGACAGGGGGGACCTCCCTCCAGACTCCGAAAAAAGCGCGTTTTTCTTTTCAAAAATTAGACCCTTATCTCGATTCGCATCTCGAGCGCACTAGCAACGTCTAAGTCCATAGATACCTCGAGCCTCCAAGAGTCAGGAGGCGTCGACGTAGATGGCCGCCCATGCCCAGGGCTACGGTACCCTACCTATGCCTCCCCTCGAGGGACTCGCGATGCATATCGAAGGAACACAGACTAAGCCAGTAAAAGCTCGAGCTTGCGATAAAGAGAAATGATCGGATAAATTTGAACAGAAAACAACTTCTTTAAACAAACGAGTCGTATGCACATCACTACTAGAGAACAGGCCTTTGGACGATTTGCAAAATCAGCTTTAGTCACGGAAAAATTTGCGCCCGGGACTAGAAAGATCTTTAGCCCGGTTGGTAACACCAACAGGGGCTAAAGTTCCCCAGCCCAACGGCTCAATTGTCAGAGGGGCCTTTAGTCCGGTTAGTGTTACCAACCGGGGCTAAAGACCGGCCTTTAGCCCCGGGCCGTAACACCAACCGGAACTAAAGGTTTTGCCCGGTTGGTGTATCCAGCCGGGGCTAAATGTTGGTATCTTTAGCCCGGTTGGTAACACCAACCGGGACTAAAAGGTTTTGTTCCGGTTGGTGTACCCAGCTGGGGCTAAATGCCAACATTTAGCCCCGGCTGGATATAAGGACCGGGGCTAAATGTCCCTCCCTATATTTGAACTGCTTTTGACACCTCCAGCCGTGCCCGAGCTCCTGTCTTCATTTTTTCTTCATTCAGCTTGTTTGCTCTCTTCTCCGGTGATTTTTGTTTGTTAACACATCTCCGGCGATTGATTTATTTCATCACATCTACACCGCCATCGACTCCTTGAAAGGTTACTAGCTTAAGTTATTCATTTTTTAGCTATTTTGAGTTCATTGACTTGATAGTTCAATTATTACTCTAAAACAAAAATATGACCGTTTAATTAGTTTATTTTAGTCTTTTAGAAATAGAGATCATTTATATCATTTGTTGATAAAAATAGAAATATATAATATTTAGTTTAGAAAATATGACCGGTTTAATTAGTTTTTTTTAAATAGAGATCATTTAAATCATTTGTTTACAGAAATTAGAAATATATAATACTTTAGTTTAGAAAATGTGACCGGTTTAATTAGTTTTTTTGAGAAATAGAGATCATTTAAATCATTTGTTTACAGAAATTAGAAATATATAATAATTTAGTTTACAAAATGTGACCGGTTTAATTATTTTTTTTGAGAAATAGAGATAATTATTTCATTTGTTTACAGAAATTAGAATATATAATACTTTAGTTTACAAAATGTGACCGGTTTAATTAGTATATTTTATTATTTTGGAGAAATAGAGATCAGTTAAATTAGTTGTTTACGGAAATTAGAAATACATAATACTTTAGTTTACAAAATGCAGAAGGATGCCTGCTTGGTATGTTGTTTCGAGGGCACCAAGCCAGGTATTTACACCAGCTGGGCCGAGTGCAGTCAGTATGTCCTCAAAGTTAAGGGAGTTGTGCATAAAAAGTACAAGTCTTTTGAGGAAGCTTCGGCAGCTCTAGAGGCTTTTAACTCAAGAATCAACTCAATTCCTACTGCACCTACCCCTACCTTACCTTCCTATCAGGTTGGAGTGGCAGGCAGTACATCTTGTTGGACTGTGATGTGGGAAAAATGTGCAGGTGTTGTTAGTTGCTTTGGTTGTGGCCAAGTGGATTAGGCTGCACTGTTATCTTGATGTAATAATTAATTAGACAAGTTCAACTGCTACTACTTTTATGCCACTAGTGATTCTTACTAAATTTCATGCCAGTCATTTTTTAATTTCATTTGTCTATAAGAATGAGAGATCGATATAATTATGTGATATGTCATATAATGCAGACGATGACACGTCACTGGATGTACAATGCCGATCGTCGCTCAAAAGAGTTCATTGATGGCGTGCATTATTTTTTAAGAGTGGCCGAGGCAAACAAGCGGAATGGTTTTATGTGCTGCCCATGTGCCCTTTGTAATAATTCGAAGGAATATTCTAGCTCAAGGAGTCTTCACTCACACTTGTTCAAGTCGGGTTTCATGCCAAACTATAGTTGTTGGACGAAGCATGGAGAAACTGGGGTTATGATGGAAGAAGGTGAAGAAGAACAATTGGACCCTGACGATGACATTATTGCTCAATACGGTGACTTTGGTGATACTGCAATGGAGGAAGGTGAAGAAGAGGCAAGTGCAGAAGACACAGTCGCTGAAGATGATGTTCTTGGTGATGTCATTCGTGATGCACAAGAGATTGCGAAAGTGAAAAGGAGAAGGCTAAGTTTGACTGTATGCTAGAGGATCACAGGAAATTACTATATCCGTCTGTTGCAGATGGACAAAAAAAGTTGGGTACAACACTTGAGTTGCTACAATGGAAGGCACAGAATGGTGTATCTGACAAGGCATTTGGACAATTATTGAAGATTATAAAACAAAAGATGCTTCCGAAGCCTAACGAATTACCCGGCACTACGTACGAAGCAAAACAAGTCGTCTGTCCTTTGGGTTTAGAAATCCAGAAGATACATGCATGTCCTAATGACTGCATCTTGTACCGTGGCAAGGAATACGAGAATTCGGATGAATGCCCTGTATGTAAAGCGTCACGATATAAGATCAGGCGAGATGACCCTGGCGATGTTGAGGGTGAAGAACGTCCCCGGAAGAAAATCCCTGCCAAGGTTATGTGGTACGCTCCTATAATACCACGCCTGAAACGTTGTTCAGAAACAAGGACCATGCAAAGTTGGTGCGATGGCACAAAGAAGACCGTAAGGTAGACAACATGTTGAGACACCCTGCAGATGGGTCCCAGTGGAGAGCAATAGAGCAATAGACAGAGAATTCCCGGAATTTGCAAAAGACGCTAGAAACTTAAGGTTTGGTTTAAGTACGGACTCGATGAATCCTTTTGGGGAACAGAGCAGTAGTCATAGCACATGGCCTGTTACTCTATGTATGTACAACCTTCCTCCGTGGTTATGCTTGAAGCGGAAGTTCATTATGATGCCAGTGCTCATCCAAGGCCCGAGGCAGCCTGGCAACGATATCGATGTCTACCTGAGGCCATTAGTTGAGGAACTCCTACTTTTATGGAGTAAATCAGGTGTACGTGTGTGGAATGATTACAAACAGCAACACTTTGACCTGCCAGCATTGTTGTTTGTAACAATCAATGATTGGCCTGCTCTAAGTAATTTCAGGACAGTCAAACAAGGGATATAATGCATGCACACATTGTTTTGACGACATGGATAGTGTATATTTGAAAAAATGTAGAAAGATAGTGTATCTTGGGCATCGTCGATTTCTTTCGATGATCATCAGGTTAGAAAGAAAGGCAAGCATTTTAAAGGTGAGACAGACCACCGGAGCAAGCCTCGCAACAGAACTGGGGAAGATGTACTTGAGATGATCAAGGATGTGAAAGTAGTCTTTGGAAAGGGGACGGGCAGTGAACCTGTTCCGAAAGACGCTATGGGACACGCACCCATGTGGAAGAAGAAGTCAATATTTGGGAGCTACCCTATTGGCATGTACTAGAGGTCCGCCACGCGATCGATGTGATGCACCTGACAAAGAATCTTTGTGTCAACCTTCTAGGATTCATGGGTGTGTATGGAAAGTCTAAGGATACACTTGAAGCACGACAAGAGTTGCAGCGCATGAAAGAACGAGACAACCTACATCCAGAGAAGACAGATGATGGACGCCATTACTTAAGACCTGCTAGCTACACTCTTAGCAATGAAGAGAAGGAAATCATGTTTGAATGCCTAAACAGCATCAAGGTCCCATCTGGATTCTCCTCCAATATAAAGGGAATAATAAATATGCAAGAGAGAAAATTCCTAAACTTAAAGTCGCATGACTGCCACGTGCTTATGACGCAATTGCTTCGGTTGCTTTAAGAGGAATTCTACCTCCACATGTACGTCTGGCCACTGTGAAGCTATGTGCATTCCTCAATGCAATTCTCAGAAGGCAATTAATCCACTAGAACTAGCTACTCTACAGAATGATGTGGTTCAATGTCTTGTGAGCTTTGAGTTGGTGTTTCCTCCATCCTTCTTTAATATCATGACACACCTCCTAGTTCACCTGGTCAAGGAGATTCATATTCTCGGTCCTGTGTTTCTACACAAACATGTTCCCCTTTGAGAGGTTTATGGGAGTACTGAAAAAATATGTTCACAACGTGCTCGGCCAGAAGGAAGCATCGCCAAGGGCTACGGGACAGAGGAGGTCATTGAGTTCTGTGTTGACTTCATTCCTGACCTTGACCCGATTGGTGTTCCTGAATCGCGGCACGAGGGGAGGCTGTGTGGAAAGGGGACACTAGGGAAGAAAACATATATCGGTACGAGGAACGATTATTTCAATAAAGCCCACTACACAGTTCAAAACTTAACCGTGGTGGATCCATATATCGATGTACACAAGGAGTTCCTACGATCCCAATTTCCAGAGAAGAATGAAGTTTGGATAACACGTGAGCACATGAATACTTTTAGCACTTGGTTGCGAAAGGAATGTCTGGGTAATAACAATATTGATGAGCAACTATATTTGTTGGCTAGGCAACCGTCATGGCACATCCTCACGTACAAAGGGTATGTGATAAATGGAAACACATTTTACACCATTGCCCAAGATCAAAGGAGCACGAACTAAAATGTGTGTTCGCGTAGATGCCCACAGACCCATCTGGGAAGAGGCAAACATATTATGGCCGCATAGAGGAGATTTGGGAACTAGACTACGCACCTAATTTTAAAGTCCCTTTGTTTCGATGCCAATGGGTCAAGGCTACCGGATCCGGAGTTACAGTTGACAAGGAGTATGGAATGACAACAGTGGATCTCAACAATATTGGATACAAAGATGAACCATTCGTCCTTGCTGCTGATGTGACTCAGGTGTTCTACGTGAAAGACATGTCTACAAAACCAAGAGAGGGAAAATGATGATAAATCAACCAAAGAGCCAAAACGCCACATAGTTCTTTCAGGAAGAAGAAACATCGTGGGAATTGACGACAAGTCAGACATGTCAGAAGATTATGAAAGGGATGACCGAATACCGCCCTTCAGAGTGACCAAACACCCAAGCATCCTGCTAAATGCTGAGGAGACTCCATGGTTACGACATGATCATAACCAACGAACATACGTGAAGAAAAACATCACCAGTGTACCCGCTTGATATATATTATAGTTTTTGTGTAACTAATAATGATTATGCATAGTCATGGTTCATTGATGTCGATGTTGAAATGACTTGATTTATTTTTGGCAAGCATATGAACCCAAATTGATGCCCCACAAGTGGTGTTAGATTTTTCTGATCATTATTTTAATTATTACATTTTTTTCTATACCGAATGAGATAAAAGTTGGTGAATTTCACCTCCGAAAAATCACAAACTTGTTGGTTGCCTCACCCGTGCCACGTGACAGCATAAGAAAAAGTTTGACACCAATACGACACAGAAACTTATATGAACTACACAAATTTATCTTTTTAAATTAAACTGCAATTTAACAGTGAATTTCGCTATCGTGCATTTGGACAATGAAAGATAAACAACCTAAAATTTAACGTTCAGATAATGCAAAAATAATCTTCCTATCGAGAACCAGTTGTTTCAGATATTTAAATTTAACATTATATTTTTGCATTAACAAAATATGAATTGTTATTTATATTTATATTCATTATTATAAGAAAAGAAAAGAATTTATGTTACAAATTTTCTCTACTATACAATAAGGTAAAAGGAAATACAACTGTCATTTTAAAGTAATTTTATACCTAATATTTAATTTACTATGCAATTAACAAATATTACAGCATATTAATATAGTCAAAACCTAATACAAAACCCAAAATACAGACGGGAAAAAAACCTTTAGTCCCGGGTGATAGAACCACCCGGGACTAAAGGAACCTTTAGTCCCGGGGCGTAAGCCCGCCCGGGACTAAAGGTAGCTAATACAAAAACCAGATAGAAGAAAAAGCCCAAAACAGTGGCGGGAAAAAAGCTTTAGTCCCGGGCGGTGGCACCACCCGGGACTAAAGGTGCCTTTAGTCCCGGGGCGCCCGGGACTAAAGGTCCAAGCCTTTAGTCCCGGGCGGGCTTACGCCCCGGGACTAAAGGTCTTTTAGTCCCAGGTGGTGCCACGGTCCGGGACTAATGGTTCCCCGCGTATATAGGGCACAGTGCCCTCCTTCTTCCTCAGATCGACGTCAGACCGCCCGCAGCGCCGCCGCTTCCCTCGTCGTCTCTGATCGAGTGCCGCGCCGCCGTTGTCCCGCCGCATCCCTCGCCGACGTCCGCCTCGCCGTCGTCCTCTCGCGCGGCCGCCCGACGCCTCCTCTTCTCTGCCTCGCCGGCCCTCGCCGGCCTCGGCGGCCGCCTGCCTCGGCGGCCACGCACGCCTCTCGTCTCTCGCGCCGCCGGTGAGGAGGCTGGCGCGGTCGCGCCGCCGTGCTCAGTGCGTGCGTTGTGTGTGTGGTGTGTGTGCAGTGCGTGTGTGTGCAGTGAGTGTGTGTGCACTGTGGTGTGTGCGTGTGTGTGCACTGTGTGTGTGTGCACTGTGGGTGTGCAGTGTGTGTGCACTGTGTGTGGTGCCAACAAAAAGATAACGTTGTGTGCAGGAAGAATGAAAGAAAAAATGAATATCTATTGAAAATGAATGATTATAGAATATGATTATCAATACATATATATTTATAGAAAAATAAAAAAGATATATATAGAAAATGAATGATTATAGAAAATGAATATATATACATATATATTTAGATAATATCAGAAAATGTTATTAATGCACCGCAGTGTATATGTTTTATAGAAAAATGAATTATATTTATATAATATATAGTTATATAAATCATTTTTAGAAAATCATGTTTTTCAATCTAACAAAAAAATATGTGACATGTAGATAAAAAGAGATTGGTCGCGTTGACCTCGCCGCCGTCCGCCGTCATCTTCACCGCAACGTCATCCTCGTCGTCGTCCGTCGTCGTGCTCACCCCCCTCACCGCAACGTCATCTCGCGTGCCGTCCGTCGTCGTCCTCTCGTCAACGGTGTGTCCTATGTGATAGATGGAGGAGAAATAATGACTTAGATATATTTTGGTTCACTTATATATTTACATATGTTTATGTCCATAGTACGTATTATTTTTTATGAATATGGTCTTTATGAATATACGTTATTTTTAATGTTGTCAAAAACCTAGACCCGAAACCCTAAACCCCAAACCCGAACCCCAAACACTAAACCCCAAACCCTAAACCCTAAACCCCAACCCCTAACCCTAAACCCCAAACCCGAACCCCCAAACACTAGACCCTAAACACTAAACCCCAAACCCGAAACCCCAACCCTATGTACGTTAGTTGCAGAAATATGGTGTTTATTATCCTCCATGTCATTCGCAGAAATGGCCGACCCAGTTGACAACATGGAGGAGGAAATGTACGAATTAATCAACAGCGGCGCTAATCAAAATTAGCAGGTGACGATAACAATAATCAAGAAGTAGATGACGGCAGTCAATACTTTGCCGATTATAAAGAAATAATGCAAGAAAATACTGGCGAGGTATATACCTACAATAATCTCTATGTGCACATGAATTCTAAACAATTTATAAATGTATTTATAATCTACTGTTCTACATATGTAGCCCTCCGGATCGACAACGACTACCGGGAAGAGTAGGACCGTACGAGGTCCGAAGAAGCCGTTGGATGGCCGGTACATTATCTCAGAATTCAACGAGGAAACAGGCCAAATACTTGGAGAACATGCACAACGATTTGTTGCCCACTGTGGGTACCTTGTAAGGGATAAGATCCCGATCAATGCTCGTGAATGGAAGGAAAAGAAAGTGCTCCTCATATAAGTTTTGTCTCTGATCGTGATAAGGAACTGGTTTGGCAAGATGTTCTTGAACATTTCACACTTGAAACAGAAGATAGAAATTTGAAGGCAAGAGTTCGGGACTGGGCTATGAAGAAAATGGCAACACTATTCCAGGGCTGGAAGAAGAACTTATACAACAAATTTATCAAGAAGGACCAAACTCCGGATTTCAACACTAAGGCCTACGTCAAGTCGAGGCCATTTTGGGATGAGTTTGTAGAATTCAAGAAATCAGAAGAGAGTGAGGCACGGGTCAGAAGGAACCAACAGAATGCCCGACAAAAAACAATACCACCATCACTTGGGATCAGGTGGCTACAAGAGTGCCATTCCCAAGTGGGAAAAAATGGAACGGAAGATTCTAGCCAAGGCATCGAACCAGAATTAATAAACTGGCCTGAGCGCGCCAAGTATTGGTTTTTTGGTCATGGAGGAAGTCTGGACCTACAGACAGGAGGGGTAGTGTATGGCACAAAACTCCAAAAGCAGCAGAAAGACTAGCTTATGCTCGAGACATGGCTAACAGTGGCACGTGGCAGCCGAACAGAGAAAAGGATGAGCTTACGTACGCCCTAGAGAATCCTGAATATGGTGGGAGAACAAGAGGCTATGGGGAGGTGTCGTGGGAGCATGCCTTCCACAAGACAAAGAGACCTATAGAAGCCACGAAAGAAAGAGGCAGGAGGAGGTAGAGCGGATGCGAAGGATGGAGGAAATGGTTATTCAGTCACAGGCCGCGGCTCGTGAAGCGGTAGAGCGAGAAAGGCACTTGAAGACAAAATGAGTGAGGAAATCAAAAGCAAGTGCAGTTAGCAGTGAGTTCCCTGCAAAGGAGGTGATGGTGAGAAGACTTTAGGAGAAGCGGAGAAGGCATTCATATGTTGGCGTAAGCGCTATATCATTATTCCTGGGGCATCACCTCCTCCTCCTCCTCAGCAAACTAACCCTAGGTGCAGATGAAAGTCAATGAAACATTTTTTCACTAGTTATGTATTGACTTAATTAAATAATTATTTACTCATACTATGTTTTTTTCACAGCAGGACCTCTCCGCACCTAAGTCCAATTATCCATTCACCACATAGTCATCATAGTGCTGTGGGCGATGCAGTGAAAGACACAGCTGCATCCCCACCGGATCCATCCCCTCCATGATCGGCTCCATCCCCTCCACGACCGGCTCCATCTCCCACCACGGGCTCCATCCCCGCCACCGGCCCCATCCCTCCACCACGGGCTCCATCCCCGCCACCGGCCCCATCTCCTCCACCACGGGCTCCATCCCCGCCACCAGCCCCATCAAAGAAGAGGCCAGCCACAAAAATGAAGGCATCGGCCCCACCGCCACCAAAGAAGAAAGCCTCTGCAGAAAGACATCAAGCTGTTCCTCAGAAGACGAAACTTCCCTATGATATGACTGATGAGGAAACAAATGCTGCAGCGAAAGCAGATTTGGACAAATTTGGGCGGACGTCGAGGCTAAACAAAAAGCAAAGAAAAACCCAGAGAAGCCGTACCTTTTTGTACGTCATGATATGCTCAGGAAAAAGGTGGATGCTCATCAGAAAAAAGTGCGTGATTCTCGTATGAAATCGCCACCATCAGACTATGACCGCACTATGACCAAGTCACTTGAGAGGCGAAGCAGAAACAGAAGAGAGCAAGCAAGGGTGTCCCACAGCTCGGGGAACAATCGAAACAATCAGTGCCCCCGCTTGTTGTGAATGAATATGGTTCTAACTTGAAAGCGCTAGAACAACTTGAGGTGAATCCTGAGCATCTTGATGCATTTTTCGCAGAAACTGGTCTAACCTTGTCACAAATGCTCGGTGAAGCACCCATTGAAACTGCTCCGCAAGTTGATCAGTGGAAGAAGAATTATGTATATGGCCAGATTCTATACAACCCTATGGCCCTCACAGAACTTGGCACTCAAATGTACTTGTTAAACCAGTGGTACATGGCAGCGTGTACCAAAAAAGCGGATGATTGGATATGCGTCAGAATTAGAGACCATCATTACTTCCGTGGTGATGACATTATACTTATCCAATTCAATGAGTTACAACAGCTATGCCACCTGGATGCTCTAGACAAATCTCTAGTCAGCCTCTTCTGTTTGTAAGTGATCCTTCGTTTTAATTATCTCACTCTAGCATATGTATATGTAAATGTAATTATGCTAACACTAGCTAGCGTGCCTATATACATATGCAGAAACATGATGAGAGACCTCGCACGTAGAAATCACAAGGAGGTTGGTTTCATTGATCCATATATCGTATTCTCGGTCCCAAAGAAAGATCCCGCCTATGATATATGGAGAAATGAAACAGGGAGGAATCTCCGAAGGTTCTTGGTGAACCAAAAGAACAAAAGATATATACTCTTCCCATACAACTTTAGGTGGGTGTTGTTATCATGTGCATATTTATTTTTACTTACTCAATTTCTATGATATATGTTGACTATATAAGCAAATTAATGCAGCTATCACTGGATATTGATCGTCTTCGATCTCTCTGAAAGTCAATTGATAATCTATGACTCGTTGAGAAAACCACTAGGAGATTATCAAGATATCATAGACATTATCCAGGGGTAACTTTCGATCTCTAAATACTGATTTCTACACTTTAAATCTGCAATAGTTAATTACGATCCAATATTATATTGTGCAGGGTTTAGGCTTGGTTCGTTCCGAAACACCGTCCGGATTTGAAGGCGACACTTCCTCGTCCTATCCAATTGCAAGTAAGTAGTACTAGCTCCCCGCGTCTTTACCACTGTAGCATGCTTTCATCACACACGCGAGATGATGAGAGTAATATCTTTTTACATCGTGCAGTAGGTTCTACGGCAACCACCAGGGAACAATTTGTGTGGGTACTACGTTTGAGAGTTTCCCTCGGTGTATGCCAAAAGAACTCCTCTAGAGAGACAGAAGGAGCTATGGTTGAAGAACCAGGTGTTGGACATGGTGCGCCTGAAAGGAATTCAAGAGACAATCGCAGGAGTTCTTAATGACCATGTCCTCAAAGCCGTCACCGAGTTCTACTGTAACCCGAAAGAACCAATGAAACCAAACCAAGACTACCATTTGTATGACATTTAAGTGACGGTCAATATTTGTGTTGTAAATACCAAGGATGCATGGATAATGCTGTAAATTTTATGTGCATGAAAATATTATACACATAATATGTATAGCTAGCCCATATATATATAGTTTCATATTTTATGTGTGTAATTATAAATTTTATGTGTATATATATGTGGATACATACATTAGCAGCAAGGAATACGTATTAGAAATCCTAATGTAATATATTAGCATCGAAGAAAACGTATTAGAAAGCCTAATGTAATTGAAAAACTAAAAACAATAGCCAATTGAAAAGAAAAAAGAAAAAAAAAAGAAAAAAGAAAAAAGGTCTTTAGCCCCGGTTGTAATACCAACCGGGACTAAAGAGGCCAGTCTTTAGTCCCGGTTGGTAATACCAACCGGGGCTAAAGGTCCCCTCTTTAGTCCCGGTTGGTATTACCACCGGGGCTAAAGGTCCCCCCTTTAGCCCCGGGGCCGGGAACCGGGGCTAAAGGTCGGGCTTTAGTCCCGATTCCTTAGCCCCGTCTCCATGCCCGGGGCTAAAGGCCATTTTCGACCGGGCTAAAGGCCCGTTCTCCAGTAGTGCATGTTGGCCTCGACGGGCCATAAGTCATAACATAAATTCTTACAAGGGCCTCAACGCCCAAATTTGCCACGCAGGCCTCATTCTTCATCCGTCTGGAATTCTTCCCCAAGATCTTCCGCCGCGGGCTCAGCCTCGACGCCCGGGCCAGGAGGAGGGGGGCCACCTACTCCACTGTCCGCTTCAGGAGGCAGCATGTCCTCCTCGAAGAGCTGGCGAACACCGCCCCCTGCCTCTCCACCTTCTCCAAGATCTTGTTGACGCGGCGGTCGTTCCACTCCTCATCCTTCCCCTCGATCTCGATGAAGCCTTTGGCAACAACATTGACCGGGTAGCGGAAGCCGGAGCGGACAGCCACAAGCGCCTGCTTTACGCCATGGTCGAGAGCGCTCCTGACGCGGTCCCGTGCGGCCACGTCAAAGAAGCACAGGGCGTCGACCAGGGCGTCTCCCCGAGCCACTGCGCCCTCTGCCGCGGCCACCGGGTCGGCACCCCACATGGAGCTGAGCCTGTCGAGGGTGACGCGCGCTCGCTCCACCACCATGGTTTCACCTCGGAGTTGCTCCACGAGAGTCGTATTCGTCTCGCGGAGCTCATTAGTGGTCTTCTCTCGACATCTATGCAACAAACAGAAAAGAGTGAGTCCGCAACATGACAAGAATCTCGAAATCAAAGCAAGACGAAGCATTAAAAATTACCTTGGCAGTGCACGCCTAGAGCGGCAAAGTCGCTGGTAAGGACCTCGACGCGCTGCTTGATTGTACGCTTTTGGGACACCACATCGAGCTTTTTGCCCCTAAGGTCCTCGACCAGCTTGCCTGTCTCCACAAGGGCCAGATCCTTCCGGATCACCTCCTGCCGCGCTGCCTCCGCTTTAGCCAGGGCGGCGGCGGCCTCGCTCTTGGCCTCCTCGGCCTCCTTCTTCACCGCCTCCGCTGCAGACCGGGTGGTGGCGGCTTCGCTTTGGGCGTCGGCAGCCTCCTTCTTCGCCGCCTCCGCTGCAGACCGGGCTGTGGATTGTTTCGGGCGTCGGCGGCTCTCCTTCCTCCGACGCCTCCGCGTGCGCGCCAGAGCGGCGGTGGTCCCTCGGCTTGGGCGGCCTCATCACGAGCTGCCTGGGTCTCCGCCTGCGCCGCATTGAGCCGGCTCGCCATCTGCGCGTTCCGACCTAGCTCGGCGCGGAGCTCCAGGAGCTCCCCCTCCGCCTTCGCAAAGGCGACCGCCACTTGCGCGGACTTCTCCGACTCCTCCGAGAAGGACCTCTCTCCTCCTCCGCCACGAGCTCGGCCACCTCCCTGAACATGGACCGCGCCTCCCGCGGAACCCCCTGCCGAGCCGGCCGCTCGACGGGGACCATGGCGCCGGACAGGCTCGGCGCGTCAGGATATGGCCACACCAATCGATCGACCTCGACGAGGGGCAGCCCTCCTCCTTCGGCTCGAGCGATGCCAGCTGCGGCCCACCAACCGGTGGCACAGGCTGCGGCTCCCTCCGCCCCTCCTCCGTCTCCGCCCGCTGCTCCGTCTCCTCCCGAGGCGACGGCACGGCCTCGCGTGGAGGCGGGGACTCGAGCGGTAGCGGGTCGCGTCGGGGGGTGGCTCGTCCCCAAGCTCTCCTCCCTCGCCGGGTCTTCCAGCGTCTTGTCTGTAACACCCTAGGTGTTAAGCAACCCTAAATGCATAACTTGACATCTCATGAGCATAAAGCATCATCATCTCATGTTGCATTTCTTTTGTTAAGTGTCTTTTCATGTGTGCTCATGTGATGCTCTCCTTGTTTGACTTGGTTGTGGAGTGTTAAAGTCTTTTAGTAGATGAACCTTGTTGGGGAGTCAAAATGAAGTTAGGTTTATGTTGGTCATTTTGGCTAACTAAGTCTCTAACCCCAGTTGCCTTAAATAGAGCCCTAGGAATCCTTTTGTTTGACTAACTGAGACTTCCTTGTTAGAAGCTTTGTATGACTGTGGGCCCTTAACCAAAAGTGTGTAGAATTTAGTATAGAACAAAAGTTGTTTAAGGCCCAACACATGAAAATGGGTTTAGCAAGGTGTTTTGGGACCCACAAGGCAGATTTGAGGGAGTTTAGACTTAGAATTTTTGTAAGTCTCTAACTGACCAAATAGTTTCGTGGAGCCAACTTTGGAGCTTTCTCGGGAGCAATCTAGGCTGAACCAGAGACCAATCTTGTAAACGAAGTTGTAGCTGACATGTAGCTCTATGTAAAGGAGCAAGTGGTTTAGCGTTTCACCGAGCGGATTAGGAGTTAATCGCGTACAAAGATCGGCTGTCAGTCGGCCTGATGGCCACTGAACCAGGCCGGGCCGTGCCGTGCCCCGCGCGCGCGCGCGCATCGTGGCCGACCGCGCCAGGGCTTGGCCGCCGCGTGGCGCCCGACGGCCGGTCAGGCCAGCGCCCGAGCGCGCGTGGCGAGCTCAAGCCGGCCTCGCCTCAGTCCGCAACCCCCCGCCCTCCATTCTGTCGCCCGCACGCTCCTCTTCCCTCTCCTGCTCTCGCTCTCGTCCTCTCGCTGGAGTCCGAGTGGAAAAGGGGAAAGCCACCGCCGTTCACCGCCGTCCTGCCGTCGCGCCGACCATCCATCCAACCACCAAGCTTCGCCGTGAGCCCCCACACCCCGTGCTACCCTTAGCACCCTGTAGGAAGCCTAGGTGAGCCTCGGGATGAGCCGCCGCCGTGGCCGCCATGACCGCCGAGCTCGGTCCGCCGTGGCCGGCCTCCGTCCCGTGGTTCCGTGCCACCCTAGCGCTCGTTTAGGGGTTAGTGAGGTCCGAGGAGGAGGTAGAGGGTGATGGTTTAGCCGATTAGGGTTAGGAGCCCGCGGAACGCCGCCGTCCGCCATGACCGCCATGGCCGGCGCGCTCGGTCCGCCGTGGTCAATCCTCTTCCCGAGCTCAACCATCTGCCCTTGCTACCGTTCTTGAATCGCCTCGGTATGCTGGAGCTAGTGGTGGTGACGGTTAGGCCGATTAGGGTCTGGAAGCTCGAGTACGCCGTCGTCCGCCGCTGGCCAAGGTCGTCGGAGTGGCACCTCCGTGGACATGGGTGTTCGGAGCTTGCGCCCTGGCTTCCGAGCCTTGGGTTAGAGTTAGAAAGGTCGCCGGAGTAGGTTTTAGGGGTTAGTTTGGCTCGTCGGGGTCGGAATCGGCCGGCGTAGCCACGGCTGCGCCGCCGTGTCCGCCATTGCCGCCGGTGAGCTCGATCCGAGCTTGCGCTGGGCCAAGTAGGGGCACCCTCGGGTGCGGAAGAGGGAGGTGAGTCCGTTGGTGGAGTCGGTCTCGCCGGAAAGTTCGCCGCCGGCGAGCTTCGCCGCGGTCAAACTCCTCCCCTGTTCTGTGTGTGTGACGAGTGGGGTCGGGTTGACCCGAGGGCCCGTGCGTCAGTAAGTGAGGTTCCGTCTGTGTGCACTGGTTCGGGTGCACGTAGCAGTTTCAGTTTGAATGTTTTTCAGGGTTTTGTTTAAATAGTTTCAAAAATTGTTGTATTGCTTGTTTAATTCATATCTTGCTAAATATAAATGCTAAAAAGGTGAAACAAGTTTTGTTAGGATTGTTATGTTGAGGTCTATGCATGAAAAATATAATATGTCCAGTTTGTGGTGTTTTTCTGTGTAGTTATATTTAATTTATGTTTAGGCTGAAATCTTGTTAAATGCATAGTAAATTGTATTTATCTCAGAAAAATGTGATTCTTGTTTTGTTAGATTTGTGTTGAGGAATAGTTTCTGGGAAAAATTTAAAATGAGGTTGCTCTGTGAAATAATTTGACAGTAGTAATTAAAATGATCAAATGCTGTTTTCTTGTTTATTTTGTAGTAATTAAAATATGAAGAGTATGGACTTGGTAAATTTTACTGACTGCTCTTGTGCTAAGAAATTCAGAAGAAAATTATGAAATCCATTGTTTGACACTTTGTGCTAGGATGTGTAGTTCAAAGCACCTTTTCATGATAGAATTTGTCTTTTTCATAGGGGGTAGAGTCTAGGTCCAAATGGGGTGAAATTTGGACAGAGGATTAGATTAAGTGTTGTTAATCTCTAGTAATTTTTGTAGAGTTTTTCCAAGCTGTCTAGAATGGGTTGCTGTTATAGGTTGACTTGTTTAGAGTTAGTCTAGCTCTGGCTAGAGGTTAATAAACCCGTTAAGCAAACTTTGATGTGGTGACAATAGGACGTAGTAAGTTAGTTATGTTAAATTCGGTGGTTGGTTAACAGTAGATGACATATGCTTATCTCCTGAATTGTTACTCCATGTTGCATCACCATGCATCCCATGTGCATTCATGTTATTCATTCATGTACCGCATCATGCAGGATCGGTAGTGGAAGCTCAGGATCCGACGCCGGAGGAGCAGTGCCAGGAGGAGACACCGGAGGAGAGGGTTCCGGAAGGAGACGTTGAGGACCTACCGGAGTGCCGTGACCACCCACCCGCGGACTTTGAGCGAGGCAAGCCCCGGAGCATTCTCTCCTACGGTTTGCAAATTACCGTTTACAAGTTAACCTGATATGCTTGTTGCATTAGGTATAGGAGTTGTGTGATACCGTTGCTGCATTGATTAATTATCCTTGTCCACCTGCAAATACTATCTTGATATCCCTGTTAGGTCTAGGCTCGTTTATGCTTAGCCCTGCTTAGACCGGTAAAAGTCGGGTGATTTCCTGTCTCCCGCATATAGGTGGATACTGATCATGTTTAGCCTGGTGCTATCGTGGAGATAACCATGTGATAATTAATCTGAGACCGGGCGGGATGTAGGAGCAGCAGGACACGGGTTCTGTGTGCCAGTAGTCTCCCGTCTGTGTCGATTAGGACCCGACGAAGGCACACCTCAGTCATTTTGAACGCGTCAATCACTTAACGAAGTAGGTCGGAGTACCTCCCGTGAAGCCGAGTAAGGTTTTTCGAGCCGGTGATGGAGATGTTGACGCCTAACACCCAAGGCCTTATATGTACCGTGGGCAACTATTCTGATCGACCTGGCATGGTCCGAGGGCAGGCATGGCCTGATCGACCTGGCATGACCGTGGGCAGTTAATAGCTTGAGCGACCTGGCATTGAGACAACCCCCGGTGTAGAAGGGCCCATGGTCGTCCCGCGATTTGGGTTCTCGAACCTCCTGAAGTGGTCGCCAACGGCCACCTGGCAGGGTGTGTCGGACGAGTGTGCGACATTTTGTCCCCAGCTGGTAGGAATCGATTATAATCGCCATCGCTCCTGGTTAGTGAGTAACTTGACTGAGCATGTGTTACCATAGTAACTTATGGAACTAAAGATGGTTAAAATGTTGAATCTGAAAGACTATTGATGAAATAGTCACTCTTGCTTGAATAAGTAGTCAAGTGTTTGCTCTAGAACAGGTGCAAATCTAGTTAATCAGGTTGATTACATAAAATGGACTGCTAATACTCTAATGATGATTATTAACAATGAAAATGCTTTTCTGCAAAAAGGTAAGCATGGCCAAACCCAGATACAGCCTTGCATACTCCTTGGTGTCAATTATTTCTGGTTTATGATGGGTAAGTCTAGCTGAGTACCTTCTCGTACTCAGGGTTCTATCCCTTGTTGTTGCAGATGGGCAATGCTTCTACGGCTATTGCGAGAACTGTCTGTACCCCGTCGAGGGCAGTGACTAGACCATGGGCATGGTCAACTCTTATCTTCCCTGATGCTTTTGTGGACTGATCAGGCAAATGGCGCTGTATTGCGAACTAAAGACTTGTGTTTCAAAACTATGTTGCTTCCGCTTTGATTTCGAACTATGGTTTGTAATAACTGTTGAACTCCGATGTATTTGAACTATGTGCGAACTGAATGTATGTCATGGACATGTACGCTAATCTATTACGATCTTGGTTAAAGTTGAATGACTAGAAATCCTTCGAGATTTCCGGGCTACCGGGTTTATACAAGCTTAAGTACTTGTAGTCTCTGCGAAAGTAGCGATTCGGTGCTTAATCTGGTATAAATTGGTCGGTTCTGTCACAGCTGGCATCGGAGCATGGTTAGCGTTACTGTTCATGATTCTATTTGAAAAACTGTATTTTCAAATAAAATTCCTCCATTGTCCAGCTTGTAGCTATAGTAGGTTTTGAAAAACCCTTCTTATAAAGATTTAGGTGTGCCATTGATCAAGTCCTTATGCCCAATAGGAACTTAGGTGGCTATTTAAGTACTAACTTTAGGGGTCGTGCATCATACTTATTTTCTGTTAATTCTGTCGTCCATACGGCAAGGGTGAAATTGTATGGGTGCTATTCTCCGGAATAGTAATGTATGGATCAATTGCCTCTACGCCAAGGTAACAAGTCAGATGTGAGAGCATGATTGGACAACCGCCAATCTAGGGAAGTGCTTATATGATACCGACACGTATACCTGTTACACACAAGTATATGTGAAAGTAATGATTGTGGGAGTAATAAATTCTGATGGGTGCATATACTGCTTACGTGTATACCGGGTGTACACCTAAGTGAGTATTAGATTTAATTTCCGTAGTGCATGATATTCATACTGTGGGAAGGGCTAAAGTGAGTTTCTGCAGGTACACTAACTTGCGAACGTATAGTACGTTTAGTTAACGTTATGAGTGAACATGTATGCCACCGTCTAGCCGTTAGATTGTTAGGCAGTGAGACGTATGAAACGTGCATGCATCATGATCATATAATCTTGCATTAATCTTACTTCCTTCCTTATGGTTTCCGTCCTGTTTTCCTAATAAAAGTTGTTCTCAAACTAATAAAAATCTATGTGTGGGTACACTTCTTACAGATGGCACGCACCAAGCGCACTGCTCGCAAGTCCACGGGAGGCAAGAGGCCTAACTACATGCTGGGGCCATGGACCGATGAGGGATCAGAGGATTTTCTGGGAGAGTTTGGGATGCCCACTATCCTTTGGAGAGCTTCTGCACCTGGTAGGATATCAGGAGGGCCAGGAGCCACAGTACGACTGGCACCGTGTGCCTGTTGTTCGAGGATCGCCACGTGTACACGGTGGAGGTCGACGTGCCTAGCCGTGATGACCAGGATCACGTCTGGTGCTGCCGAGTGTTTGCTTTGCAGGGGAGGACCCCCTGGGATGCAGCCAACAGAGTCGCATACACAGTTCTCCGGGACATCATGGAGGACCATCCAGAGGTGGTTGCCCAAGCTACCGCCAGTATCTTCCCGACGGCAGATCCTTACCAGGCAGTGTGGCGTCAGCCAGGCGCAACCGTACTTGAGGCTAGCTCTCTCGAGAGGGAAGCATTGTGCTGGACCAGCAGGGAGTGCGATGGCTGCCCTTATGGCTACTTACGGGTGCCTGTCGCGCAGCTATGATCATCTGGATCATATTCTTAGCGAGGAGATGGCTGCACAACATCGCCGGCAGGAGGAGCACACTACAGAGATAGACCTCCTCACTACACAGCTAGCTCAGTTGACAGTAGAGAGAGACCAGGCACTTCAGAGGGAGCAGGAGGCTGCTCACCAGCTTGCCATTCAGCAGGGGTCGACTATTTTCTTGGCCTCGGTCATGAGGGAGACTGAGGAGGCGCTTTGAGGAGTTTGTGTTGAGGGCATTCGTGTTTCAGAGGAGAACCGGCTGCTGAGGTTGCGAGTGGGAGACCTAGAGCTGCAACTCCATCACCTGCAGGACTACAACGACCGTTTGCACGAGGAGATCCACCGCAGGGAGAATGAGAGGAACCCCATCTTTCCTCAGGAGGATCCGGAGCCGAGTAGTTCTTCCAGTAGTTCTTCAGATATGGCTAGTGAGGATGGCGATGTTGGTGATATCGCTAGAGAGTAGTCTAGATTGTATGCTTAGCGCCTAGAGGTCTTTTGCGTATGTTGGCACGCCCGATCTTTTGTTTTGTTATGGGCTGGATGTAAGCATGGGTAGCAGACTTGTGATGTGTGAGACTTTGGAAAGTCCCATATGTGTGGGAAAACTATGGATGTTATGTTCTCTACAATAATTGCAACTCCACCTAATGATCACATGCTATCAATACATGCAGATGACGACAACTCGTAGTGGAGCAGGCGGTAGTGGTGGAAATGAGGACCCCAGAGAAAACCGCAATCCACTACCTCCTCCACCACCGACGGCTGAGCAACTTTTTGCTCAATTTCTTGGAAGTCAGCGCAACATCGAAGCTTTGCTGAGGGAGAACTTGGCACAGGGACATCAACGCCCTGAGCCGAACCAGTATAGTTCTTTCAAGGATTTCTTGGATACCAAACCGCCTATCTTCAAGGAAGCTACGGAACCGTTGGAGGCAGAAGAATGGCTACACACCTTGGAGCAGAAGTTTCGTTTGCTCAGGCTCACAGAAGAACTGAAAGCAGAATATGCCGCGCATCAGTTGCAGGGGCCAGCCGGGATTTGGTGGGGACATCACCGCACCACCTACCCTGCCAATGTTCCCATCACTTGGAGAGTGTTTACCGCTGCTGTTCGAGGTCATTATATTCCACCGGGTTTGACCCAGATGAAGGTGGCCGAGTTCATGAATCTGACACAGGGGACTCGATCTGTTACGGAATACCATCACATATTCAATTCACTGGCTCGCTATGTCCCAGATTTCGTTGACACAGATGCTAAGAAAATTGCTAGTTTCAAGAGGGGCTTGAACACTAAAATGGGAAAGTCAGTGGGTACATCTTCTCCTACCAATTTCAATGACTTCATAAGTGACTGTCTGATTCAAGAGAATCATAACAACAAGCATGCTGCTAGCAAGGCCCGGAAGAGGACCTTTGAATCAGGATCATCACAACCCAGAGGACCACCAGCTCAGCGAAATCAGTATCGACGACCAGCGTCGGGGGCACGTTTTAGGCCGCCACAGAGGAAGAACCAGCCACAAGCTCAGCGTAATCAGAAGCCATATAAGATAGCTGCTGCTGAGGCTCGTGGAGGTCAAGGCAGTTCTTCAGGGAACAAACCGTTGGTTCGGGGACCATGATACAACTGCAACCAAGAGGGGCACTTCGCAAGATACTGCCCCTACCCAAAGAAGCAACAGGCCAACTACCCCGCACGCCTACACAACATGACTGCTGAAGAAGCTCGTGCTGGAGAGCCCGTGACTGCTGGTATGTGTCTTGTTAATCACCATCCTGCAGTCGTTTTGTTTGACCAGTTATCCAGAGCCGAAGTATTCTCCAAGATCGATTTGAGATCAGGCTACCATCAAATTAGAATCCGACCACAAGATATCCCAAAGACTGCTTTTTCAACCAGATATGGCTTATACGAATATTTAGTCATGTCTTTTGGATTGACCAATGCTCCAGCTTACTTTATGAGTTTGATGAACTCGGTATTCATGCCGGAATTAGATAAGTTTGTAGTGGTGTTCATTGATGACATTTTGGTTTATTCTGAGAACCCGGATGACCATGCAGAACATTTGAGGATTGTCTTGACAAGGCTCCGGGAACATAAACTCTATGCTAAGTTTAGCAAATGCGAGTTTTGGTTGAAGCAAGTACAATTTCTTGGTCACATCCTGTCAGAAGAAGGAATCTCTGTGGACCCTAGTAAAGTACAAGAAGTGATGGAGTGGGAAGCTCCAACTTCGGTTGGTGAAATCCGGAGTTTTCTCGGTTTAGCAGGGTATTATCACCATTTCATTCCCGGTTTCTCCAAGATTGCCAAGCCCATGACAAGTTTGCTCCAGAAGGATCAGAAGTTTGAGTGGACAGAGAAGTGTGAAACAGCTTTCCACACCTTGCGAAAACTGTTAACCACTGCTCCTGTCTTAGCTCAACCAGATATTGAGAAGTCGTTTGATGTCTTCTGTGACGCATCGAAAGTTGGTTTAGCTTGTGTTCTTATGCAAGAAGGCACAGTGATTGCTTATGCTTCACGTCAGTTGAGAAAACAAGAAGTTAATTATCCTACGCATGATTTGGAATTAGCTGCGGTGGTACACGCTTTAAAAATATGGAGACATTATCTACTTGGTAACGTCTGTAACATGTACACTGACCACAAAAGTCTCAAGTATATCTTTACTCAACCTGAACTGAATATGAGGCAGAGAAGATGGCTTGAATTGATTAAGGATTACAATTTGCAGATACATTATCACCCAGGAAAGGCAAATGTAGTTGCTAATGCTTTGAGTCGGAAGTCGCACTGTAATAACTTGAGGTTACAACCAGAGGACGAGTTTAGTCTCGTACACCCTGTGATCCTGCGCCACATCGAGCTGCAAAGCACCTTAGTTGATCAGATTCTAGAAGGGCAGAAAACAGACAAGGGAATCTATTATACCAAAGAAAAGCTAAGAGCTGCCACTGAACCCGTAAAACATTTCCGAGTTGATGATAAGGGAGTGTTATGGTTTGATAATTGCCTAGTGGTACCCAAGAATAGGGAACTTAAAAATCGGATCATGGATGAGGCTCATCTTTCTAAATTGTCTATCCATCCCGGGAGCACTAAGATGTATCAAGATTTGCGTCCAAGATTTTGGTGGACCAAAATGAAGAAGGAAATTGCCGCATATGTAGCCAGATGCGACACGTGTTGTCGAGTGAAGGCCATTCACCTGAAGCCAGCAGGAACACTTCAACCTTTATCAATACCTAAATGGAAGTGGGAAGAAGTGAGTATGGATTTTATCACCGGTTTGCCTACCACTCAGAAGGGAAACGATTCAATATGGGTAATAGTTGACCGTCTCACCAAGACCGCTCATTTCATACCTGTTAAAACTTGTTATCGAGCGCCAGACTATGCAGAGATTTATATCAATCAGATTGTCCGATTGCATGGTATACCCAAAGTCATAGTTTCGGATCACGGAACACAGTTCACTGCACCATTCTGGGAGAAACTGCAAAAGGAATTAGGTACCAAGTTAATCCATAGTTCAGCTTACCATCCCCAGACTTCAGGGCAAACTGAAAGGGTAAATCAGGTTTTAGAGGATATGTTGAGAGCATGTGTGCTATCCGCGAAGGGATCTTGGGAGAAGTGGTTGCCATTAGCAGAATTTGCTTACAACAACAGTTATCAAGAAAGCATTCATATGGCACCTTTCGAAGCTCTATATGGCAGGAGATGCAGAACACCAGTAAGTTGGGTTGAACCAGGAGAACGTCGCTACTATGGAATTGACTTCGTTAGGGAAGCAGAAGAACAAGTTAGAATAATTCAACAACATATCGCAGCAGCACAGTCCTGACAGAAGAGCTATGCCGATAAGCGAAGAAGGCCGCTTGAATTCAAAGTAGGTGACTATGTGTATTTGAAAGTATCACCCATGAAAGGAGTTAGACGTTTTGGCATGAAGAGAAAGTTAGCGCCCAGGTTTGTGGGACCCTACAGGATAATGGAAAGGAGGGGAGAAGTAGCTTATCAACTACAGTTACCTGAACATTTGAAAGTTATATTCCCTGTATTCCATGTGTCAGAATTAAAGAAATGTCTTCGAGTTCCAGAAGAGGAGGTACAACCGGCCAACATCAAGTTACAATCCGACCTCACTTACTCAGTAGAACCGTACCGAGTGCTTGATGAAAAAGAAAGGATAACTCGCAGAAGAATAGTGAAGCAATATAAGGTATCTTGGAGTGAGCAAGATGATCAAGATGCCACTTGGGAAACAGAAGACTATCTAAGAGAAGTATATCCCCACTTCTTTAAGAAATGGTTAGTAACTTAAATCTCAGGACGAGATTCCTTTAAGGAGGGGAGGGCTGTAACACCCTAGGTGTTAAGCAACCCTAAATGCATAACTTGACATCTCATGAGCATAAAGCATCATCATCTCATGTTGCATTTCTTTTGTTAAGTGTCTTTTCATGTGTGCTCATGTGATGCTCTGCTTGTTTGACTTGGTTGTGGAGTGTTAAAGTCTATTAGTAGATGAACCTTGTTGGGGAGTCAAAATGAAGTTAGGTTTATGTTGGTCATTTTGGCTAACTAAGTCTCTAACCCCAGTTGCCTTAAATAGAGCCCTAGGAATCCTTTTGTTTGACTAACTGAGACTTCCTTGTTAGAAGCTTTGTATGACTGTGGGCCCTTAACCAAAAGTGTGTAGAATTTAGTATAGAACAAAAGTTGTTTAAGGCCCAACTCATGAAAATGGGTTTAGCAAGGTGTTTTGGGACCCACAAGGCAGATTTGAGGGAGTTTAGACTTAGAATTTTTGTAATTCTCTAACTGACCAAACAGTTTCGTGGAGCCAACTTTGGAGCTTTCTCGGGAGCAATCTAGGCCGAACCAGAGACCAATCTTGTAACCAAAGTTGTAGCTGACATGTAGCTCTAAGTAAAGGAGCAAGTGGTTTAGCGTTTCACCGAGCGGATTAGGAGTTAATCGCGTACAAAGATCGGCTGTCAGTCGGCCTGATGGCCACTGAACCGGGCGGGCCGTGCCATGCCCGCGCGCGCGCGCGCGGCGTCGTGGCCGACCGCGCCAGGGCTTGGCCGCCGCGTGGCGCCCAACGGCCGGTCAGGCCAGCGCCCGAGCGCAGCGTGGCGAGCTCAAGCCGGCCTCGCCTCAGTCCGCAACCCCCCTCCCTCCATTCTGTCGCCCACGCGCTCCACTTCCCTCTCCTGCTCTCGCTCTTGTCCTCTCGCCAGAGCCCGAGTGGAAAAGGGGAAAGCCGCCGCCGTTCACCGCCGTCCTGCTGCCGCGCCGACCATCCATCCAACCACCAAGCTTTGCCGTGAGCCCCCACACCCCGTGCTACCCTTAGCACCCTGTAGGAAGCCTAGGTGAGCCTCGGGATGAGCCGCCGCCATGGCCGCCGAGCTCGGTCCGCCGTGGCCGGCCTCCGTCCCGTGGTTCCGTGTCACCCTAGCGCTCGTTTAGGGGTTAGTGAGGTCCGAGGAGGAGGTAGAGGGTGATAGTTTAGCCGATTAGGGTTAGGAGCCCGCGGAACGCCGCCGTCCGCCATGACCGCCATGGCCGGTGCGCTCGGTCCGCCATGGCCAACCCTCTTCCCGAGCTCAACCATCTGCCCTAGCTAGCGTTCTTGAATCGCCTCGGTATGCTGGAGCTAGTGGTGGTGACGGTTAGGCCGATTAGGGTCTGGAAGCTCGAGTACGCCGTCATCCGCCGCTTGCCAAGGTCGTCGGAGTGGCACCTCCATGGACATGGGTGTTCGGAGCTTGCGCCCTGGCTTCCGAGCCTTCGGTTAGAGTTAGGAAGGTCGCCGGAGTAGGTTTTAGGGGTTAGTCTGGCTCGTCGGGGTCGGACTCGGCCGGCGTAGCCACGGCCGCGCCGCCGTGTCCGCCATTGCCGCCGGTGAGCTTGATCCGAGCTTGCGCTGGGCCAAGTAGGGGCACCCTCGGGTGCGGAAGAGGGAGGTGAGTCCGTTGGTGGAGTCGGTCTCGCCGGAAAGTTCGCCGCCGGCGAGCTTCGCCGCGGTCAAACTCCTCCCCTGTTCTGTGTGTGTGACGAGTGGGGTCGGGTTGACCCGAGGGCCCGCGCGTCAGTGAGTCAGGTTCCGTCTGTGTGCACTGGTTCGGGTGCACGTAGCAGTTTCAGTTTCAATGTTTTTCAGGGTTTTGTTTAAATAGTTTCAGAAATTGTTGTATTGCTTGTTTAATTCATATCTTGCTAAATATAAATGCTAAAAAGGTGAAACAAGTTTTGTTAGGATTGTTATGTTGAGGTCTATGCACGAAAAATATAATATGTCCAGTTTGTGGTGTTTTTCTGTGTAGTTATATTTAATTTATGTTTAGGCTGAAATCTTGTTAAATGCATAGTAAATTGTATTTATCTCAAAAAAACGTGATTCTTGTTTTGTTAGGTTTGTGTTGAGGAATAGTTTCTGGGAAAAATGTAAAATGAGGTTGCTTTGTGAAATAATTTGACAGTAGTAATTAAAATGATTAAATGATGTTTTCTTGTTTATTTTGTAGTAATTAAAATATGAAGAGTATGGACTTGGTAAATTTTACTGACTGCTCTTGTGCTAAGAAGTTCAGAAGAAAATTATGAAATCCGTTGTTTGACACTTTGTGCTAGGATGTGTAGTTCAAAGCACCTTTTCATGATAGAATTTGTCTTTTTCATAGGGGGTAGAGTCTAGGTCCAAATGGGGTGAAATTTGGACAGAGGATTAGATTAAGTGTTGTTAATGTCCAATAATTTTTGTAGAGTTTTTCCAAGCTGTCTAGGATGGGTTGCTGTTATAGGTTGGTTTGTTTAGAGTTAGTCTAGCTCTGGCTAGAGGTTAATAAACCCGTTAAGCAAACTTTGATGTGGTGACAATAGGACGTAGTAAGTTAGTTATGTTAAATTAGGTGGTTGGTTAACAATAGATGACATATGCTTATCTCATGAATTGTTACTCCAGGTTGCATCACCATGCATCCCATGTGCATTCATGTTTTTCATTCATGTACCGCATCATGCAGGATCGGTAGTGGAAGCTCAGGATCCGACGCCGGAGGAGTAGTGCCAGGAGGAGACGCCGGAGGAGAGGGTTCCGGAAGGAGACGTTGAGGACCTGCCGGAGTGCCGTGACCACCGACCCGCCGACTTTGAGCGAGGCAATCCCCGGAGCATTCTCTCCTACGGTTTGCAAATTACCGTTTACAAGTTAACCTGATATGCTTGTTGCATTAGGTATAGGAGTTGTGTGATACCGTTGCTGCATTGATTAATTATCCTTGTCCACCTGCAAATACTATCTTGATATCCCTGTTAGGTCTAGGCTCGTTTATGCTTAGCCCTGCTTAGACCGGTAAAAGTCGGGTGATTTCCTGTCTCCCGTATATAGGTGGATACTGATCATGTTTAGCCTGGTGCTATCGTGGAGATAACCATGTGATAATTAATCTGAGACCGGGCGGGATGTAGGAGCAGCAGGACACGGGTTCTGTGTGCTAGTAGTCTCCCGTCTATGTCGATTAGGACCGACGAAGGCACACCTCAGTCATTTTGAACACGTCAATCACTTAACGGAGTAGGTCGGAGTACCTCCCGTGAAGCCGAGTAAGGTTTTTCGAGCCGGTGATGGAGATGTTGACGTCTAACACCCAGGGCCTTATATGTACCGTGGGCAACTATTCTGATCGACCTGGCATGGTCCGAGGGCAGGCAGGGCCTAATCGACCTGGCATGACCGTGGGCAGTTAATAGCTTGAGCGACCTGGCATTGAGACAACCCCCGGTGTAGAAGGGCCCATGGCCGTCCCGCGATTTGGGTTCTCGAACCTCCTGAAGTGGTCGCCAACGGCCACCTGGCAGGGTGTGTCGGGCGAGTGTGCGACATTTTGTCCCCAGCTGGTAGGAATCGATTATAATCGCCATCGCTCCTGGTTAGTGAGTAACTTGACTGAGCATGTGTTACCGTAGTAACTTATGGAACTAAAGATGGTTAAAATGTTGAATCTGAAAGGCTATTGATGAAATAGTCACTCTTGCTTGAATAAGTAGTCAAGTGTTTGCTCTAGAACAGGTGCAAATCTAGTTAATCAGGTTGATTACAAAAAATGGACTGCTAATACTCTAATGATGATTTTTAATAATGAAAATGCTTTTCTGCAAAAAGGTAAGTATGGCCAAACTCAGATACAGCCTTGCATACTCCTTGGTGTCAATTATTTCTGGTTTATGTAGGGTAAGTCTAGCTGAGTACCTTCTCGTACTCAGGGTTCTATCCCTTGTTGTTGCAGATGGGCAATGCTTCTACGGCTATTGCGAGAACTGTCTGTACTCCGTCGAGGGCAGTGACTAGACCATGGGCATGGTCAACTCTTATCTTCCCTGATGCTTTTGTGGACTGATCAGGCAAATGGCGCTGTATTGCGAACTAAAGACTTGTGTTTCAAAACTATGTTGCTTCCGCTTTGATTTCGAACTATGGTTTGTAATAACCGTTGAACTCCAATGTATTTGAACTATGTGAGAACTGAATGTATGTCATGGACATGTACGCTAATCTATTACGATCTTGGTTAAAGTTGAATGACTAGAAATCCTTCGAGATTTCCGGACTACCGAGTTTATCCAAGCTTAAGTACTTGTAGTCTCTGCAAAAGTAGCGATTCAGTGCTTAATCTGGTATAAATTGGTCGGTTCTGTCACATTGTGATCCCTGGCCGGTGCCTCGAGCGCCTCCTCCAGCGTTGAGCCCTCGACCGGGGGCGGCACCTGCTCCAGCTCGTCCAGGAGCTCCTCCACCGTCGGCACCTTCTCCACCGACGCCTCTCCCTCCTCCCCCTTCTCCGCGGGCCGGCTCGCGTCGACTGGGGTCTCGAGGGCCGCCGACCCTTCAGCCCCAGACGCCGACGGAGCCATGCTTGTCTCAGGAGGTCCCCCCGAGATGGTCGTTGCGATGGGGGGAGGAGTGGCCCTCTCGATAGGCGCCACCTGAGGAGGAGGAGGCGGTGCCGCGGCGGACGCGGTGGCGGAAGGCTCGGCGCCAGGAGAACAACGTCGTCAGAAATAGGAAAAAACCTCGACCCCCGTGGTCGACGGCGTCGGCCTCACCAAGATCTGCGGCGGCCATCTGGCTTCCCCGAGCCATTGCTGCTCGAGCCTTCACCAGCCAAGCGTCCTCCCCAGCGGAAGAAGGAGCCATACCTCGAGGTGCTTGGACCTCAGCAGAGCTCGAGGTCTTGGCCCGCTTGGACGCCGCGGTGTCCGCCTCCTGCCGGGAGCGTTTTTCCCTGAAAAACCAGAAAACAGCAAACGTCACCAAAAGTAAAAAGGTAAAGTTTCCCTAACAATGAAATTGAGGAGCACTACTTACCCAAAGCAACGGCGGGGCTTCTTCCCCGAATCGCCGGACCCGCTCGGGGGCTTCGAGCCCGCCCCATGGCTCGAGCCGCGCCCCTGAGCCATCTCCACATGCCTCGCATGAGGGGAAGGCTCCCGACGCTTCCCGTGGCTCGACCCCGGCGGAGAGCTCTCCTTTTGTCTCCTGTCCCGGGGGGCGACCGCGTCTCCTTCGAGCGGTCATCTTGGCGCCCTTCCCGGTGCGGGCTCCGGTGGCGGTGCGGCAACAGGCTCCGAGGTCGCTCGCGACTCCCGTCACGAGACGACCGGGGGCTCCCCCCTCGGCGGTCATGGTGGCGCGGGCTCGATGCCCTCTCGTGCTGCCCACTCCTCCGCGGGCTCGATGTCGCCCTCGACGCCTTGCGGCGGTCGGGCCCGGAGTCCTTCTCGACGTGTTGGCCGCTCCTCGATGACCGGCCCTTCTCGAGACCCCCGCCTGGGTCGACGCGATCGTGGCCTCCTTCTACGCCGTGGCGATGGCGCTCCTGGTTCGAGGTTTCCTCGCGTCAGGGGGCACGTCCAGCACGGAGTTCGACGGGCCCTGAGCCTTCGACGAGGCTGGGCTTGGCACAACCTTCCGCTGCTGCGCCCCGCGCGATCCCTTCGCTAGGGGAACCTCCAAGACATCCTCCTGCACAGAGGAGCGGTCAGCCCTGACGTCGACGACCCCCGCGCGCCTCAAACGCCCATCCATCTCCTCATCATCGCTCTCCTCCTCGTCATCATCCTCCTCCTCTGAGCTCGAGGAGCTGAGCTCGGGAGACTCATCGCCAGGCTGCCGGTTACGACGAGCCTTCGCCAGCCTCTGCTCCCGGGCCGCCCGACGCAAGTTCTTCTCTTTCCCCTTCTTCTTCCTGGCATCCTTACTCTCCTTATCCTTCTGAGCAGAGAGGCGCCTCACCTGTGTTTCTGCGGCATCCTCCCTCACTGGGGGCCTCGACGCGCGACAGGTGAACGTCCCCTACAAAAAAGAAGCTCGATGAGAAAAGTTGCGAAGGGAGCAAATAAGGACCGAAGAAAAGAGAAGGGAGGGGAGGCTCGAAATAGTCTAGCTCGAGGGAGGCTTACCAGGTCGAGACACCCCGTATCGGGTGCCATGGCGATCGGATTGGCCTCCTCTGGACGGAACGATCCATGGACCATGACCGCCACCCGAGAGGTACCCTCGTTCCGAGTCAGCCCCTCCTCGGCCATCCTCGACTAGTTCAGCGCCTCGAGCGAGGCCTTAGGCCCCATCTCGAACATGAGGAGGGGGCGGTCTGCCAGAGGAAGGACCCTCCGTTGGTGGAACGCCCAAATGACCGCCTGGACGGTCAGTTTCTTCTCCTCCACCAGCGTCCGCATCGTGCTCATCAGCGGAATCAGGTGGCGCTGCCTGTCCGCCGCGACACCCCAGTTCCACTTCTCCGGGCGCTGGGTGATGACCTTGCCGGTGTACTGCGAAAGGAGCCCGTCCTCGTTCCGCAGGTAGAACCAATGGTCGTCCCACCCCGCCTGGTTGGTGGAGAGCTTGTAGCGAAGATATTCGCGGGGGACGTTGGCCGACGAAGGACCGGTCCTCGCAGTGATGGTGAGGCAGCCCTCCCGCGCGAGCCTCCTCCTGCTGGGCTTCACGGCCTTGTGGAAGAGCTCGCCCCGGAAGAGGTGGACGAACATCTCCCAGTGCGGCTCAATCTTCAAGTACCCCTCGCACACCGCGGCAAAGATGGCGGCGTGCGAGATGGAGTTGGGGGAGAAATGCTGCAGCTCCACCTCAAAATGATGAGCCAGCCCCCGCATAAAGCGGCTCAGCGGGACGCCGAGCCCCATGCGGTGGTAGCGAGTGAAGCTCACCACGTACCCTTCCGGCGGATTCGGCTCCTGGTGATCCACCGACGGGAGAATCCACCACGTGGATCCCTCCTGTGGGTTGGGACGGAGGAGCCCCTGGGCCACTAGCGACTCCAACTCGCTCTGCGTCGTCTTCATCGGGCTCCAGTCTTCAGCCGGCAGCACCTGGGTGGCCATGGCGGCAACGGCGCGGATCCGAGCGGCGGGTGGGCGACCGGGAAGATTACCAATCGCTAGCTCGAGGAAAGGGTGAGTGGAAGCTATGGCGGTGGTGAAGGCAAAGGCAAAGTAAAGGGTTCCTCTCCCCTCTTTCGATATTTATAAGAGAGAACCCCCACGGGCGGGACCTCCCACGGTGGGAAAAAGGTAACCGCGCACATTAAATGCGCCTACCTAACCGAATCTTGAGCCCGTTGACAGGTACACACGGCAGCCCCGCATTTCACTCCATTACTTGGGCCCACCACGACCGCTGCATCAACTTCGCGTCCGTCGCCCTGGCGCCACGATCTCCGCTCACCGTTTCCGCCTAAAAAGGCGCACCCAACGGGCAGAAGGATTCCAAGCGACGGAGGCTTCTTCAAGAAGGTAAAAACGGGCCCCGGCCCTAAGCCTCGAAGCAGCGAAGGCTGGCCCTCGAAGAGGGTTCGACAGCCGGCTTCGAGCACCCGAGTCAGGGACACTAAGGGGCACCACTCGCAGCATCGCTCGAGGGCCAAGCCCTCGAGGCCCCTCACATGTATCCAAGGCAGGGCGCACGACGTGCAGTGAGATCCCCACGGAGGGAGGCATCGAGCCACCGGGTCCTATCGGCCCGGCACTCCTGCAGACCGAGCGCCCATGGTTTATAAGATCGCCTCCAGGCTACAGTCGACCCTATTGAACGGGGCACGAGGTGTCACTTGGATTTCCCCGTTACCAGCTCACCGGGAACCTCGATACTCGCCCGCTCGTTGTATTACGAGGCATCCCCCCTCGCATCCGATCGAAAGGACTCGCGGGATGACAAGCCAGGGCAACCGGCGTGCCGGACAGCTCGAAGAGCCGGCCGGTCGATTCAGCCTGGCACCCCTCGACGAAAGAGGGACTAAAAACCCGGGGGCTCGACACTCCCGAACCTAAAAAAACAACTAACACTCACGCTCGTGAAAAAGCCCACGAGGGAGTCCTAACCACTCCCCCGTGCCCTCGGGGGCTACACCCGCGGGTGTCGCACGCACGACACCCACGGAATCGAAACAACTAAACCCTCGAGAACCAGTTAGTGACCCTCTAGATACCGGTAGAGAGCCCGTGCTCGAGTGCCAGCACTCAAACAAGGGCTCGGGGGCTACTGTCGGGGGACCGCAAAAGGGGTACCCCCAATCAACACAAAACAAATAGGTTAAACCTAGAACACCAATTAATAAACCCAGCTAGACTAACCTTCCAAAGAACCGACCCCTCGAGGCCTGCCACGCTGGCCCACCGCCAGAAAGCGTGGGCTCGCCAAAGCCTTACCGACCGCCTCCTGGTAGCCTACCCCTCGAGCCCCTGCGCGTAGGCCACGAACCCGCTACAGCCGTGCACCGCTCCTCGGGACCCTGCGCGGGGACCTCGAGCCTCTCCAGCACGATAGCCTATCCCTCGAGGCTCATTACACCCCAGGCCTTGAGCTGGAGCCCAACCTCCACTCACCCGAGCCCTCCGCGCCAGGGCTCGGGCGAGCGCTCCACTACCCTTCGAAGCCCCCCACAAAGAGGAAGCTTCCCGCTCCCCAGCTCTGACGACCGTACCAACCCCACGCAGCGCATTTAATGTTTTCACCTACTTCGGTCACATCCTCTGGCACACGATGCGTGCCACAGTGAGCCAGAGTCAGGGTCAAACCTCGTTTTCACCACAGGCATAGTCAAAAGGGGACGGACAACACTGTTAAGCCATACCCTACGCTGTTGCACGTCCAAGCCATGTCTCGAGGCCCGGCTACCTGCTGCTCAATCGGGTTTCCCGGGACTTGCCCATACCTGCGAGGACTCGAGCCCCCCCGTAGGCGCCACCTCGAGGCTGGCTCTGAGCCCCTCGAGCCCCGGCTACTTTCATGCTATTGGAGGACAGGTACCCCAAGACTCGGAGGGACCCAGCCATGTCATGTACGTGCCGGAATGGACGCTGCATGGCCTCACGTCGCCACGCCTCCACGTCCGCGCCCGGGAGGGGGGCCATGCTTCAAGGACGCTTCAACAGCAACCCCCACGTCGGCTCCAGTGGCATTGACAAGACGGGGTTCCTACTCTCCGCCGTATTGGGCATTGTACATCCCGACTCCTGTATGACACCTATGTAACCCTGGCCTCCTCTTGCTCTATAAAAGGGGACACCAGGGACCTTCACTCACCCGGTTACACAGATACGGCTAGACACACGCATACACACAAGTCTGCACAAGTCCACACTACACACACATACGAGTCCGGACTCCGGTCCATGCTCGTTGAGCTTGTATTGCCCCTGTACAAGCACTGAGGTGCAAGTAATACAAGAACCTCCTCCCCGCGCTGGACGTAGGGCCTTCTTTGCCCGAACCAGGATAAATCTTGTGTCCCCTTGCATCACCATCCAGAAAGGGAGCACGCGATCATATTACTAGTTGGTGTCATACCCCCGGGGTCGAAACACCAACAAGTTTACTTTCCTATTTGTGAAGTGATTCTAGGGTTTGAGCTCATACTTGTGCTTCTAGTTTCTGTTATATGTGTGAACTGTATAATCTTGCAGAAAGTTTGCTCTCTTTGTGTGTGACATTCTGTCTCACACTGGCGCAGCACGTTTTCATTCCTATCTAGATCGGCAGTGCCGATCAGGCTACTAATCGAATTAGCTTTTGAGTTTCGATAGACCTATTCAACCCCCCCTTCTAGGCCTACAGAGATCCTACAAGTGGTATCAGAGTAGTTTGCCTTGTATACGCTTCACCGCGTGAGGTATGGAGACCAGAGACGGTTCGGGAGGTGCGAAGAAGGCCGATGTACGCCTTGAGGATGAAAGCAGTGAGATCAGCGCTTCCACAGCGCATGATCATCTTCTTTCTCAAGCCCCAACCGACGTCGACAAGCCCGTCGATCCGGTTGAGAAAGAGAGGAAGAAGGAAGAAAAGAGATTGAGAAGAGAAGCTCGGGAAAGCAAAGAGATATTGATAGATTGCTTCAAGAGAAGAGAGAAAGAAAAGAGTTGAGAAGAAAGATTCAAGCAGTAAGAGAAGAAGAAAAGAAGGAGAAGGCCAAAGAAAAATCCAAGAAGAAAGCCGATCCTCCACCAAGTGACTCATCAAGTAGCTCCGACGATGGAGATGATGATGAGTCCTACCACAAGAAGAAAAGCAAGAAGAAGGAGAAGGATGAGGACAGCAACAACAACAAGAAGAAATATTCTGCCGTATCCTTCAACTATTCTTATTTGACTAACCATGATCGCAAGTCTTTCATCAACGTGCTCGCGGGAAAGTTGCCTCATTTTGATGGGACCAACTTTGCCAAGTGGAAGCACTTGATGAGGGCTTATCTTATTGGTCTTCACCCCGATCTTTGGGAGATTGTGTGTAGGGGATTTGAGCCACCGGTTGATCCCGAAGACCCCACGAATGAAGAGATGGTGGTTGTCCATCTCAATGGACAAGCCACAAGTGTGCTTCTAAGTGCACTAGATGGTAAAGAGTACAATAGAGTGATGGGTGTTTGAAGGACCGAATTGGCGACCAGGGGGGGTGAATGGGAGCCTCAAATTTCTTCTCGAGAAATCGATGGCTCTTATCCCCGAGAGTCACCCTAAAAGCAAGACAAGGACTTGGTAGTGTCCACGACCCTAGATGTAGGGTGGATGCTTCCAAGAAGCACAGCGGGTCACTACTGGAGCACAAATGAGCCTCGGAGCGTTTGCAAAACTGCAGCGACCAATCTTGGGAGAAAAATCAAAAGCAGTATCAAACGGTGTCCAAAAATTGTAAAATTTAAACCACAGGTACTAGACACCCTCAGGAAGGTCTCCCAAAAATTGTCCGGGTTTCCTACCGGACATGTCTGGTATGCACGTACTGCCCAGAGCAGTTTTGGGAGAAAATTCCAAAACCCTATCAAATGGTGTCCAAAAATTATGAAACTATAACTAGAGCTAGTAGACACCAAACGTAAGATCTCCACAAAATTGCAGCTCAAAATTCCAACACGTCAATACCGGACATGTCCGAATTGCATACCGCACATGTCCGGTGTGCACGCTGCAGCTTCAGAAACTTCTGATTTCGAGGCCAAAACTCAACCAAATCAACTCCAAAAAATCTAAAATTTTGCAGAGGAGTTCACAACAAAGTTAGTGAGCTATCTCTAAGAGATCATGGCTCGAACCTAACTACATATTGCAGAATCGAAGAAAATCGAAGAAGAATGGCCAAGGGAGAAAGAACTCGATCCAAACACGAAAACCGACCGATCTGCTAGCTCGTGAGGTTAGAGATGGATTCCTTCGGTGAAAAGATGCGCCTCACGATCTAGAACAAGTTGGTTTAAGCGGAATCGAAAACCACCTCTCAGAGTGGTAGAACGAGGCAAATCTCCGGGAGGGAAAAACCGAAACGCGAAGAACAAAAACGCGAATCGATCCAAATTTCAGCCAACACAAGAGGAGTAAGAAATTGATCCTTGGATTGCTACGGGATGACGAATTGTGTAGCACACTGTGTCGGGTTACAAGCCACTCCTCGCAACAACAAAGCGTGGATGGCGAAAAGCTCAAGAACAAGAGCCTCTCCTCTCTCTAACCCGCCTCCTCTCAAATGAACAAAATGAGAGTGACACCTCGAAAGATGGGCTACCCTAACCAGCCCCCTTCATATATATAGGCGCACGTCCGAAGACAAAAACGCCCTCTCATGATGTACTCAACCCAAATACCCCCCAGGGGTAAAACTGTCCAACCCTAGCAGTTTTCATCCGACGGCCACGCACCTTCTCATCCTTCGTTTCGCCTCGATGCAAGCTCTAGGATGTCGCCACGTGCCGTCTCCGTCGACCGCCGCGCCTTCTCACCGATAGCTTCGCCGCAACGCAAGCCTCTCGGTGCTGCCACGTGTCGACCGTTCCGCATAGGAACCTCCGTCCGGTTTTGAGGCCCAAACCGGTAAACCCGCCAGCCTAGGTTTTGAGGCCCAAACCTGGAAACCGTCTACCCCAAGTTTTGAGGCCCAAACTCGGAAAGCCGCATGCCCAGGTTTTGAGGCCCAAACCTGAAAACCGTCCATCCCGAGTTTTGAGGCCCAAACTCGGAAACCGGCCACTCCGAGTTTTGAGGCCTAAACTCGGAAACCGTCGTGGGTAGCTTTTTGAGGCTCAGCTACCGAACCCGCACCGTAGACGGGATGTGGTTCGCACACCCCGACCACCGGCACCGATGCCGATGCATGTCCAGCCTCCACACCGGGAACAACGCCTTCGCCTTCCTTCTTGACTCGGCCAATGCATCACGCATCTGTTGGTAGTTCTTAACTTCACTAAAGATAGAGCGAGGCTGAAGGACCGAAAATGCTAAAGCAAGGCGACCAGAGGGGGGTGAATGGGAGCCTAAAAATTTCTTTCGAAATTACGGCCTCTGTCCAACAAAATCAACCCCAAAAGCTTCGGACTCAAACGTGATGCCCACGACCCATGGAAAGAGGGTGGATGATCCCTAGGATCACAGCGAGGCACCACACAAGAGAGCAAACTAAAACTCTCAAAACCCCGAGTCAAGTTCGTGCCTAAAAGACCCACTCCCAAACGTAGATAGAGGGCTACGTTGGGATTCCTCCAAATACTGATGCTAACGCGTAGCAATGATATGTAGAGAGGTTCCTAGGTGAACTCTAGGAGCAAACGAGAAGTTCAAAAGCGAAGCCGAAAAGCCGAGAGAGCAAACACACTAAAATGCAACCTACAGCCGATTCCCGGACAGTCCGCCGTCAGGCTCCCGGACTGTCCGGTGTGGGCCGGACTGTCCGCCACTAGGGGGCCGGAGTGTCCGTCGGCAAAAAGGGCAAAACAGCAACGCTGCTGGACGTCCCTGCGCGAGTCGCGGACTGTCCGCGCCTATCACTGGCGGATTGTCTGCCGGTCACCCAAGGGGAAAATGCCGAGGCAAACAGCCACTGCTCCGGCTGGATCCCCGACTCGCGGACTCTCCGCGGCTGGGGGGGCGGACAGTCCGCCACTGCCCAGAACGCCCAGAAACGCCACGGGACAAAACCAAAATCGATTGGATCCTCACTAAATCGAATGGGGTTACAACCAAACTTCTCCCAAGTGTTCTTCTACGTGTTGGGAAGCTAATCCTAGGATATCATCGCTTCAATCCAACTAATCCATGAGAAATCCGAAGAACACTAGAAAAGGGGAAGAACGAAGAACAAAAACGATTTCGACCCGATCTACTTGTTCGTGAGGGTAGAGATGAATTCCTCCGGTGGAAATGTCCTCCTCACTTCAAAGAACAAGTTGATTCAAACGGAATCGCAAAAGACACAGCGTAGAGGGAGATCGAGTGAGGGGAAAATCGTGGAGAAATGAAGAACGCGAAGAACAAATTCAAAACGTGAATTCAACCACGAATTTGATCCTTGGATTCAGCGGAATGGATGATTGATTAAGCACTCGGTGTCGGGCTACAAGCCAATCCTAGCAACACAAAGCTTGGATGGCAAAAAGCTCAAGAACAAGAGCCAACTCTCCTCTAACCCTAGCCTTCTCTCACAAGCACAAAATGAGAGAGACACCGTCCAAGGATGGCTGTCTAACACAGCCCCTTCATCTATATATAGGTGCACGTCCAAATGACACAAACGCCCTAACATGAAGTACTAACCCAAATACCCCCTAGGGGTAAAACCGTCCAACTCTGGCAGTTTCCATCCGACGGCCACGCGCCTTCTCATCCTTCGCATCGCCTCGACGCAAGCTCCAGGATGCTGCCATGTGCTGTCACCATCGACCGCCGCGCCTTCTCACTGATAGCTCCGCCGCAACGCAAGCCTCTCGGTGCCGCCACGCGTCGACCGTCCTTTTGGACCTTCCCCCGGTTTTGAGGCCAAAACCGGGAAACCTGCCAGCCCAGGTTTTGAGGCCCAAACCTGGAAACCGTCCACCCCCAGTTTTGAGGCCCAAACTCGGAAACCCGCGAGCCCAGGTTTTGAGGACTAAACCTGGAAACCGTCCATCCCGAGTTTTGAGGCCCAAACTCAGAAACCGGCCACCCGAGTTTTGAGGCCCAAACTCAGAAACCGTCGATGGTAGCTTTTTGAGGCTCAGCTACCGAACCCGCACCGTAGACGGGATGTGGTTCGCACACCCCGACCACCGGCACCGATGCCGATGCATGTCCAGCCTCCACGCTGGGCACAACGCCTTCGCCATCCTTCTTGACTCGGCCGACGGCACTTGCGCCGCACGCAAGCCCGTGTCCGACCTCCTGCCAAGTGCCGCGACGCCATCATCTTCGTCCCGACTCGATCGATGCACCGCACATCCCCATTTGCTCTCGCTCGCTGATGCAACGTGCCAGCTACCACAGCTGGTCCTCTGGCCCTCTGGTCCGTTAGTCCAAGCCTCACGTCCGCCCTTCACCGCTCTGGGTACATCGGCATGGCACGTCCACCGCACGGTATGCCCATCCTTCACCACTCCCGGTCCGTCGGCACGGCACGTCTCTACTTGACCTTCACCTCGCCATCGACCACTGTATCCGAGCTCAACACCTGCACATCAACACAGCTGTAACACCTCTGGTGTTTAAGTATGTAATTAACTTGACATATCATCATTAGCATCATTAATCATCTTGATCATGATTTCATGTGTATGCATTTGCTTAGTGTATCATTTTATGTGAAGTACCTCTATTGCAAAAACCCTAATTAGCCCACTTCTTTCTATAAGGGCAAAATGGTAATTTCATCTCTGTGTTTAGCTTTGTGTAATTCTTGATCCTTTGGTGTCTTGAAGTTCTGTTGTGTTGACCAAAGTTCAAAAATCAGAATTTGATTTGAAATCCCTTTTGCAAAACCCTAAATTTCCAAACCCTGGATTTTATCCCTCTTTTTGTAAGTCAAAAATTATTCAAAATTTGAGGTTGGTCCAAAAAGCAAAGTTGTAGATCTGTCAAAGAGAAACAACTTTGGTATTCACAAGTTTTCAAGTTTCTGTGCAAAATAGTGAGTTATTTCAAATTCATTCAAATCCCAACTTTTGTTCCCTTTTCAGTTTTCAAAATAAGTTCAAAAACTAATGAGTTTCAGGAAAAGTGTATAATAGCAAAGTTGTAGGTTTTGACAAATGGAACAACTTTCATATATAAAGATTTTCAAGTTTCAGTTCAAAATCAAAAGTAATTTGGAATTGATTCAAATTTCAAAAGTGTCCCCTTTTCTGTTTTCAAATATTGTTCAAAAACTATTTGGAATTTGAAAATGTTCATATTGACAAAGTTGTAGATCTCTTTTTTCTGAACAACTTTGGTGTTTTGAGTTTTTGTTGCCCAGTTCAAATTTTGGGAGAAATTTGCAAATTTCAGAAACTAGCCAAAAGTCAAACCCTACCACTAGCTCTGTTCCTCTTCTTCCTAGGGTCAGGGGGGGCCCGGCCATGGCGCCCCGCCGGCGTCGCGCGTGCCGCACGCCTGGCTGCTCCCCACGCGCCACCAACCTGTCACCGCTGTCCCCTTGTTCCCTCCGCGCCCGCACGCGAGCGCTGACCCGCGCTCCCGTCCCCTACAGAGCTCTGCGCGTCGCCGCCGCGTGGCCATCGCCGGCTAGCTCACGCCCGAGCCCCGGCTGCACGCCATCACCCCCGCCAGAGCGTAATCGAGTGCGCACGCGTCCGCCGAGCTTATCCACCCCGCCTCGAGCTCTCTACCGGCCCCTGGCCGCGGCTATATAAGCCCGCCGGAGCTCCGACCTCCGCACTCGACCCCGCCGCCGTGGCCAGAGCACTCCAAAGCTCCCGCCGCTCAACCACCTAGCCCGAAAGCTTCGCCTTGAGTCCGTGAAGCTTCCCCACCTTCCAATTTCACCTCCCACGTCTCCAGTCGCCCGGCGTAAGGCCGTCGTTCCCATCTCCGGCGGACCACGACGAGCACGGGTCCGTGAAATACTCCCCCTCCGGCCACTGATACCTTCCACTGACCCCGGAGTCGGCTTCCTTGGCTCCGCGCGACCCTAACCAGGCCCTTGCGGCCCCGTGTGTTGCGCAGGGTCGCCGGACCGCCGGAGAGCCGCTGCGGTCATCTTCTTCCCGAGCCCCAGCCTCGAGCACGTATCGAGCACACGTGTCCGTCTTGCCGAGCCCGAGCCTCGAGCACACGTGTCCGTCTTGCCGAGCCCGAGCCTCGAGCACACGTGTCCGTCTTGCCGAGCCCGAGCCTCGAGCACACGTGTCCGTCTTGCCGAGCCCGAGCCTCGAGCACACGTGTCCGTCTCGCCGAGCCCAGGCCTCGGACGGACGCTCACCTTTCCGTCTCGCCCGAGCCCAGGCCTCGGACGGACGTTTGATCTCCGCTTCGCCCGAGCCTTGCGAGGAAGAGCACAGTGCTCTTTTTCCTTTTTGGGAAGTTGTGAATAGTATGGCTTTTTCATCTTTTTGTATGATTTTCTGTATTGCTCTAGAAATTCTGAAAATTTTACAGTACAGTCTTTATGCTGTGTAGTATTTTATAAAAATATGAAACTTAAGTTTTGTGCAAAAATTTGAAAATGAAAAATCTCCCTTTTAATTAATAAATGATGGTTTTGGATTTTTTAGAGAATGATTTATAACTCCAAAATTTATGAGATCACTTTTTGTGAGCTAGTTATGCCATGACAAGTCTCTGGTGAAATTTTGAAGGCATTTGGAACAAGTTGATTTTTGAGCTTAATTTTAATTCTTGAATAGTGACTTTTATTAATTTATCTCTAGATTTAATTGAGCACCTTAATGACCTCCAAAAATTATGAAATTTGTTTTGTCATATACTTGTACCATAATGAACTTATGAGATTAATTTGGTAAATTTTGGAGCACCTTCATAAAATGACCTTTTTGAAATAATTAAGAAAAATAGAAAAGGTGATTAGGGTTAGCGTTGAATGCCCTGTGATGTGACTTTTGGATTGCTTGATGTTCATAGACCCCTACCCTTGGTCTATGATGTTTGTGATGCTATGTTTAGATGATGCTTAGGATAATTTATGATAAGGTCTAGTTTGATCAATATTGCTTAAGGAAGAAATGGTTACCTTTTATGCTCAACCTAGATTTCGTTTATGCCTTGCCTAAGAGTAATCTAGAATCAGTGGTATTGTTTTGCACCGTAAGTCCATATCATCATTCTCATGAGCATTCATCATTGCATCCGTATAGTTGACGAAGAAGGACCTGAAGTCGAGGTAGCCACCGAAGGATCTGTCCCCGAGGCGACCCCGAGTTCCGACACCTACTCCAACCCCGAGTCCGTTCTTTTTGCCATCCAAGGCAAGCCCCGGTGCATTTAAACCCTTCCTTGCTTTTATAAAGTTTTTCTTAAAAGTTTTATTTAAACTATTGCATTAGGTTGATAGGAGTTGAGTGAAATCCTATCTGATGCATTATCGACCTTGACCAATGATACACCCGATACCTGCTTTTCCAAAACTATTTGCAAAATGCTTAGCAATGCTATATGATAGTTTTGCAATAAAAATGCCAATTTCAAAAGTGTGATCACTTTAAGAATATTTATGGGAATTTCTGGTTTACTCCCACTATTGGCTAAGTATCTGATCCGTATTTAGTCAATGGGAAGGAGAGGTTGTCCTTGCGTACGGTGCCGTCATGTCGTAGTCCGGGACTCGACAGTTGACACCGACCGGGACGGGTTGAAAAACTGACAGGACTGTTGCGCTTGGGTGAGATATAACCAAGGCACAGTTGCTGGCTGGAAAATTAGGGACCATCCGTATGGGGGCCTGCTGGGCAGGACTTGCAACTATTCACATACTACGGAAAGCTCTGGCTCCGAGAAATCCATTATTGGACCGACAACCGCGCACTGGGAGTGGAGAGATGGCGGAAGTAGCATGTACCCACGTGGGTTAGAGTCCCGGATTGGAGTGGTGTACTGTACTTCCGGGTGGCGTAGGACCGGGCCCAATAATGGAGGAATCGTGGAAGACGAGTTGGCATATGCAAGCTTGGGTGCTACATATGCAGTGTGGATAGGGATCCTCAGCTGAGTATTATTTATCCGGATTAACGTTGCTCCTCGGTTATGGAGACTTGTTCCATTGACTCTCAACGGAGAGTGGTTCTCAACTAGGAATGTTTTGAAATATAAAATGAATCATGAATGATGAAGAATTGAGGAATACTGAATTTTTCAAAATAAAATAGGATTTACAAAAATGCTTTTCTGCAAAATACTTGATCTTGCTTAAGCCTTACCTTGACTACCCTAAGCCTTCATTCCTGAGTCTTCTCCCTTTTTCTTTAGTCGGGTAAGTCTTGTTGAGTACCTTTGTACTCAGGGTTTTATTACCCATGTTGCAGGTATGGCAGATTCCTCCGTATGCCTTGGACCCTGCTGTGTGACTGTTGTTCAGGAGGAGGCCGATGAGGCCGATGAGTGATTATTCACCCTCGGGCTGGGGAATGTATCTTTAAGTTGTTGTCATATGCTACTCTGCCAACTCTATCTATTTGAACTATGGTCTGTAATAACTTCACTTTAAGTTTATGTTGAACCCTGGTTTGCAAAACTATTGTTATCTAAGTCTTCCGCTATTTACTCCGATGTTATTTGTCAAAATGTTAAAGAGATTGCAACTGAATTGTGAGATGATCCTGCGGACATCGGGCACTGATGTAGCCCAGTAGCGGAACCGGTCTTAATCTCTTGGCTGTACGGATCGACTGTCAGTGGTTGACGGTGGTCAGTGGGCCATGGGATTAGGGCCGTTACGTTACAGAGTGGTATCGGAGCATCTCACTATGACGTTGCAATTTTTGCGAAAACTTCAAATGTTTTTAACAAAAAACTAAACTTGACTATTTTAAGTCCAAATTGCTTCTCTCATCTCATCTTGTCTTTAGCAACTAGTAGCAAGACAACTTGTATAAGCCCTATGTACCTTACCTTAGTAGTTGCATTGCCTTGTTCCGTAGGAACGATTCATGCATCATGTCACATTCACTTAAGTCTATAAAAGAGTTCGTTGGGATAGTATGCCTATACCTTTTTCTTGCTAGCCTTTCTCATCTATAACCTCTTATCCAGATATGGCCTTTATCAAGCGGACTGCCCGCAAGTCGACTGGACCAAACGGTGTGCCGCGTCACCAGCTGGCGCCACGCACCGGAGAAGAGACTGGAGAATCCTCCAATGGTCGTCGTTTTCCCCGCCGCACCCGCAAGCAGCTGAAGGAGGAAATCAAGAATCTGAAGGCTGAAATGGAGAACATGGAGCATGACTTCTACCTTTCCCGCATGGAGTTTTATGAGGCACGAGCTTCCTTGGAGCAGGCCAACCGAAACACGGTTCGCGCTATCCAGCAGCGTGATGCAACATGGATCCGAGAGGATGTCACCAGAGCCCAGCTCCATGGACTGCAGCAATACACCGCCCAGATTGAGCAGTACAATGATATGCTTCATGAGGAAGTGCATCAACTGCATGACCAACTCCATCCCTTGGTACCCCCGGTTATGGAAGACCCCGAAGATGGAGTTGTGGAGGAACCTGAAGTGGAACATGAGCCTGATCAGAATGAGGAAGTGGAACCTGCTGAAGATGTCCACGTTGAAGATGAAGATGAGGAGGAAGAGCCTGAGCTTATCATCGAGGATGAGGATGATGACGAAGAGTTGATCTTCATCGATGATGACTAGACTCCTTGTGTCTATACCATCTGCTTACCTAAAGCCTTAAGTCTAGGTTTGGGGCGTTAGTTGGTCTTCTATCTAGTCGAGTTTGTATCTTGTCTTGTACCCTTCCTTTGTCAGTCAGTGGTTATCTGTCGAACCTCTGTATCAGTTATCTACCCTTGCATCAATGAATCTTATCAGCCAGTTTCGTTCAAAACCAATCTTTGTATGCTGAGTTCCGAGTTGCTTATACAGATGCCTGTGAACACCCGTACCGGAGCCGGAGGTGCTGGAGATGACCGTCTCCCAAACCCTCCACCTGTACCAGCTACACTAGCTGACGCCATTGCAGCCTTGGCCGCCGCTGCCAATCTAATGGCTCAAAACCAAGGACAGCAGAATGTTGGAAACCGTGGTCGCCGCAACAACCAAGAGACAACCTATGTGGAATTCACTAAAACCCGACCACCGGTCTTCACAAAGGCCGATGAACCTCTCGAGGCTGACGACTGGTTACGCACCATGGAACAGAAGTTCAGTCTCCTGCTCTGCACAGAGATCCAGAAGCCTCGGTTCGCTTCTCAGCAGCTCCGTGGCCCCGCAAGTGCCTGGTACGCCAACCTGTTGGCTGCCCAGCCTGAAGGTCACCAGCTGACCTGGGAAGAGTTCCGCACCGCTTTCAGAGCACATCACATCCCTTCGGGATTGATGAAAATGAAGTTGGATCAGTTCTTGGCCCTGCAACAGAAAGATTCCACTGTCATGCAGTACGTGGGACAATTCAATCACCTCAGCCAGTATGCCTCCGACTATGTCAACACAGAGGAAAAGAAGAGAGATTGTTTTCTCAGGGGTCTACACCCTAAGATTCGCAGAGGTCTGTCCAACAACCTAAACGGATCCTACCATGACGTCGTTGACCGTGCTGTCGCTTTCGAGGAAAGCAACCGCCAGTATCAGGAAGAGAAGAAGAAGAAGAAGGCTGGGTCTAGCAGTTTCTCCAGCAACCATAAGCGCCCAAGAGTCATCTACCACCCCAGCCACCATCAAAACCGTGCCCCATACCCCCATCAGCAAGTGGTCGTTCGTACCGCAGCCACCACCCATAATGCCAACCAGCAAAGTGCCACTCAGCCGAACGCCCCAGGTGTTCGTGTCACCGCCCCACAAACAGCTTACAACCTCCCATGCTACAACTGTGGCCAAGTTGGTCACTGGGCTCGCGAGTGCCCAAAACCCAAGAAGAATACCCAGTATGCACAGAAAGGCCCTGGAGGATCACAGCAGCAGCAGCACCGTGCACCGCAGCAGCACGTCCAGAAGGGCAAGCTTGTCAGGAAGCACGGGCAAGTCTACTTCACCACCGCCAGTAACATCCCAGAAGGAGAGCCCGTCATGCTCGGTAGGTTCCCTGTTGCCAATCATCCTGCAGTCGTCTTGTTTGATTCTGGTGCATCGCATTCCTTCATCAGTCGCACTTTTGTCATCAAGCATGAGTTGCCCATGGGGAAGTTAAAAGAAAGTTTTTGCATACTTTCGCCTGGAGGACGGATAAATACTAAGGAAGTGGTCCGCAGTATCCCAGTAATGTTGGGGAAACATGTCTTTCCTACCACCATGATAGTACTGCGCGATCAAGAGATAGATGTCAACTTAGGCATGAATTGGATGTGTCAGTATAAAGCCATGATAGACATCTTGAATAGAGTTGTGAGAGTGGATATTCCTAACAGTACCTCCAAACTCTTTCTCCAACTTCCGATGCCTCAAAAACCAGCTACCACACAGCTAAATGCCACCTATGATCAAGGGATCCGAGACATCCCTGTAGTCTGTGAATTCCCTGATGTCTTTCCAGAAGATCTTCCTGGTCTACCTCCCGACCGTAATGTTGAGTTTGCTATAGAGCTAAAGCCCGGGACTGCTCCTATATCCCGTAGAGCTTATCGAATGCCTCCCAGAGAGTTGGCAGAGCTGAAGATCCAATTGCAAGAGCTATTGGATAAGGGTCTCATTCGCCCAAGTTCATCTCCTTGGGGCTGTCCTGCTATCTTTGTGAAGAAGAAGGACAAAAGCCTTCGCCTGTGCGTTGACTATCGCCCACTCAATGAGGTCACCATCAAAAATAAATATCCCTTGCCTCGCATTGATCTTCTGTTTGACCAGTTATCTGGAGCCAGAGTGTTTTCCAAGATCGACCTCAGATCTGGCTATCACCAGATAAAAATTCGTCCCGAAGATATTCCCAAAACAGCTTTCACCACCAGATACGGCCTATATGAGTACTTGGTCATGTCTTTTGGCTTGACCAATGCCCCCGCTCATTTCATGTATCTCATGAACTCTGTGTTCATGCCAGAGCTCGATAAATTTGTAGTCGTGTTCATTGACGACATCCTTGTCTATTCAAGAACTCCTGAAGATCATGCCAAGCATCTTCGTGTCGTTCTCTCTCGTCTCAGAGATCACCAGCTGTATGCCAAGTTCAGTAAATGTGAATTCTGGCTAGATCGAATTCAATTCCTTGGTCATGTCCTGTCCGCTGAAGGTGTGTCAGTTGACCCTGGAAAAGTGGCAGATATCTTGGATTGGAAGCCACCTACCACTGTCCGCGAAGTTCGCAGCTTCATGGGAATGGCTGGATACTATCGTCGTTTCATCCCAGACTTCTCCAGAGTTGCCAAGCCTATCACAGAGTTGTTGAAGAATTCCGTGGATTTTGTTTGGTCAACAGCCTGTGAGCAAGCTTTTCAAGCCTTGAAGAAACTGTTGACTACATCACCAGTCCTAGCTCAACCAGATATCGAGAAACCCTTTGATGTATACTGTGATGCATCTGGTATTGGTTTGGGTTGTGTCTTGATGCAAGAAGGTCGAGTGATCGCTTATGCCTCACGGCAGCTTAAGCGACATGAGGAGAATTATCCAACCCATGACCTTGAGTTAGCAGCAGTGGTACATGCTTTGAAGATATGGCGTCATTATCTGTTGGGCAGTGCCTGCAATGTGTACACCGATCATAAGAGTCTGAAGTATATCTTCACTCAAGAAGAGTTGAACATGAGACAGCGAAGATGGCTTGAGTTAATCAAGGATTATGATATCGAAGTACATTACCATCCTGGTAAGGCGAATGTAGTCGCCGATGCCCTCAGTCGCAAGTCATACTGCAACTGTCTGACGACGAAGCCCTATGATCTTTCCTTGTGCCATGAACTTGAAAGGATGGGTATTGAAATGGTACCACAAGGAACTCTGAGTAATGTCAGGATAGAGACCTCTATCAAAGAACAGGTCATTGCTGCACAAAGAGATAACCCTGGAATCAAGCACATCATCGAAAAGGTCCAGACCGGTAAGGCTGATTGTTTCAGGATCGATGATGTAGGAGTTGTTTGGTTCAAGAACCGTCTAGTAGTCCCCAAGGTGCCTGAGTTGAGACAGTTGATCCTTGATGAGGCACACCTGTCTAGGTTTTCCATCCACCCCGGCAGCAACAAGATGTACCAGGATCTAAGGCAGAGATTCTGGTGGACAAAGATGAAGATTGAAATCGCTCGCTATGTCGCTCGCTGTGATACTTGTCAGAAAGTCAAGGCCGTGCACATGAAGCCTGGAGGAGAATTGCAGCCTTTATCTGTACCTGCCTGGAAGTGGGAAGATATCAGCATGGATTTTATTAATGGACTACCCAAAACTAAGAGAGGTTTTGATTCCATTTGGGTAATCGTGGACCGACTCACCAAACAAGCTCACTTTCTGCCAGTCAAGACCATTTACACCGTCCCCACATATGCCGCCTTATACAAGAACAACATAGTAAAGCTTCATGGCATACCCAAGACCTTTATCTCTGATCGTGGTACTCAGTTTGTCGCAAAGTTCTGGAAAGCGTTCCATACCTCGCTTGGAACCAAGCTCTTACATAGCACAGCTTATCATCCTCAAACAGATGGACAAACTGAGCGAGTCAACCAAGTGTTAGAGGATATGTTGAGAGCATGTGTGCTCACCTTCGCGGATACTTGGGATGACTGTTTGCCCTTGGCAGAGTTCTCATATAATAACAGTTATCAAGAAAGTATCAAAATGGCACCCTTTGAAGCACTGTACGGTCGTCGTTGTCGTACGCCTCTCAGTTGGTCTGAGCCCGGAGAAAGAGAATTCTTTGGAGTTGACCTGGTCAAAGATATGGAAGAGAAAGTCAAGCAGATACAAGAGAATATGAAGATTGCCCAATCTCGACAGAAGAGCTACGCTGACAAGAGACGTCGACCTCTGAAGTTTCAAGTTGGAGATTATGTATATCTCAAGGTCTCACCCACCAAAGGAGTCACTCGTTTTGGAGTCAAAGGAAAGTTAGCACCCCGCTACATTGGTCCGTTTGAGATTTTGGAATGTTGTGGCAAGGTAGCTTACAAGCTAAAGTTGCCCGATCATCTCTCCGCAGTCCACAATGTTTTCCATGTCTCCCAACTCAAGAAGTGTCTCCGAGTACCAGAACATGTCGTGGAAGTTGAAGGTGTCGAGCTAGAGCCTGATCTATCCTACTCAGAATATCCAGTTCGAGTGTTAGATCACAAGGATCGAGTTACTCGAAGAACTACCACAAGGTGGTACAAAATCCAGTGGAACCAGCACTCTGAAGAAGAAGCTACGTGGGAATCTGAAGACTTCTTGGCAAAGAACTACCCCGACTTTCTCGAATCCCTGTCAATGTAAAGTTTTGTCTTTATCCCTTCTTTGTCCTTTCTTAAGACGCAGAATCTCGGGGCGAGATTTCTTTAAGGGGGGAAGGCTGTAACACCTCTGGTGTTTAAGTATGTAATTAACTTGACATATCATCATTAGCATCATTAATCATCTTGATCATGATTTCATGTGTATGCATTTGCTTAGTGTATCATTATATGTGAAGTACCTCTATTGCAAAAACCCTAATTAGCCCACTTCTTTCTATAAGGGCAAAATGGTAATTTCATCTCTGTGTTTAGCTTTGTGTAATTCTTGATCCTTTGGTGTCTTGAAGTTCTGTTGTGTTGACCAAAGTTCAAAAATCAGAATTTGATTTGAAATCCCTTTTGCAAAACCCTAAATTTCCAAACCCTGGATTTTATCCCTCTTTTTGTAAGTCAAAAATTATTCAAAATTTGAGGTTGGTCCAAAAAGCAAAGTTGTAGATCTGTCAAAGAGAAACAACTTTGGTATTCACAAGTTTTCAAGTTTCTGTGCAAAATAGTGAGTTATTTCAAATTCATTCAAATCCCAACTTTTGTTCCCTTTTCAGTTTTCAAAATAAGTTCAAAAACTAATGAGTTTCAGGAAAAGTGTATAATAGCAAAGTTGTAGGTTTTGACAAATGGAACAACTTTCATATATAAAGATTTTCAAGTTTTAGTTCAAAATCAAAAGTAATTTGGAATTGATTCAAATTTCAAAAGTGTCCCCTTTTCTGTTTTCAAATATTGTTCAAAAACTATTTGGAATTTGAAAATGTTCATATTGACAAAGTTGTAGATCTCTTTTTTCTGAACAACTTTGGTGTTTTGAGTTTTTGTTGCCCAGTTCAAATTTTGGGAGAAATTTGCAAATTTCAGAAACTAGCCAAAAGTCAAACCCTACCACTAGCTCTGTTCCTCTTCTTCCTAGGGTCAGGGGGGGCCCGGCCATGGCGCCCCGCCGGCGTTGCGCGTGCCGCACGCCTGGCTGCTCCCCACGCGCCACCAACCTGTCACCGCTGTCCCCTTGTTCCCTCCGCGCCCGCACGCGAGCGCTGACCCGCGCTCCCGTCCCCTACAGAGCTCTGCGCGTCGCCGCCGCGTGGCCATCGCCGGCTAGCTCACGCCCGAGCCCCGGCTGCACGCCATCACCCCCGCCAGAGCGTAATCGAGTGCGCACGCGTCCGCCGAGCTTATCCACCCCGCCTCGAGCTCTCTACCGGCCCCTGGCCGCGGCTATATAAGGCCCGCCGGAGCTCCGACCTCCGCACTCGACCCCGCCGCCGTGGCCAGAGCACTCCAAAGCTCCCGCCGCTCAACCACCTAGCCCGAAAGCTTCGCCTTGAGTCCGTGAAGCTTCCCCACCTTCCAATTTCACCTCCCACGTCTCCAGTCGCCCGGCGTAAGGCCGTCGTTCCCATCTCCGGCGGACCACGACGAGCACGGGTCCGTGAAATACTCCCCCTCCGGCCACTGATACCTTCCACTGACCCCGGAGTCGGCTTCCTTGGCTCCGCGCGACCCTAACCAGGCCCTTGCGGCCCCGTGTGTTGCGCAGGGTCGCCGGACCGCCGGAGAGCCGCTGCGGTCATCTTCTTCCCGAGCCCCAGCCTCGAGCACGTATCGAGCACACGTGTCCGTCTTGCCGAGCCCGAGCCTCGAGCACACGTGTCCGTCTTGCCGAGCCCGAGCCTCGAGCACACGTGTCCGTCTTGCCGAGCCCGAGCCTCGAGCACACGTGTCCGTCTTGCCGAGCCCGAGCCTCGAGCACACGTGTCCGTCTTGCCGAGCCCGAGCCTCGAGCACACGTGTCCGTCTCGCCGAGCCCAGGCCTCGGACGGACGCTCACCTTTCCGTCTCGCCCGAGCCCAGGCCTCAGACGGACGTTTGATCTCCGCTTCGCCCGAGCCTTGCGAGGAAGAGCACAGTGCTCTTTTTCCTTTTTGGGAAGTTGTGAATAGTATGGCTTTTCATCTTTTTGTATGATTTTCTGTATTGCTCTAAAAATTCTGAAAATTTTACAGTACAGTCTTTATGCTGTGTAGTATTTTATAAAAATATGAAACTTAAGTTTTGTGCAAAAATTTGAAAATGAAAAATCTCCCTTTTAATTAATAAATGATGGTTTTGGATTTTTTAGAGAATGATTTATAACTCCAAAATTTATGAGATCACTTTTTGTGAGCTAGTTATGCCATGACAAGTCTCTGGTGAAATTTTGAAGGCATTTGGAACAAGTTGATTTTTGAGCTTAATTTTAATTCTTGAATAGTGACTTTTATTAATTTATCTCTAGATTTAATTGAGCACCTTAATGACCTCCAAAAATTATGAAATTTGTTTTGTCATATACTTGTACCATAATGAACTTATGAGATTAATTTGGTAAATTTTGGAGCACCTTCATAAAATGACCTTTTTGAAATAATTAAGAAAAATAGAAAAGGTGATTAGGGTTAGCGTTGAATGCCCTGTGATGTGACTTTTGGATTGCTTGATGTTCATAGACCCCTACCCTTGGTCTATGATGTTTGTGATGCTATGTTTAGATGATGCTTAGGATAATTTATGATAAGGTCTAGTTTGATCAATATTGCTTAAGGAAGAAATGGTTACCTTTTATGCTCAACCTAGATTTCGTTTATGCCTTGCCTAAGAGTAATCTAGAATCAGTGGTATTGTTTTGCACCGTAAGTCCATATCATCATTCTCATGAGCATTCATCATTGCATCCGTATAGTTGACGAAGAAGGACCTGAAGTCGAGGTAGCCACCGAAGGATCTGTCCCCGAGGCGACCCCGAGTTCCGACACCTACTCCAACCCCGAGTCCGTTCTTTTTGCCATCCAAGGCAAGCCCCGGTGCATTTAAACCCTTCCTTGCTTTTATAAAGTTTTTCTTAAAAGTTTTATTTAAACTATTGCATTAGGTTGATAGGAGTTGAGTGAAATCCTATCTGATGCATTATCGACCTTGACCAATGATACACCCGATACCTGCTTTTCCAAAACTATTTGCAAAATGCTTAGCAATGCTATATGATAGTTTTGCAATAAAAATGCCAATTTCAAAAGTGTGATCACTTTAAGAATATTTATGGGAATTTCTGGTTTACTCCCACTATTGGCTAAGTATCTGATCCGTATTTAGTCAATGGGAAGGAGAGGTTGTCCTTGCGTACGGTGCCGTCATGTCGTAGTCCGGGACTCGACAGTTGACACCGACCGGGACGGGTTGAAAAACTGACAGGACTGTTGCGCTTGGGTGAGATATAACCAAGGCACAGTTGCTGGCTGGAAAATTAGGGACCATCCGTATGGGGGCCTGCTGGGCAGGACTTGCAACTATTCACATACTACGGAAAGCTCTGGCTCCGAGAAATCCATTATTGGACCGACAACCGCGCACTGGGAGTGGAGAGATGGCGGAAGTAGCATGTACCCACGTGGGTTAGAGTCCCGGATTGGAGTGGTGTACTGTACTTCCGGGTGGCGTAGGACCGGGCCCAATAATGGAGGAATCGTGGAAGACGAGTTGGCATATGCAAGCTTGGGTGCTACATATGCAGTGTGGATAGGGATCCTCAGCTGAGTATTATTTATCCGGATTAACGTTGCTCCTCGGTTATGGAGACTTGTTCCATTGACTCTCAACGGAGAGTGGTTCTCAACTAGGAATGTTTTGAAATATAAAATGAATCATGAATGATGAAGAATTGAGGAATACTGAATTTTTCAAAATAAAATAGGATTTACAAAAATGCTTTTCTGCAAAATACTTGATCTTGCTTAAGCCTTACCTTGACTACCCTAAGCCTTCATTCCTGAGTCTTCTCCCTTTTTCTTTAGTCGGGTAAGTCTTGTTGAGTACCTTTGTACTCAGGGTTTTATTACCCATGTTGCAGGTATGGCAGATTCCTCCGTATGCCTTGGACCCTGCTGTGTGACTGTTGTTCAGGAGGAGGCCGATGAGGCCGATGAGTGATTATTCACCCTCGGGCTGGGGAATGTATCTTTAAGTTGTTGTCATATGCTACTCTGCCAACTCTATCTATTTGAACTATGGTCTGTAATAACTTCACTTTAAGTTTATGTTGAACCCTGGTTTGCAAAACTATTGTTATCTAAGTCTTCCGCTATTTACTCCGATGTTATTTGTCAAAATGTTAAAGAGATTGCAACTGAATTGTGAGATGATCCTGCGGACATCGGGCACTGATGTAGCCCAGTAGCGGAACCGGTCTTAATCTCTTGGCTGTACGGATCGACTGTCAGTGGTTGACGGTGGTCAGTGGGCCATGGGATTAGGGCCGTTACGTTACAACAGCCAAGAGACACATGTTGCACACACACACCAACACAGAAACACACCACAACTCAACGCCACCGGTTAGTCATAAGCATTAAGCACATAACGAGATAATGACTCAACCGGGAAAAGCCTCAAACCTTCCTTATCAAAGTCAATCATTCATCATATATGTTCTCAATCTCCCCCTTGATGAATGCATTGACTAACAATAAAGTCACAAAGGAAGGGTTTGAAGGCAAGACTCATTCAAGTGCCCAAAAGCCAAGCAAAAGCAAACACAAGGCCACTTGATATGAGGGTGGATCATGAAAACTCCAAATAAAAGCTCTCGGTCCCAAAGGAAATGGGAAAAGTGGGCAAAGCCTCCACACAACCGAAGAGTCAAGTGAAAACAAGAGTTTCATGAAATCCCAAAAGGTACTCAAAAACCATTCTCAAATAAATTGTCAAACAATCATCACAAAAGAAACCAAGGTACTTATCCACTTGGGTTCACTTGGGTCGAAATTTCTCCCCCTTTTTCTCCCCCTTGATGATTGAAATGACAAAAACTAGGCACAAGAGATGGTTTGAGATACCAAAACCGAAAACTTGGTCCCCAAAGACATGGGCAACAGCTCAACGCAACCAAGCAAAGGATCAGAGCAACAACTCATAAAAGAGCAAAACTCGATCACACAGAGCGAAAGACTTGGTTCCCAAAGACATGGGCAATGGCTCGACGCAACCAAGTCAAAAATGAGCTAGCCCTCAAGAAAAGGCAGAAAAAGGGCTCAACACCACTAGCTCAAGACTCGATACCAATTGAGGCTGAATCAACGCAAAAGAATGCAAAACTGCTAGTCCCTCAAGATAGAGGCACAGAGGCTCAACACAACTAGCAGAAGACTCGGTACTAATCACAACCAGCCAAAGATTGGTGAAAACAGCTAGATCCTCAAGATAGAGGCAAAATGGCTCGACACAACTAGCTGAAGGCTCCATATCAATCGAAAATACCAAGCAAAAACTGCTAGTCCCTTAAGATAGAGGCAAAACAGCTCAACACGACTAGCAGGCTCGATACCGACTGAGAAAACACAAGAAGAAACTCAAACCAAATGGAGCACAAACATTCGGAGCACGCGGAGAAGTTGCAAAACAAAACAACCCCCCTGAAAGCAATCCTATACACAAAAGCTATGCAACAAAGCTCATGACATCAATTACACTCCATACCAAAGGATGGATACCAATTGAAACACATAAAAGAGCTATCCAATTGAAGAAGGACATAAAAGAGCTAAACTCCCCCTAGCTCAAAGCTCTCCCCAAAATGCATGATTCTCCCCTTTGTGCCAACACTCAAACTCCCCCTTGCAAACAACTTCTCCCCCTTGACAAAAGGGAACATGCTGAGGGGTTTTGTCATTTTTAACAAAATTGACACAAACACTGGACAAGTCATCAACCAAAAGCATATGGGGGCGATGAAAAGCATCGAAAATGACCACAAAGTGTATCGGAGCTGGGGGTATGTACACTATGCTAAACATGCATGAAATGCACAATGCAACAGCTTCAAGTGTATAGCAATCAGAATGAAAAGATGCTCAAAAGGGTGCTGCCCTGAAAGTGTAGCAACCAATACAAATGCTAGCAAAGGCTCAAACTGATCAAATGAATATGAAATATGAACAAGTGAGCATATGAGTAGTTTTAAGCCATTTGAAAAGGAGTTCACCACTAAAATAGCACTTAGCATGAATAGACAGGAAATCAATCAAGTGCTAACTCAAGTATAGAAGGTGAACTACCACTAGCAAAGTTCAATCATCATGCCATAGAATGAAGCATAGACTTGTGTTATTTTCAAATTTTATCGGAATTTGCAGCGGTATTAACACAAGTTCAAATTAAAAACATGTGATTGCGAGAGGTTGAAAGCATGGTCATTGCCAAACTTTTCAACCGGGCTAAGCCTATGCAAGAAAAGCAATCAGAAGCTTAAAGCACTGGTTTCGGTCTTACACTACACGGCTCAAGTTTAACTCAATCGTGCAATGAGAAATAGTCTCGATACTGTGATGTGCTGACGCATGCAATCCCATCTCGATCTTTTCATTTCACAAATACTTGGATCAAATTTTAAGCACAATGTAAATATGAACAATCTAAGCAAGTGAATGACTCAGTGCAAGAGACATAGCAACCTAGCATACAAAAGATAGCATAAATTATCTCAACACATCCTACCCGTGCTAGTTTCCACTCTCAATGGTGAACAAATTAAAAGTTTCATAGTTGATTAGTCAAGTTCACCATTTGCCAAAAATAGCTTAGCTCATAACATGTATCAAGTGATCAAAAAGAGCCTAGGCTACAAGCATCATCATGAATAAACAGGGTATACCAAAAAGAGCATAATCTCATTCTCATTGCTCTAAACATGAAGCTCTAAAATGCACTAGAATACATGATGAAATGCATGCAAAGGCTAGTCTATCAAAGACAAAGCAAAACTAGCCTAAAAAGGAAAAACCCAAAACAAAAGGGTATCAGAGAAGTCCAACTAAGATACAGCAAGCAAAATGCTTCCCCAACAAAAAGGGAAACACACAATAAACTCACAAGTAAAGAGCCAAGAAACGCTCAAGCGACAGTCAGCAAAATCCACATCGAAAAGACCACATAGCAAAAAGAGGTCAAGGAAGAAGAGTACCAAAACCCGAACTCAGAAGTGTGTCGGAGGTACCTCATGAAGCGCATGACCGCCTGCTGGTGTGATACCCGAGGGGACACCAGAATCTGCTGAACTCCAGGGCGCCTACCTCGCCGAAGTCGTCTCCCCCTCGCCTGATGCTGTCGCTCCCACAGGTGCAACTAGTGCTCGCTAGAGAGCTGCTCGAACTGAACCCCAAGTCGTGGAAGAAGTGGGATCGGGTTCGTGAGCCGAAATGCTCTCTCCAGGCTCCTGTTCTCCTGCACACTCAAAAGCAGAAGAACCACAAGGTATCGTCTCGTCCAGTGTGACCTCAAGGTCTCCACGAAAATGGTTAGTCACATAATAAGCATAAGGTGAACTCTCAACAAAAAGAGGTCTACCTATGAATGATACCGCAAGGAGATCTGAACTCAAACTAGTCAAGCCTACCATGCAACAGGATAAAGCACTATATAGCAAAATGCAACCTAGAGACATGATCAACCCAAACACAGCCTAAACCTCAACACATGCTACAATGCAAAATAATTATAGCAATAGATCCAAAAGCATGTAACATGATAAAATTGTGGAAAGGCTAGTGCTTAAACTAATCATATCAACAGGATACATGTAGCTAACCGAAACTAGCACCTGAAAAGTGATACCTAATGAACATCATACCACTACAAATCAAGCTCATGGAGAAATATGGTAAAACATGGCACAATGTTCATGAGGGTCACAAACTAGCATGAAAAGTGGAATAGCCACCAAAACTGTACACAAGACTAGCATGACATGATATACAAGATAGCACATGCTAAACTAAAGCAAAACATGATACAAAGGAAAATGTACATGCAAGAACTATACAAGTGAGCCATTGAATGTCCATCTCATACCACAAGAAATAGAACATGGATGTTCAAGGCATGAGTGTTTATGAAAGCTCACCGAGTAGCAAAAGCCTCTTTGGAGGCAAATCTAAGCGGGATGTAGAGAACCATCAACTCTTGATCACATCTAAAAGATCAAGCTCCATCAGGCGCATGTTCTCCACCCCGCGTCCTCATATCTAGACACAAGAGGACTAATAACCCGAGTCTTGGATCCCGAAGGGTTATCAAACATGTACTTGGGAACCCAAGACTTGGTCACAAATCTCAACTTATCATGTGGGTTAGCATGATGCAAATGTTGGTTCAAATGCAATTGTGAAACACCCTTGAAAGCATTCCACCAAAGGACAACTCGAGGAGAAGAACGAGTCATACCACGGGAAAAGAGGCAAACATCTTCCAAGGTTTTTGTAGAAGAACCAATAGAAGCATCATGAAAAGCATGACGTGGACCAAGGGAAGAAGCACTAGAAGCATGTCCACAACCATGACCTATCCCACTAGAAAAGGAGTCATAAAACCCATCAACAAAAATGGGCTTCTTACTAGGAGCACAAGCGTTCATGCCATGGGAAGGGCTATGAACCACCATCTTCCTAGAAGAACGAGCTTGGCGCAAGCGTTTGGCACGCCGATAGCAAAAGCTTTGTTGATGCCCATCTTTCTCACAAAAAGAGCAATGGTACAAAGGCCTACTGGAAGGCACACCATTCTCTGACAAGTGAGAAGCCCCTTGGGACTTAGAACAAGAAGCATCAATGTTCAACTTGGTGCCAACACTAGGAGCACACGTGCCATGGGAAAGGCCACGCGGCTTCCTAAAAGCCTTAGCTCGAATACGTCGCTCGTGCTTGACACGACGAAAACAAAAATCGATCGAATGTCCATCCTTCTTGCAAAAGGTGCAATGGAAAATCGGATTGGGAGCACGAGTCCCAAAAATATGAGAAGCACCCTTGTCAAGAGAAGTCCCTTGGACATCACTCGAAGAAACAACAAGGTTAGGAGTAGCTATGAAAGAGCTATCTGAAACCTTGGCACAAGTGCTAACATCAAAAGACTCACGCACAGAACAAGAACTCAACTCCGGTTGCAAAGATGCAAACTCAGAAATATCAATATCAGAGTTGGAAGAAAAGCGTGACTCAAATGACTTAGCACAAAGACTCTTGCATCTTTTAGCTAAAACCTCATTCTCAAACATGAGGCGATCACAAGTACCACAAGGAGTGTTTTTCAGATTTTCCATCTCCTCTCTAATGCACTCGGCATATGTGGTACGCAAGAGTTCATTTTCTTTTTCAAGGTTGGCACTCATATCATTGTGCTCAACCAACTTGGCGCTCATATCATCGCGCAAAACTTTCAAAGCCAAAACTTCTTTTTCCAAATCAATGCATGATGTGCAAATGAAATTGGTGGAAGAAACATCACCATTCACATCAAGCAAAGAATCATGAATAGCATAAGAAGTAAGGCAAGCATTTTTATTCAAAGAGCATGAGCTACAAGGCCTAGAATTTATCTCATCAATTTCAGCCCTAGCATGCTCAAGTTCATCTACACATGTGGTGTGAGTCAATTTTAGTTTGTTAATTTCAGCATGTAGAGACTCACAAGAAACACATGGTAAAGAAGCTTTTGACCTAAGCAAGGCTATTTCAGATTTAGCATAAACAAGGTCCTTGCGCAAGTCAAAGCAAACAAGACATGGTATGGAAGCATTTGATTTCAACATTTCATTTTCAGATTTCAAGCTAGCATGAGAAAGGCATAGCTCATCATTCTTCCTAACCATGTCACTACAAGAGGTGCAAGGTAAAGATGCACTAGACTTCCAATGAAAAAGGCCACATTTTAACCTAGTGATGGAGCATTTCAATTTCTTGATCTTTCTATGCAAGGTATCACAAAGCTCATCATATCTCAGGTTATCATCACAACAAGCTTCAAATTGTTGGGATAAAATCCCAAGACAAGCAGCAAGAATACCTTTCTTGGCTTTGCCAAGTTTGCGTATGCGATCCTCCGTCGAATGCTCATCATCTCCTAGGAAGCCCAACAAAGCATCCACCTCGTGTTCCGCCTCAAGAGCAGTACTCCTTCTTGCCAAAATGTCATCCTTGGTCGCATGTCCAAGACTCAAACGTAAGGACAAAGACACACTGGAAGAAGAACTTGGTGCCATCTCGAAAAGCACCGTTAGTGTTAGCCAAAACACAAGCTCAACACCTCGACAAGCAAAGTCGAAAACACAACCGCTCTCAAAAAGGTCGCCTTCGCGGATCCGGAACCGGTTAAGGTAGAGAGATCCTTAACCTGGCTCTGATACCAATTGAAGAACCGAAAATGCTAAAGCAAGGCGACCAGAGGGGGTGAATGGGAGCCTAAAAATTTCTTTCGAAATTACAGCCTCTGTCCCAACAAAATCAACCCCAAAAGCTTCAGACTCAAACGTGATGCCCACGACCCTTGGAAAGAGGGTGGATGATCCCTAGGATCACAGTGAGGCACCACACAAGAGAGCAAACTAAAACTCTCAAAACCCCGAGTCAAGTTCGTGCCTAAAAGACCCACTCCCAAACGTAGATAGAGGGCTACGTTGGGATTCCTCCAAATACCGATGCTAACGCGTAGCAAAGATATGTAGAGAGGTTCCTAGGTGAACTCTAGGAGCAAGCAAGAAGTCCAAAAGCGAAGCCGAAAAGCCAAGAGAGCAAACACACTAAAATGCAACCTACAGCCGATTCCCGGATAGTCCATCGTCAGGCTCTCGGACTGTCCGCCACTAGGGGGCCGGACTGTCCACCGGCAAAAAGGGCAAAACAGCAACGCTGTTGGACGTCCCTGCGCGACTCGCGGACTGTCCGCGCCTATCACTGGCGGACTGTCCGCCGGTCACCCGAGGGGAAAATTCCAAGGCAAACAACCACTGCTCCGGCTGGAACCCCGACTCGCGGACTGTCCGCGGCTGGGGGGCGGACAGTCTGCCACTGCCCAGAATGCCCAAAAACGCCACGGGACAAAATCAAAATCGATTGGATCCTCACCAAATCGAATGGGGTTACAACCAAACTTCTCCCAAGTGTTCTTCTACGTGTTGGGAAGCTAATCCTATGATATCATCGCTTAAATCCAACTAATCCATGAGAAATCCAAAGAAAACTAGAAAAGGGGAAGAACGAAGAACAAAAACAATTTTGACCCGATCTACTTGTTCGTGAGGGTAGAGATGAATTCCTCTAGTGGAAATGTTCTCCTCACTTCAAAGAACAAGTTGATTCAAACGGAATCGCAAAAGACGCAGCGTAGAGGGAGATCGAGTGAGGGGAAAATCGTGGAGAAAAGAAGAACGCGAAGAACAAATTCAAAACGTGAATTCAACCACGAATTTGATCCTTGGATTCAGTGGAATGGATGATTGATTAAGCACTCGGTGTCGGGCTACAAGCCAATCCTAGCAACACAAAGCTTGGATGGCAAAAAGCTCAAGAACAAGAGCCAACTCTAGCCTTCTGTCACAAGCACAAAATGAGAGAGACACCGTCCAAGGATGGCTGTCCAAAACAGCCCCTTCATCTATATATAGGCGCACGTCCAAATGACACAAACGCCCTAACATGAACTACTAACCCAAATACCCCCTAGGGGTAAAACCGTCCAACTCTGGCAGTTTCCATCCGACGGCCACGCGCCTTCTCATCCTTCGCTTTGCCTCGACGCAAGCTCCAGGATGCCGCCACGTGCCGTCACCATCGACCGCCGCACCTTCTCACCGATAGCTTCGCCGCAACGCAAGCCTCTCGGTGCCGCCACGCGTCGACCGTCCTTTTGGACCTTCCCCGGTTTTGAGGCCCAAACCAGGAAACCTGCCAGCCCAGGTTTTGAGGCCCAAACCTGGAAACCGTCCACCCCGAGTTTTGAGGCCCAAACTCGGAAACCGACCACCCGAGTTTTGAGGCCCAAACTCGGAAACCGTCGATGGTAGCTTTTTGAGGCTCAGCTACTAAACTCGCGCCGTAGACGGGATGTGGTTTGCACACCCCGACCACCGGCACCGATGCCGATGCATGTCCAGCCTCCACGCCGGGCACAATGCCTTCGCCATCCTTCTTGACTCGGCCGACGGCACTTGCGCCGCACGCAAGCCCGTGTCTGACCTCCCGCCAAGTGCCACGACGCCATCGTCTTCCTCCCGACTCGGCCGATGCATCGCACATTCCCATGTGGTCCTGCTCGCCTATGCCACGTGCCAGCTACCACAGCTGGTCCTCTGGCCCTCTGGTCCGTTGGTCCAAGCCTCACGTCCGCCCTTCACCGCTCTGGGTACATCGGCATGGCACGTCCACCGCACGGTACGCCCATCCTTCACCACTCCCGGTCCGTCGGCACGACACGTCTCTACTTGACCTTCACCTCGCCATCGACCACTGTATCCGAGCTCAACACCTGCACATCAACACAGCAAAGAGGCACATGTTGCACACACACACCAACACAGAAACACACCACAACTCAACGCCACCGGTTAGTCATAAGCATTAAGCACATAGCGAGAAATGCTTGTTCATCATATATGTTCTCATAGGCAACTATCCCACGTAGCGGCCCAGAAATGCTTGTTGACACTTGCTAACGTCGTTACTAGGAGTAGTCTATGGAATCTATCCCTGGCAACGGCGCCAGAAATGCTTGTAGTAAGTCCAGTCACTATACCTAAAGGAGTGAAGCTAAAGCAGCTATCTACTAATGTCAAATGGGGTTGTCAATCCCGACACTAGTAGGAGCTAGCTAGAGAGATTGCAATCTACCTAGAGGAGATTCTGCAAACGCACAGAACTATCATAGTAGCACTTCGCCTGGGAGTACCATGTGTCGATTTATTTGATCCCAAAGGAAGGCTAGGGTGGTGTATGAGTCGAGTCAAGGAGGGGATGAGAGTCGAAGAATAAGAAAGGGAAAAGGAGAGAAGAGAAGAGAGGAGATGAAAGGCTTGAAAGAATTTATGAGTGGATAGGTAAGGATGAAATGAATGGTTAAGGTATGGTGGATGAAAGTCTTGCATGAAATGACACTAAATAAATTACAAAGCATAGTTATAGGGTTTGAAACTAACAAGTTCCACGAGTTTTGGTGCTCTCACTTATTTTGTAGGACATCCATGTTTTTACCATATAAAAGTATCTCAAGTGATGAAACAGAGCACACCATTGGGAAGACCTCGTCGAGACGATCGAAATGGACATATGATTTGCTACATTTGGAGTCCCGGAGCGAGAGTCCTCGATGGATACGATTTGGAAGATTCTAGAACATTCCAGAACACTCCAGAAGACACGAGAAGGCGACCCACGGAAGGCGGGGCCCACCTATCATAGAGGCAGACCGACCGGTCTCCTCCATGGACCGACCGGTCTGGTACTGGGCCCAAACTCGCCCCCCTTCGCATGACACACTCCAACCGACCTCTCCAACACGTTTTGGCCCATTTAAGCCCATGTGTATATGGCGAAGGATTTAGTCCCACATCGCTTGTCCAAGGAGGAGGGGAGGCCAGGAGCCTCTATATAATAAACCCAGACCCCCCTTCTCCATCATCAATCAATCAGATATCATCAGACATCATCAGATCTCAAGTCATTAGAAGAGGAGGAGGATCAATAAGAAACCATAATTTCCTTAGAGCCACATCAACTTAGGCATAGCTAGATAGAATTAGAATTAGAAGAGGCAAGCTTCACTTGGATTCCGGATATAGTCGCGAGAAGGCTCGGTAAACCCAAGATCTTCTCTCTTGTATCAACATTATGGATCTAATTATATTTCTTGTTCATAATTGTTCTTCTAGTTCTTGATTGTTCTTCATAGTTCATCGTCTAGTTCATCTTCTAGTTCTTAATCTAGTTCTAGTTCGTGTTCTAGTTCATACTCTAGTTCATCTATGTGTTCTAGTTCATCATACTGTTCATCATTGTTTGTTAGTTTATAGTCTAGTTCATAATAGTTTAGATATAATTGATATGACTAAGACATTAATTACTATATTCTTAATTATACTGCTTGTAGTATGCTTTGATTATATATTTGGCATAGATAGATTATCATCATATTTATACTCATGTTCGTATAGCATTCATCTTAAAGATCAACGGGTGGGTGATAAATGCTGTGTAGGTATGGTGCCTATACACTATTTATCTGCGAATGCGTCCTATGTTCCGGATAGAGTGGTAGGTCGCGGGTGTGACAGGCCTGTTGAGTCCTTTGTATTCCACTTCCCGAATGTAGTGTTCAGTATGGCTCAGTTAACTCATGGTTTAGGGGTTACTCTGTTTGGCACCTTTACTATGGAGTTGCCTCTTGAATATGAATATGGGATAACCTAGCCAATGATTGCCAAATATAATTGCACTAATCAATGTATATTATGACTTATAATTAGAATAACTTAGGAATACTTCTTTATAATGTCTATTCTAATTTGCATGCCTTGTCTAAGTTGAAATGCTCTAAGGACTATCATAGATTGATCTTTTATCATTTATAGTGTACCTCATTATTGTGATTGATCCTTGTTTAGGATAAAGGAGTGTGTTCTTACTTTGTTCTCAATTCTCCTATCATATGAATAGAGTAGCTCTTATCCTTATTTATCTCACTTCATTCCTAGTGCTAAATATAAATAACGATACTTGGAACATCTCTGGGTAAACTGCTACTACAGCGGGTGTATTTATCTGTGCGCTTGCGGGTGAATATTTATCTTTAGAGTCAGTGCTATGATATAATCACATTTCTAGTTTCATGTTGGGGATGACAACTTGACATTAAGTGATGCTAGTGGTGCCCCGTACACTTCTTAGTGCCTTCACTAGGTTATTGTTTATGAAGTCTATCTTAGAGTGATTCCATTAAGGAGTGTCAACAACTAGCCTTTACCACTGACTTAGGTTGAACGCTAGCACAACGAGCCTTACTGTTAAACTAGACCAACTACGTGGTGGAATTCAAGGCGCACAGGGTTGTCACCACCTGCTTGCTACCACAGCTATCCGGGGGTCTAGCCCTATCTGAAGGTAAGTCTATAACTATGCACCACGCCTAATTATATTCTAACTATCTCTATCCTGGCCTAGAATAGAGACACCCTTGCGGACGTCAGAGCAAATACTTGACTTAATAAGATAAACACTAAACTAACTAAGCAACCTATTGGCAAAGATCAAACACTAAGGACACTAGAGATTAAATACTATGGCTAAGTGAATTGAAATGTAGGATAGCTAGGTACTCAAGCAATCAATCAAGTATACTACTCAATACTGGTAAGTAGAATAAAGTAATACTTGAAATGATGAACTAGAATATAGTAAAGTGCTTGAGATATAAGAGCAAAACTTGAACTGGAGATGAAAGAAGACTCTTCCCAACTCCAGGACCGATCACTCGCACGCTTCTACTCTTGAGCTAAGCCTTGAGCAGCGCTACCGCGAGGGCAATGAGGCAAGGATGCCTTGCTCTATTAGCTACCTACTTGCCTAAGCTTGTCTATATCCTAAGCTATTAGCTCTCTAGCTCTAGCCTTGCTTTCTTCCTTGCTTTCCTTACTTGAAATGAAGTGACGCCTCAAGGGGGTTATTTATAGTAGACAGGTGGAGTAGGGGCTACTCCACCGCCACATCATCGACGTGCGTGATGATGGATGAGAGCCCTTGGATCGTAACCTCCTTCAGATCAATGGTGGAGAAGAATTAAGCATGTGCTTCTTTAATTCAACATGTGCTTCTTTGCATGGCGGCGGCCACTCCCTCCTGAGCCCTCCGATGCCACCGACCTAGTGACCGACGGCTAAGATTTGGCCCTGGGGTGGTCACACGGATCAGTGACGTGGCAGGGGAGAAGTTTGGGCACCACCTAGGGGTGGCGGGCGCCACCCCACTAGGGCCCAAATGGGTCCTGGGGAGTGGGCTCGGCCCCTGGTGAGTCCATTCTCCAAATTTGGTCCAAATCCTCCATTCAAATAAAAATCTATGGACATGTGGAATTTGGTTAGTTTGAAACCTATTTGACTACTTTTCATGCCTTTTTGTTGAATTTTTTGGAAAAATGTTGATGGTAAAACAAGTGTTTAATGACCATCAACAAGCTCCCCAAGCTAACCTGTTGCTCGTCCTCGAGCAACAATGCGGTTTAAGCATTGAGCATGAAATTGATAGCAATTTAAGATGTATACAAGTGTATATTGTATACTGAGAAATAACTTAGTGTATATCATTAATCATAGCAATGTGGGGCACACTTCAAACATGCAAGAGTAAAATAAAGCAGTAGATAGGAAACTTTTATCTTTCTTAGGTTTGACTAGGATTCTGTCTGGAGGTTTTTTAAGGTTTTCAAAAGATAAAAAGTTGCTTAAGTCCTCCAAGATTCACTCAATCACTCAATGGTGTTTAAATCCTCACTTAGTCCAAAATGTAGCTTCTCCTATTTGTAAAGAATGATATGTGGAGTTATAGGTAGGCTAAGAATTATGAGCAAATTGCATAATGTTCATTGCTAAGCTAGACACTCAGATCATAAGGAGCAGCAAATCATAAAAATTGATCAAGATGTGCATGTGTGGTTATGTGGAAGTGTACAGAGAGATATTTCATAATCCTTCCAAGTTAATTTTTGGGGTCTAGAGCTAATGATAACTCTCTCTCTTTTTTTTACTCGATACATAGTGAGTAGACAAAAATGTGTCCTCACATTTTCTTAGGAGATAGTCCTCTCTTGAGCTACTTTGCTCACTTTTTTTTCATCTCTCTTTTTTAGCTCTAGATTTCCCCAGATTGTCTATAGGAAAGGATTTTAGAAATGAAAAGGGGGTCTATAGGAAAGGATTTTAGAAATGAAAAGGGGGAAGAGAGAGAAATGCTTATTCCCAGTGTAGGAATAGCATAAGGCTAGCAATGGGACGTTTGGCAAGGTATTGCATATCTCCAGTGTAGAGAATGAGCAATTTATTTGGTGGTTGCAAACTTCCAAAGTGGAGAGTAAGAAATTTATGGTGGGTGTGTGTATCTTGATCAAAAGAAATGATAAGCTTCTCTACTAAGATCTATGAGGTCTAACAAAGCTCAACACAAACAAAGCTCTTTGTGGTTTGGACTAACAAATATTTGGCTAGAGGTGGGATGGGATAAAATCCAGGAGGAACTTTTAGCAAGGTTTTCAAGATTTTTAAAAGAAATCCTCTAGATTTGGTCCTAATTTCACCTTAGCAAGTTTAAAGAATTACTCCATTTCTAACTAACTTTATTCACTAAGCATGATTTTAGTTAAAACATGTGCAACCCACAAAAGCTATAACTTAGATAAAACTAGTTATTCTAACTATAACAATAGCATTTGCATGGCATATTTTATTTCTTATTCAGGTTCCAACATTTTTAAGCAGATTTTATCATTTTTACTCATGGGCTAATTACTTAGGCTAGTATATAACATTCAAAATTTTTCAAAAGATATAGAATTTAAGAACCGAACATAAAGAGGAAGGTTGAAACATACCTTATTGGCGCGAGGATCTCCCCCAAGCTGGCTTCTTGCTTGGTGAAGGGTCTTCATCTTTCTCGGTCGAAGCTCTTGTTCTTATTTTATTAAAAAGGAAACTATCTAATGTTGTGAAAAAGGGAAACTATCCTATTATGATATTATATTATTCTAGCTAAGTTAACATATACTTATGCATGTAACTAATGATAACTGATTTTTTTTAGTTACATGCATGACATATGTTATTTATTTGAAAAAGGGAAATTTGAAGGGAAAATTAAAAAGTAAATCCATACCTTAAATCTATGGAATTTCATCCTTATTGGGTGGATCTTCTTCCTTGGGTGCTTCTTCTTTAAGTACTTCATCGAGTTCTTCTTTTGGCACATCTCCTTTGTTATGTGAATTACACAACTCAGGAGAAGGTGGTTCTTTCTTTCTGTTCCACCTTGTTCTTAGGCGCCTCTTCTTGGTACGAACGGGTTTTGCTTCCTGCATGTTAGCGGCATATGCGGGACCAAGGTAAAAGGAGAATATTTGTGGATACATGTGTGTATGCCGAGTCTCGAGTGATGAGTGATTGTCAACGGGTTTGATCGCATGTTCTTTGGCTTGTGTTGTGCATGTGTCGAGCACGGAGACAGTGATCGAAGGCAAGGTGAAGGTCAAGTAGAGATGTGCGTGCCGACAGACCGGGAGCGGTGAAGGACGGACGTGAGGCTTGGACTGAGGGACCGGTGGCCTGAGGATCAGCTTTGGTGGCTGACAGCCTGGGATAGCGATGAGCGAAGACTAGCGGGGCATGGTGTTGCTCGGGTCGAGGACCTGGGGACACGTGTCGGTGGACGGGTTGCACGGGCGGTGCATCCCCTCTACAGCTTCGGTTTGGTGGTAGAGCTAGAGAAAAACCATCGAGTGGAAGGTTTCCAGGTTTGGGCCACAAAACCTGGGTGTGTTGCGGGTTTCCCGAGTTTGGGCCACAAAACTCGGGCTGAGGACGGTTTCCAAGTTTGGGCCTCAAAACCTGGGCGCTGGCGGGTTTCCTGGTTTCGGCCTCAAAACCAGGGGATGGACTTGGAGGCTGGTTTCCCGGTTTGGGCCTCAAAACCGGGGGTTGGCGTGAAACCTAGTTTCCCAGTTTCGGCCACAAAACGGGGGGTGCAGAGCGAGGGCGGCACGTGGTGGCAATCGGGAGGTTCCGTCGAGGCAACGCTACGAGTTGTGCGGGCGTGGCCGTCGGATCACCATCTACCTTGAGTTGGTCCAGAATAACCCTAGGGTTTAGCTGGTTCGCTCTATAATTAGTGAGGGGAAGAGTAGGAATTAGAATTAGGATAAGTAGAGCGAGACACCCTCCTCCCATTCCTATCTCAGTCATTTTCTCTTTCACTTCTAGGGTTTTCCTGCTCTCCCGTTCCCTATTGTAGCGAACTGAGATCCACAGAGAAGAGAACAATACCTCTGTGCCCATGAGATTTTCAGGAAGTGAGACCGTAATCTCACTATTGTAGCGTGTGGTAGCCACACGGTTGCAAATTCGTGGTTGTGATTCGCGTTTTATTCGTGTTCTTCGCGGATTGCTTTTTCCATGTTTTTCCCGTCGATCGATCTCTTTGCTTGGTACGTCTTTTGCAAATCCATTTGAACCAAGTTGTTCTAGATCGTGAGGCACTACTTTCCACCGAAGGAATTCATCCCTAACCTCACGACCTAGTAGATCGGCTGATTTTCATTCTGGATCTGTTTTGCTCTTTTAGTCCCGATTTCTTCCAATCCATCGATTTGGAGTTAGATGCGAGCCATGATTCCCATGGGATAGCTCACTAACCTCCTTGAAACTCCTCATACCAAGTCTAAGCCTTAGTGCTTTTGATTCGGAGGAGATCGAGTGGATTTCGCGGAAGAACAGTGCAGTATCGGGACCATCGGACGCTGAGTTCTTGAGCATCGGACGCTGAGTCTTTTCCATCGGAGCGTCCGGTGCCACGTGTCGTCTGATAGTGCTTTTAAAGGAGCATCAAACGCTGACCATCGGAGGGTCCGTTGCCATCGGACGCGCCGGGGGTCAAGCATCGGACGCTAGGGCTTCACTGTAGCAGCTTCCGATGCCTGTCCAATAAGGTTCCAGAGAAGTCCTGTTTGCATCGGACGCGTCCGGTGCTTTGCCATCGGACACTGCCAGCGTCCGATGCACACAGCTGTGCACTGTTTCGTTCGCCGTTTGTTCGTGCGATCTCGGATTTGGTTTTGGGATTTTGCCGTGGGTTTCTAGAATCGTGTAGTGTCCCGCTGTGCTTCTTGAAAGCATCCACCCTACCTTTAGGGTCGTGGACATTATTTAAGCTCTAGGTTTGCTCTTGGGGTGATTCTCGAGACAGTGGCGACAAGTTTCTGAAAGGAAAATTGAAGCTCCCATTCACCCCCCCCCCCTCTGGTCGCTTTCTGGTAGCATTCTCGGTCCTTCAATTGGTATCAGAGCGGGTTAAGGATCTTCCACCTTAGCCGGTTCCAGATCCACAGAAGGCGACATGGATCGCGGCGTGGGCAAACCGCCGTTTTTCGATGGGACGAACTATGCGTATTGGAAGATACGTATGTCGGCCTATCTCCAGAGCATGGGCTCTTCTGTCTGGGAGATTTGCAACAAGGAGGATTACGTTGTCTTGGCTGCTCATGTCACTAGTCGAGCGCGTAACGCTCTTTTCTCCTGTTTGAGCATGTCTGTGTTTGATCGCGTTTCTCACCTTCCCACGGCTCATGAGATTTGGGCGACCCTCATGCATTTCCATGAGGGAACCACTCAAGTCAAATCCCGTCTCTATGAGTCGCACAAGCGGGAGTATGAGAACTTTCGACACATGCCTGGCGAGAGCATAGAGAGTTTATTCGCTCGCTTTCAGGTCATTGTCAACAAGATGAGAGCGAACAAGGAGTTGTTGCCTTTCGACGATCATGAGAGGGCTTTGAAGCTTTTGCATACTCTTGATCGGTCGGTGTGGGACTCAAAGGTCCAGGCGATCATCGAATCGTCTAACTATGAGACCCTCACATGCGACGAGCTCTTTAGTAAGCTCAAGTCTAGTGAGATTGACTCCATGTCGAGGGCCTCTTATGAGAATCCTTCTGGCCCGACTATGGCTTTGGTTTCTGGCTCTTCTGCTAACCCCTATGGAGGCTTTGCACTTTCTTCTCTTCTTTCTGTCACAGAGGAGCAGCTGGAGTTCATGGGGGATGACGAGTTGGCTTTGCTCGCCAACCGGTTCTTGCGGTTCCACAACAACCGCATGAACCATCGCCGCGGAGGAGGACGCTCGGGATGTTTTGAGTGCGGCGACCCCAACCACTTCATCGCCAACTGTCCCAAGAAGAACAAGCAATCTGGGAAGGGCGATCATGGGCACAAGAACAATTCCGGCAAGCGCAAGGAGAAGTACGTCCCCGCGAGGCACAAGCGGAGGGGCGGCTTCGACAAGGAGTACATCAAGAAGAAGTACTTGGAGAAGGCCCAGGCTGAGCAGCGTGCGTTCTTTACCACGCTCAGCGACGTCAACGGCTCGGATGACGACTCCGCTTGCTCAAGCGACGACGAGTCCGAGAAGAAGAAGAGGATCGAGGACAAGCTGAACGGCCTCTGCTTCTTCGCCGACGACGAGGACTTTTGTACCATGGCCCTTGTTGATGAGGTCGATGGCCAGCTGGAGGACACTCCTCGAAACGACGACGACGACGACACCTCCCAGGTATCTCTGACCCACGAAGAGCTCTCTGCTGAGGTCGAGAAACTTACTGCCGCGCTTCTTAGTCAAGACAAGCTACTTAGGCGTTCTGCTAGAGAGCGCAAGGAGTTTAGGTAGAAATGGGAGGACACAGTGAGGGAGCTTGAGTTTGCTAAGTCCACCGTGGTCGTTTCTGAGGAGGTTGAGTGCGAGATGTGCACCAAGCACATGACTGATCTTCTCACTTTGAGAGGTAACTATGCTGCTTTGGTTGGAGAGGCGGATGAGCTCCAGGCTAGGACTGTGCTGTTGGGTGCGTGCAAGTCTTGTGCAGGCTTGCAATCCGAGTTGGCAGAGAAGAATGCCAAGATTGTGTCTCTTGAGAAGGCTAGCTTGGGTAGCACTTGTATGACTAGGTGTGCTTTGTGTGAGGGTTTGGAGATGGAGATTGCTAACGTCAAGCATGGCAAGATGCAAATCGGGGAGGAAAACACATACCTTCAGACCATCTTGTCATGGGTGTCATGTAATGAGCCGCAGCTTGGGATGATGATCGCTCAGTTTAAGTGAGCTGCTGGAGGTCCTGGTGTTGGTTTTGCTCCGGGTGTTGATATCTCTTCTTTTGGGAAGATTGGGGAGTCGAGTGGTCTGAACCCATGTGAGAAGCCTAACTCCACCACTACTCCCAAGCTTACCAAGCTTCCACCCAAAGAGCCTCATAAGCCTAACACCAAGGATGGAGTGTTTGAGGAACCTCCGAGAGCTCCACCCAAGAACCAAATGTGGCATCCCAAACCCAACCACCTGAAAAACACGCTTGATACGATGCCACCTATTCAGGAGGAGCTTGTGCCACAGAAGGGCAAAGTGATCCACACCCACAACCGTGAGTACCAACAACCCCCTATGTGAGCGGTGAGGTACCATTGTGAGCACTGTGGGAGAGATGGACACTTGAGTGAGTTTTGCTTCAGGCGCAAGAGAGAGGAGCGTCGTGCCAGGGAGATGAACAATGCAGACATGTACCATCCTTTCCATGATGTACATGTGCCGAATGTTCAGAGGAGAGCTCCGAGGAGAGCTGCAAGGCCTAGAGGTGCAGTGCCTCAAGGTCCTAGGCGTCAGGGAGGTGTTGCCCGACAGGGTCCTGACTTTGCAGGATACGGACCCCGTGGCGGAGGCTTTGTTGAGCGTTTCACTCCACCGCGTTTTGACTATCGCGATGGACGCTCTTTCCTTACCGGACCACATTTTCCTGTGCGTGGTGATCGCTTTCCCCGTAGGCGTGCTAGGAATGGTTTTTCTGCTAACCGTTCTTTTGAGCAGCCGGCCTAACACTGGTATTCTCCCTATTTCACTAACCCCAGTGTTGGACCGTATGCTCACCCTATGTCTTTTTATTGATGTAGGTAAAACGATTGGAGAACGTTTGGTTGGTGGATTCCGGTTGCTCGAGGCACATGACCGGAAACGCCAAGTGGTTCTCCAGTCTTAGTCCGGTCGCCGGAAAGGAGTTTATCACCTTCGGCAACAATAGCAAAGGTAGAGTGTTGTCTCGTGGGTCCGTGCGAGTTAATGAGCACTTTGTGTTGCGCGATGTTGCTCTTGTTTCTAACTTGCATTTTAACCTTCTTTCTGTTTCGCAACTCTTTGATGATGACTATGATATTCGTTTTAAACCGAATCTCAGTCGCATTTTGGATCCTCAGGGCAATCTTGTATGTGTGATTTCGCCCTTTGGAAAAGTCTTTCGTGCGGATTTCTCAGGGTCGTTTGGAATTTCTCGTTCTCTTTTGGCTGGACCTTCCTCCTCTGATCTTTGGAAGTGGCATAGGAGACTTAGTCATTTAAGCTTTGACTTGCTTGCAAGACTTAGCTGACTTGTCCTAATCCGAGGATTGCCCAAGTTGTCGATGGAGAAGGACCTTGTTTGCCATTCTTGTAGACATGGGAAGATGGTTGCCACTCCTCACCATCCAGTGACTCAGGTCATGACACAGCGCCCTGTTGAGCTTTTGCACATGGACCTTGTTGGTCCGGCTCGGGTGAGCTCGGTTGGGGGGAAGTGGTACGTGCTTGTTGTTGTTGACGACTTCTCAAGATATTCGTGGGTTTTCTTTTTAGCTGAGAAAACTGAGACTTTCTCTTTTGCTCGCAATCTGATTTTGCGTCTTCAGAATGAGTTTCCTTTGAACTCAATGCGAACTATTAGGAGTGATAATGGTTCCGAATTCAAGAATTCGGATTTTGAGAAGTTCTGTAACTCTTTGGGCTTAGAGCATCAGTTTTCTTCTGCCTACACACCGCCTCAGAATGGTGTTGTAGAAAGGAAGAATCAGACCCTTGTAGAGATGGCCAGGACGATGCTCGATGAGCATAGGACTCCTAGGCGATATTGGGCCGAAGCTATGAACACTGCATGCTATATTTCCAATCGCATTTTTCTCCGAGCTTTCTTGAAAAAGACCTCTTATGAGTTGCGTTTTGGAAGACAACCCAAGGTGAGTTATTTTAGAGTTTTTGGTTGCCACTATTTTATACTTTAGAAAAGCAACCTGGACAAATTTGAGTCTCGCTCTTCTGACGGTGTATTTTTGGGTTATGGCACTCACACACGCGCATATCTTGTACTTAACCTTGATACTAACCGAGTCATGGAAACATCTGATGTCACCTTCGACGAGACCATGGTTTGTCCTTCTTCTCATTTTGAGCGTGCCGGTGATCATTAGGTTGGCGAGCCTCTTTTTGACGATGAGGACGAGGATGCTGAAGGCATAGGTGACCCAGCATCACCTCCACCTGCTGTGCCGCAAAGAGCGGCTTCTACTACGACTCACGGCCCCGACACGTCTTCTTCCTGGGGGCCACAGGATCCGCCACCCCGAGCGGTACCTTTTGTACCCGGGGAGGCACCAGCTGCTGTTGAGGGGGAGATCACTTCTGCTCGGGAGGCGCCATGACACATTCAGCGCCAACACCCCCCTCTGCAGATGATCGGTGGCATTGACGAACGTGTAACTCGGTCCAGGTCACAGCATATCTCTCACTTTGCTCATTCTGCATTTGTTGCTGATTTTGAACCCCGAGATGTTGGACATGCTTTGACGGATCCGGATTGGGTCAATGCCATGCATGAGGAGTTAGAGAATTTTGAGCGAAATCGGGTTTGGGTTTTGGTTCCACCTCCTCCAGACTGTAATCCTATTGAGACAAAATGGGTTTTCAAAAACAAACAAGGAGAGGATGGCCACATTGTGAGGAACAAGGCCAGACTTGTAGCGAAGGGTTATAGTCAGAAGGAGGAGATAGACTATGAGGAGACTTTTGCTCCTGTAGCTCGTTTGGAGGCTATTAGGATACTCTTGGCTTTTGCTGCATCCAAACGTTTCAAACTTTTTCAAATGGATGTCAAGAGTGCCTTCTTAAACGGCTACATAGAAGAAGAAGTATATGTTGAACAACCCCCGATTTTGAAAATCCCAAGTTTCCAAACCATGTTTTTAACTCCACAAAGCTTTATATGGTTTGAAACAAGCCCCTAGATCCTGGTTTGATAGGTTGAAAACCTTTTTGCTTGCTAAGGGTTTTAAAATGGGATGTGTGGATAAAACGCTCTTTCTCCTTAAGCAAGGCAACGACACTCTCTTGGTCCAGATTTACGTGGATGATATCATCTTCGGTGGTTCTTCTCACGCTTTGGTTGCCAAGTTTGCAGATACTATGAGCAGGGAGTTCGAGATGAGTATGATGGGCGAGCTGACTTTCTTTCTCGGATTGCAAATGAAGAAATCCCGAGAGGGAACATTTGTGCACCAGGGCAAGTACACCAAAGACTTGCTGAAGAGGTTCGATATGGGTGAGGCCAAGCCTCTTCCAACACCCATGTCGACCACGACGGCCCTGGATGCGGATGTGGATGGAGAAGCTGTGGACCAGAAGGAGTACCGAAGCATGTTCGGGTCGCTGCTCTACCAGACGGCGACACGCTCGGACATCCAGTTCGTGGTGTGTCTGTGCGCGCGCGTTCAGGCGTCGCCGCACATTTCTCACCGTTAGGCGGTGAAGCGCATTATGAGGTACCTTCGTTTCACACCTGAGTTCGGGATTTGGTATTCAGCTTCCTCCACCCTCTCCCTTTGCGGTTATTCCGATGCCGATTTTGCTGGTTGTCGAATCGAGCGTAAGTCCACTTCTGGGACTTGCCAGTTTATTGGTTCTTCTCTTGTATCTTGGTCTTCTCGCAAGCAGTCTAGTGTTGCTCAATCTACCACAGAGGCTGAATATGTTGCTGCGGCTAGCTGCTGTTCTCAGTTGCTTTGGAGGATGGTCACTTTGCGTTATTTTGGTCTGAGCTTTTCTCGCGTGCCTTTGCTTTGCGACAGCATGAGTGCTATTAGCGTCGCTAAGAACCCCGTGCTGCATTATAAGACCAAACACATTGATGTGCGCTTCCATTTTTTGAGAGACCATTTTGAGAAGGGTGATATCGACCTTCGCCGTGTCGATACTCATCATCAGTTGGCTGATATTTTCACCAAGCCTTTGGACCAATCAACCTTTAATCGATTGAGAGGTGAGCTTGGTGTGTGCTTCCCCTTTTAGATGGGGGAAACATTTTGGCTTGTGTACTATAGACTGACTCTTTTTTGTTTGTCTTTGTTTTCTTTTGCATTTCAGCATACGCTATTACATTCTGAGCTTCATGTATATAATCTTTTGAATGGAATTATGCTCTGTTTAGTATGCTCCGATGCTTATGATGATGCTATGTAGCTTATGCTCTTTCTGATCACTAATACATGTTGTGAGCTAAGCTATTTTACATGGTGAACTTGCTTAATGAACTTAAAATCTGAAAATGTTCACCATTGAGATATGCAACTAGCATGTGTAGGATGTGTTGAATTCACTCGTGCTTTTCATATATGCTAGGTTGCTATGTCTCTAGTTCTGAGTCACTCACTTGCTTGTTTTGTTCATATCCTGTCAATAAAATTTGAATCAAGTGTTAAGTGAATTGAAAAGATCGAGATGGGATTGCTTGTCAACACATCACGGTATCGAGACTGTTTCTCATTGCACTTTGAGTTAAACTTGAGCCGTGTAGTGTATGACCGAAACTGACGCTTTAAGCTTCTGATTGCAAATGCATAGGTGTTGGTAGTTCTTAGCTTCACTAAAGATAGAGCTAGGCAACTATCCCTGGTAACGGCCCAGGAATGCTTGTTGGCACTTGCTAACGTTGTTACTAGGAGTAGACTATGGAGTCTATCCCTGGCAACGGCGTCAAAAATGCTTGAAGCAAGACCGGTCACTATACCTAAAGGAGTGGAGCTAAAGCAGCTATCTACTAATGCCAAGCGGGGTTGTCAATCCCGACACTAGTAGGAGCTAGCTAGAGAGAATGCAATCTACCAGGAGGAGATTCTACAAGCGCACAGAACTATCATAGTAGCACTTCGCCTGGGAGTACCAGGTGTCGATTTATTTGACCCCAAGGGAAGGCTAGGGTGGTGTATGAGTTGAGTCAAGGAGGGGATGAGGGTCGAAGAAATAAGAAAAAGGAAAAGGGGAGAAGGGAAGATGAAAGGCTAGAAAGAATATATGGGTGGATAGGTAAGGATGAAATGGATGGCTAAGGTAAGGTGGATGGATAGGTAGATAAAGGGAATAGGTTAACTAAAGGATAACTAACTAACTACTACTAACTACTGATAAATAATCGTAGATAACTACAAAGCAAGATAACTACGAAGCAAGATAGTTATGAAGCAAGGCAGGCAAAAGTCAATAAAGCAACTAAGTTAAGTAAAGTTTTATTCCTATCTTGTCAAGTACCGAGGCGTACTGGCCTTTACCACTTACTTAGGTTGAACGCTAGCACAACGAGCCTTACTGTTAAACTGGGCCAACTACGTGGTGGAATTCAAGGCGCACAGGGCTGTCACCACCTGCTTGCTACCACAGCTATCCGGGGGTCCAGCCGTATCTGAAGGTAAGTCTATAACTAAGCACCACGCTTAACTATATTCTAACTATCTCTACCCTAGCTTTGAATAGAGACACCCTTTCCGACGTCAGAGCAAATACTTGACTTAATAAGATAAACACTAAACTAACTAAGCAAACTATTGGCAAAGATCAAACACTAAGCTCACTAGAGATTAACTACTATGGCTAAGTGAATTGAACTGTAGGATAGCTAGGCACTCAAGCAATCAATCAAGTATACCACTCAATACTGATAAGTAGAATAAAGTAATACTTGAAATGATGAAATAGAATATAGTAAAGTGCTTGAGTAACAAGAGCAAAACCTGATCACTCGCACGCCTCTACTCTTGAGCTAAGCCTTGAGCAGCGCTACCGGGAGGGCGAAGATGCCTTGCTCTACTAGCTACCTACTTGCCTAAGCTCTATGAGCTTCTAACCTAACTCTCACTTGCTTCTCTTGCTTGGTGTTACTTTGCTTGGTATGGTACTGGATGTGAATGAAGTGATGCCACCAGGGGGTATTTATAGTCTTGAGGAGTGAGGGGGGTACTTATAGGGGCAACCAGCCGACATAGGGTTAGGTCAGGTGGCGGGCGCCACCCCCTATTGGCGGCCGCTAGTCCCCTGGCCGTTGGATTCTTCGTCGTTGATCCTACGGCCTCCAGGTGGTTGTCCAAGGCGGTATGGAGGTCGGTTGTATGTCTGACTAACCGCCATTCAGCCTTGATCCATGCCACTTCATCCTGAGCCGTCCGATGCCACTAACCTAGTGACCAAGGGCCAAGATTTGGCCTTGGGGAGGTCACACGGATCGGTGACGTGGCATGGAGTGGAACTTGGGCCAAACCAAGTAGCGGGCGCCACCTAGGGGTGGCGGGTGCCACCCCCCTTAAGCCCATTTGGGCCCTGTTGAGTGGGCTTGGCCTCTGGTGGGTCCATATGTCCAAATTTGGTTCAAATTCCTGCATTCAAATAAAAATCTATGGACATGTGGAATTTGGTTAGTTTGAAACCTATTTGACTACATTTCATGCCTTTTTGGTGGATTTTAGGGTCAAATGTTGATGGTAAAACAGGTGTTTAAGGACCATCAACAATAGGCTTTGCTCGGTTGAAAAGTTAGGCAGTGACAAGCATTCAACCTCTCGCAATCACATGCTGAACTTTAAACTTGTGTAATTTCACCGCTGCAACTCCGATTAATTTCAGAAATCACAAGTGTATGTTTCATTCTCTAGCATGATGATTGAACTTTGCTAGGGGTAGTTCACCTTGTATACATGCTTAGCACTTGCCTGAGTTCCTGTCTATACATGTGTAGTGCTATTTTGATGGTGAATACCTTTTTGGCTTAAAACTACTCACTATGCTCACTTGTTCATATTTCGTATTTGGTGATCAGTTTGAGCCTTTGCTAGCTAGGTGTGATGTTGTTGAGTCATCGGATCAGAACTGTGCATGAGCATCTTTGCATTCTCTTGACTATGTTCCTGATGCTGCTAACTTGCATTTTGACTCATATGCATTTTGGAAGGGAAGAAATTTGCTTGTTGGCACCTTTGATGGTGCATTTTCTAAGAGGGAGAACTTCTACTCGATGGTGCTTTGTTGCTTGATGGTGCATTTTCAGCTAAGGGGGAGAGATTGCAAATCATATGCCTCCGGAGGTCAACAAAGGGGGATAAAACTTTTTCAAAATCATGTGATTTCCGAGTAGAACTAAGGGGGAGTTTTCCTAGTTGTGTGCACTACTCGAGGGGGAGTTTGCTCGTGTTGAGTTTTTGACATTTCCAATTGGTTCAGAGCGGTTTGCTAGTTGTGTTGAGCCTTTGCCTCTTTCTTGAGGTACTAGCATTTGCCTTTCAGATTTTCAATTGGTGTCGAGCTCTTCTTCTTAAGCTGATAACAGTTGGTATCGAGCTTTTCTGCTAGCGGTGTTGAGCCTGTTCTACCTCTTCTTGAGGGCTAGCTTTGCTTTGCTTGGTTGCGTCAAGCCGTTGCCCATGTCTTTGGGGACCAAGCTGTCTTGCTCTTTCCACTTGACCTTCTTCGGCTTTGCTATGCTTTTGGGTCATGTGGTCGAGTTCTCTCTTCTTCTTCCTTTCTTCTTCTACTTCTTTATTATTTGTGTGAGTAGTTGACAATGCACTCATCAAGGGGGAGATTGCGGATACATGGGTGATGAGTGATTGTCAACGGGTTTGATCGCATGTTCTTTGGCTTGTGTTGTGCAGGTGTCGAGCACGGAGACAGGGATCGAAGGCAAGGTGAAGGTCAAGTAGAGACGTGCCGTGCCGACGGACCGGGAGCGGTGAAGGGCGGACGTGAGGCTTGGACGGAGGGACCGGTGGCCTGAGGATCAGCTGTGGTGGCTGACAGCCTGGGACAGCGATGAGCCAAGACTTGCGGGGCATGGTGTTGCTCGGGTCGAGGACCTGGGGACACGTGTCGGTGGACGGGGTGCACCGGCGGTGCATCCCCTCTATAGCTTCGGTTTGGTGGTAGAGCTAGAGAAAAACCATCGGGTGGAAGATTTCCAGGTTTGGGCCACAAAACCAGGGTGTGCTGCGGGTTTGCCGAGTTTGGGCCACAAAACTTGGGCTCAGGACGGTTTCCAGGTTTGGGCCTCAAAACCTGGCCGCTGGCGGGTTTCCTGGTTTCGGCCTCAAAACCAGGGGATGGACTTGGAGGCTGGTTTCCCGGTTTGGGCCTCAAAACCGAGGGTTGGCGTGAAAGCCTAGCTTCCCGGTTTCGGCCACAAAACCGGGGGTGCAGAGCGAGGGCGGCACGTGGCGGCAATCGGGAGGTTGCGTCGAGGCAACGCTACGAGTTGTGCGGGCGTGGCCGTCGGATCACCATCTACCATGAGTTGGTCCAGAATAACCCTAGGGTTTAGCTGGTTCGCTCTGTAATTAGTGAGGGGTAGAGTAGGAATTAGAATTAGGATAAGTAGAGGGAGACACCCTCCTCCCATTCCTATCTCAGTCATTTGCTCTTTCACTTCTAGGGTTTTCCTGCTCTCCCGTTCCCTGCTGTAGCGAACTGAGATCCACAGAGAAGAGAACAATACCTCTGTGCCCATGAGATTTTGAGGAAGTGAGACCGTAATCTCACTATTGTTGCGTGTGGTAGCCACACGGTTGCAAATTCGTGGTTGTGATTCGCGTTTTATTCGTGTTCTTCGCGGATTGCTTTTTCCACGTTTTTCCCGTCGATCGATCTCTTTGCTTGGTACGTCTTTTGCAAATCCGTGTGAACCAAGTTGTTCTAGATCGTGAGGCACTACTTTCCACTGAAGGAATTCATCCCTAACCTCACGACCTAGTAGATCGGTTGATTTTCGTTTTGGATCAGTTTTGCTCTTTTAGTCCCGATTTCTTCCAATTCATCGATTTGGAGTTAGATGCGAGCCATGATTCCCATGGGATAGCTCACTAACCTCCTTGAAACTCCTCATACCAAGTCTAAGCCTTAGTGCTTTTGATTCAGAGGAGATCGAGTGGATTTCGCGGAAGAACAGTGCAGTATCGGGACCATCGGACGCTGTGTTCTTGAGCATCGGACGCTGAGTCTTTTCCATCGGAGCGTCCGGTGCCACGTGTCGTCTGACAGTGCTTTTAAAGGAGCATCGGACGCTGACCATCGGAGCGTCCGTTGCCATCGGACGCGCCGGGGGTCAAGCATCGGACGCTAGGGCTTCACTGTAGCAGCGTCCGATGCCTGTCCAGTAAGGTTCCAGAGAAGTCCTGTTTGCATCGGACGCGTCCGGTGCTTTGCCATAAGACGCTGCCAGCGTCCGATGCACACAGTTGTGCACTGTTTCGTTCGCCGTTTGTTCGTGCGATCTCGGATTTGGTTTTGGGATTTTGCCGTGGGTTTCTAGAGTTGTGACACCCTAGTGTCAAGCACTGCATTAGGAACTACATTTAGCTACAAAAATGCATAAGCAATGCATTGCATCATTTCATGTGCATCAAAGTGTTTTTATCTCTGTTTTATTTAATTGAATCTTTGGTTTCTTTTGGACTTGGTTGTTGGGTGACTTTCTGACTTGGCAAATAGTTTCATAAAATATAGAATATTGAATAAAATATTTTTCTTGTTGACATCTTGACCTAGTTCAAAATAGTTTATCAAATAAAGATGGGATAAACAAAATGATTTATGTCTCAAAATTGGCTTTATTTATATGGAGGTTGTAAAAATGGTTTTCTAAAAAAAAGTGTCTTATATGAAAGTTGTAGAGAAAATTATTTTGAGCAACTTTTATTTTTGGGTCAAAGTCTAGTTTGGAGTTTTTGAAACTGTTTTTGAGTGGTCAAAGTTTGAAAAGTTTTTAGAATAAGAAAAAGGAAAACCTTTTCCTTCCCGCGCCCCTTTCGGCCCAACCGGCCTTCTTGGCCCAGTCAGCGCCGCGCCGGCCCACGCCGCTCCCGCGCACCCCCGCGCCGCGCGCGCTGCGCACGCCAGCCCCAACCGCGAGGCCGCGCCGTACGCCGGCCGGAGCGACGCGTGGCGGCTTGCCTCTGCCGCGGATCCATCCCGGCCACTCCGCGCTCGATCTTTCTCCATCCGATCAATCAAGCTATCGCTCTCGCCCACTCGTTCGCTGTCTCGACTGTCGCGCACCTCGCCCGTCGCGCCATCGCCCATCGCCGTCGCAGGTCCCGCCACGACCGCCGGAGCCCCCGGGCGAACCAAAACCGCGCGCCGCTCTCGCACCACTCCCTCACTCACCACTTTGCACACCACCGCTCCCGCTCTCACTCCCTCTCTCTCGCGAACACTTGCGGCGAGTACTAAACACCCGCCGCTCGACACCGCAAGGCCACCCCTCCGTTCCGACCACACCGCAGCACCACCCTCCAATCCGCCTCGCACCGAGCTTCGCCTTCGCCCCGCACGCACGGTGCACACGGAAGCAACGCCGGCCAAGCTCCACCACGTCCGCACCACCGTCTTCCCCTTTTCGGTCGCCCCCGACGCCGTAGAGCGCTCACCGCCGTTCCGCGTCAACCGAGTCTCCGCCAAGCCCCTTCTTCCTCGTCGAGCCCCGTCACGTCAAGGCAAGGTGAGAACACCTTTCCGCCTCAACGCTACCACCCTCTAGCCCCTCTTCTTCCCCGACCGAGCGCCACCACTGTCCGCCATGGCGGCGCACGTGGCCAAGCTTCCTCGGAGCTTCCCGAGCCAAACCAACCACCTAGCCTGTCCCCCTAGGGTTAGAGAAGTGTGACGCACCCGGTAATTTGGCCGGCGACCACCGGTGATGGCATAGCCGAGCACCCTCGCCGCCGCCGTCCGCCATCGCTCGCCGCCGGCGAGCTGCTGTCGCGCGCTGGCCCAAGCAACACCACCACGCGAACCGCCTAGCCAAGGGGAACACGCCGAGCCCTACCTCTCCGCCGGCGACCTCCCCGTCGGCGAGGAATCGGCGGTCAACCCCGTCTCCTGCTTTTCTTTCACTGATCAGTGGACCCCGTTGACCACGCGGCCCCACATGTCAGCCACCCAGGGCCTATGGACCAGGTCCATGCAAGTTGAGCCGGGAGATTCAAATGATTTTCCTTTTTGTTTTATTTTCTAGAAACGCTTGTTATTTTTGTGTAGCACGTTTTAAAAGTCCAAATGAAGTGCTTTCAGTTTTGTTAGCTTGTTTATGAGTAGATCTATCATGGAAAAATATGAAAGTATTTTTGGTAGAAGTTTTTATTACTGTTTTTATTTATTTCAGTTTATATGCTTTTGTTGAGATAAATGGAAATAAGTGTTTTCTGGTTGAGATAATTCATGGAAAATTTTGTGTAGGTTTATTATCATGTTATGTATCTATGAAAAATGTATGAGGCACTATTTATGTGGAAAAAGTTTCTGTTATGGTTTAAAGTCCTTTTTGGCTGATTTCTTGGAATAAGTGTTATGGTGTTTTATGTGTCAAGATAAAATATGAGAAAAATTGTGCAGTCTCTGTATGTCATGTTCAAGCTAAGAAAAATGTTAAACATAGGCTATTGTGTGGAAAAATATGAAGTTGTTGTGTAAATATACTTTTCTGTGTTTTCTTTGGAAATTCATGTAAGAAATAATATAATGTTTCTGTTCATGGAACTTCCTTGATAAATATGAAATGTGATGTAGAATCTGGGAAAAATATGAACATGAGTTTAGCACCTGGTTCCAGTAGGGTTGTAGTTCATTTGGGTTATTTTGGTTTAAATTTGTTTATTTTGTGTAGGGTGATATAATTATGTTTTGGCTGTGCATTTTCTGCAGTAGAGTATTTATGAGTAGATGAAGCTAGGAAAATTATGAAATCTGCTGTTTAACACATTTGGTGTGAAAAGTTAGTTCAAATCATATTTTGAGCAGTTTATTTCATCTTTTTGTGGCCGCTGTTCTGCATTTTATTTCTTGCTGAAATTTGTGCAGTAAAGTCCTAATGGTGTTAGTTGCTTCCTGGAATTTTTTGGATTTTTCTAAGTTCAGAAAAATGCACTTGCAGTTCAAACCTGAATTTCTTTTGAATTTCTAAATAGGAAATGGTTGAATTAATGATTTTTATTTTATGAGATAAATAAGTATTTACCTCAATGTGAAAAGTGGTTCAACAAGTTGGTTTTGTTGGTTTGCAAGAAATGTTATTTTTCTTACCACCGCATCCCGCACCACATATTACTTATTCATTATTTCCAACCGCATTGCAATAGGATCGACAGTTCACGAACAAGACCAGGAGAAGGAGGCAAACGTCGAGCAGGAGATCCCGGAACTTCGTCAAGCCGAGGAAGTCGACCCCGCAGCGGAAACTAACCTGCCCGAGTGCCCCTCCCACGAGGCCTCGGTCTTCGCTCAAGGCAAGCCCCGGAGCATTCAAAGTCTCCCAGTTTTTACAATAAATCTATTTGAGTATTTTATATTGTGGTGCATTAGGTATAGGAGTTGAGTGGATCATACTTGCTGCATTACCATTCCTTGATTATTGATTATTACCTGCCTTGTTATCCTGTTACTTATTTATATGTAGAATTGCTTAGTCTACTAAATAAAAGTAGTAGTTAAGGATGTTCCCGTAATACCCCTGGTGGGTATTTACCGGATCACGGTTGGCTATATTTGCTATCGTGGAAAAGAACCTGAGTAGTAATGAAATACGGTCAACTGGAAGGCAAGGCACAAGTTTGGAAACTTGGGGCAGTCCGTCCGTTGGATCGTGTAGGTTTGTATCGATGTTGGCCCTCGTTCATTTCTGAACGCGCCCTTTTACTTAGGGATATGTCGGTGCTGTATTCATCGACCCCGAAGCCGGTTAGAAGCTGTTCGGGCCGGTCTCAACCCGTGTTGCGCCCTCTAGTATGGAAATGTGATCTGCCGCGAGAGGCCATCGTCAGGTTCCAATTGGGCGGTCCGTGCTGTGAGCCGCGACGATTACCAACACGAACAAGCGTCGAGCGGTTGCCCAATGCATGGACCCGACGGGAAAAGTGTGGGCTGGTATTAAAGGTCTTTCACCAGCTGGTTTGGAATTCGATTCGAGTCGCCGTCTCCCCCGGTTAGTGGGAAACTATGGCGAGCTTCACCACGATGCAACTCCATGTGATGTTTAAAGGTTCAACTAAAATGTGGATAAGTCAACTGGATATGGTTATACTATTGCTTGTTAGACTCAAGTGTGTGTAATAGTTCAGGTGCAAACCTAGAGTAAAGAATAGGTCTAAAAACTGACAGCTCATCTATGTCATTAATACTCTTATCCTAATTTTGAGCTTTTCGCAACTAAAAATCCCAGCTCCACCAAAAAGGCCTTGCATACCCTTGGTGTCGTTATTTTCAGTTGGACGGGTAAGTCTAGCTGAGTACATTCCCGTACTCAGGGTTTATCCCGTTTGTTGCAGATGGCCAGGTTTACTATGGCTATTGTAAGCACTGCCTCTACCCAGTGGAAGATGACGAGGAGTAGGCCCAGGGCAGGGTCGTCCAGAAGCTTCCCCTTTTCTTTTGTTGGTCTGAGCCTACTGATGGCACATTACTTAAAAAGGGAGGAGTGAGTTGTGTTGAGTTGGAGTTATCAAACAATGTTTTATTTGGACCACAAGTGTGGTGGTCATGTTTCAAAACTTATTTAAGCTTTCGCACTTTAATTTCGGTATTGTAATAACTCGATTTTAAATTCACACTGATGTTTTAAATCCAATTTTGTTTATCTGTGTTGTATCCTTTCGAATGTAATACTTGAACGATGCGATCCTGTATGTTGTACGATGTTGAAATCCTTCGAGATTTCCGGACTACCGGGGTTATATGGCTTCAAGTGCGGGTCGATGTCAGACGTAATTGACTAAGACGGTACTTGAGTTCTTATAATCAGGACGGTTCCGCCACAGCTGGTATCGGAGCATGGTTCAAGTTATTGCATCCGCAAGGAGCTATTTCCGAACTAAAATGGGTATTTCAAAACTATTTTAATTACTAAGTGTGCCCAGTCTCGTCTTTAAGCCTATACTAGGAATCAGGTGGCTTAACTGCTAACAGGGTTCAGGGTTTTGCTTCATGCTGGATCTTTATTTGCTGGTCCATTCTCGGGAAAAAGAGAATGCGTTGATCGCAAAAATATGCATAAAATGATTTTGTGAGATATGAGAGCATGACCGTCCAATCGTCGGTCTAGGTGAGAGTTCTTATACCAAGTATGTGCGAGCTCCACGCGGACACATACGAGGGTATCAATGTTTTGAGGGTGTTTTCTCTTTGGTGCATAGTGTTTAGTGTTGGCTTCTATGCATTTTGCGCATATTAGCCAATACTCAGTTGTTTTATCATTGGGAATTGCTTTGGGCTGAAATGAATCTTCTGCAGGTACACTAACTATGCGATCGAGTAGAACGTATAGATAACGCATGAGAGATCGTTCTTGCCACCGACTAGAACGTTAGGACTTACGAGTCATGTTAGTGAGTGAGAACGTAAGTACGATCATGCATCATGTTTAAATTCTTGCATTTACATTACCTCCCCTTAATTAAAAGTTGTCTCCTTTATATAAAAATTTGCCAACTTAATATCCGTCTCACGAGAGTTTGAAACCCTTTTGTTTCTACAGATGGCCCGGTCTAAGCTGACTGCTCGCAAGGCCACCGGAGGAAGAGGAGTCCCGCGTCACCGTTTGGCCACCAAGCTGACCCGGAAGATGTTCTTGACCTACTTCGGGTTGCCAACTATCCTTTAGAGGATTCTGCAGGCCGTGGGCTATGAGGAAGGACAGGAGCCCAGGTACTCATGGCAGAAGGAGATCTACGGGCAGGATTCGTTGGTCATGGTGGAGATCAAAGTCAAAGCTTTGCCTGCAAAGCCTCACTGGACAGGATGGACAGAGATCACAAGAGGCACATGTGCCAAGGACGGAGCCAACAGGGCAGCATATCTTGTGCTGAAGGACATCATCGCCCGTTTTCCCGCCGATCTTGCTAGTGCTATGGCAGGAGTGTTTCCCCGTGGATCACTTTTTCCATTGCGCTGGAAGCAGACTTTGGAGTCAGTCTTGACAGGGAGCCCAGAGGAGAGGTTCTACTGCGAGACGCCTGCGATGAGTGCAACCGGAGCTTTGTTAGGTGTATGTGAGAGTTTGGAGCACACTCTCGAGAGCGTGTCCTTCACCCTCACCGCCACCTACCAGAGCAAGAGGATGCTGCAGGAAGAGTTTGATGCTGAGGTAGCCCATCTTCACGAGAAGATTCAGCAGATCACCCTTGAGTGTGACGACGCCCGTGCTACCGCAGGTGCAGAGCCACCGCCAGGACCATCGCCGAGCAGATGTACCTGACTACCGCTCTTTAGAGGGATGAGGCCCGCACCGCACTCGACCAGCTCAGAGAGGGAGCTCACCTTTTGATACAGCAGATCCATGGCCAGCAGGCCTATATCGACCAGCTCCACGAGGCAGTCCATCAGATGCATCACGCCGCACAGGAGGCCGCCGCCCCAGCAGCTGCCGAGGTTCCCGCTGCCGAGGCCCAGGACCCCAGGACGACGAAGTCCTTGGTCCCGATGCCCCACCAGAGGAGGCTCATGCTGATGAGCCTATGTTCGACGCCAACGTAGAGGACGCCGCATCCGCCGCTGGAGACGCCTGAGCGTTAGATTCGCTATGAGCCGTTTTCTTTTGTACAGCTTGAGCATGCTCGCTGATGATGTAACCCCCCTAAACATGTGTTGGTTTTATGTTTTAGATGTTTGATGGCATGTATGGCTTTTGGACAAAGTTCAGACTTCGATCTGGCATCTTTTATGGAAATCAGTCGTTTGCATGTCTAAATTCGAGCACTTATTCTGTGATGTTGTATGGAAATGAGTAATTATACTTGGTCGTGTGCTAAATTTTTGAATTATGTACAGCGCAGTATTTATTCATGATCGATGTAACATAACCTAATGATTGCTTATTAATGGGATATGCAGATGCTGGCACACACTCGCAGCCAACGTGGACAGGGGGCAGGACAGGAGGAGAACTTGCCACCTCCCCCACCGCCGCCGATGACGCCAGAAGCGTTTTTCGGCCAGTTCTTGGGCAGCCAAAGGAACATGGAAGAGATGCAGATGCACATGGAGGCCACCCTCCGCAACATCGCTAACAACACCGCGCAGCAGCATCAGCAGCGCCGAGGTCCGGAGCCCAATCAGTACAGCTCCTACCGTGACTTCTTGGACACGCGTCCCCTAGTGTTCAAGGAAGTCACCGAACTGCTTGAGGCTGATGAATGGCTCAACTCCATCACCCAGAAGTTCCGTCTGCTTCGTCTGACGGAAGAGCTCAAGGTGGAGTACGCCGCCCACATGTTGGAAGGGCCCGCAGGTTTGTGGTGGGCCCAGTACCGTGCATCCTTGCTTGCAAATGCACGTGTCACTTGGGATCAGTTCTCGACTGCTATGCGCAACCACTACATCCCCAGTGGTCTGATGGAAATGAAGACTACAGAGTTCATGAGGTTGTCCTAGGGAACCAGGTTCATGAGGTGATATAATTATGTTTTGGCTGTGCATTTTCTGCAGTAGAGTATTTATGAGTAGATGAAGCTAGGAAAATTATGAAATCTGCTGTTTGACACCTTTGGTGTGAAAAGTTAGTTCAAAGCATATTTTGAGCAGTTTATTTCATCTTTTTGTGGCCGCTGTTCTGCATTTTATTTCTTGCTGAATTTTGTGCAGTAAAGTCCTAATGGTGTTAGTTGCTTCCTGGAATTTTTGTGGATTTTTCTGAGTTCATAAAAATGCAGTTGCAGTTCAAACCTGAATTTCTTTTGAATTTCTAAATAGGAAATGGTTGAATTAATGATTTTTATTTTATGAGATAAATAAGTATTTACCTCAATGTCAAAAGTGGTTCAACAAGTTGGTTTTGTTGGTTTGCAAGAAATGTTATTTTTCTTACCACCGCATCCCGCACCACATATTAGTTATTCATTATTTCCAACCGCAATGCAATAGGATCGAGAGTTCAGGAACAAGACGAGGAGCAGGAGGCAAACGTCGAGCAGGAGATCCCGGAACTTCATCAAGCCGAGGAAGTCGACCCCACAGCGGAAACTAACCTGCCCGAGTGCCCCTCCCACGAGGCCTCGGTCTTCGCTCAAGGCAAGCCCCGGAGCATTCTAAGTCTCCCAGTTTTTACAATAAATCTATTTGAGTATTTTATATTGTGATGCATTAGGTATAGGAGTTGAGTGGATCCTACTTGCTGCATTACCATTCCTTGATTATTGATTATTACCTGCCTTGTTATCCTGTTGCTTATTTATATGTAGAATTGCTTAGTCTGCTAAATAAAAGTAGTAGTTAAGGATGTTCCCGTAATACCCCTAGTGGGTATTTACCGGATCACGGTTGGCTATATTTGCTATCGTGGAAAAGAACCAAAGTAGTAATGAAATACGGTCAACTGGAAGGCAAGGCACAAGTTTGGAAACTTGGGGCAGTCCGTCCGTTGGATCGTGTAGGTTTGTATCGATGTTGGCCCTCGTTCATTTTTGAACGCGCCCTTTTACTTAGGGATATGTCGGTGCTGTAATCATCGACCCCAAAGCCGGTTAGAAGCTGTTCGGGCCGGTCTCAACCCGTGTCGCGCCCTCTAGTATGGAAATGCGATCTGCCACGAGAGGCCATCGTAAGGTTCCAATTGGGCGGTCCGTGCTGTGAGCCGCGACGATTACCACCACGAACAAGCGTCGAGCGGTTGCCCAATGCATGGACCCGACGGGGAAAGTGTGGGCTGGTATTAAAGGTCTTTCACCAGCTGGTTTTGAATTCGATTCGAGTCGCCGTCTCCCCCGGTTAGTGGGAAACTATGGCGAGCTTCACCACGATGCAACTCCATGTGATGTTTAAAGGTTCAACTAAAATGTGGATAAGTCAACTGGTTATGGTAACACTATTGCTTGTTAGACTCAAGTGTGTGTAATAGTTAAGGTGCAAACCTAGAGTAAAAAATAGGTCTAAAAACTGACAGCTCATCTATGTCATTAATACTCTTATCCTAATTTTGAGCTTTTCGCAACTAAAAATCCCAGCTCCACCAAAAAGGCCTTGCATACCGTTGGTGTCGTTATTTTCAGTTGGACGGGTAAGTCTAGCTGAGTACATTCCCGTACTCAGGGTTTATCCCATTTGTTGCAGATGGCCAGGTTTACTATGGCTATTGTAAGCACTGCCTCTACCCAGTGGAAGGTGATGAGGAGTAGGCCCAGGGTAGGATCGTCTAGAAGCTTCCCCTTTTCTTTTGTTGGTCTGAGACTACTGATGGCACATTACTTAAAAAGGGAGGAGTGAGTTGTGTTGAGTTGGAGTTATCAAACAATGTTTTATTTGGACCACATGTGTGGTGGTCGTGTTTCAAAACTTATTTAAGCTTCCGGACTTTAATTTCGGTATTGTAATAACTCGATTTTAAATTCACACTCTGATGTTTTAAATCCGATTTCGTTTATATGTGTTGTATACTTTCGAATGTAATACTTGAACGATGCGATCATGTATGTTGTACGATGTTGAAATCCTTCGAGATTTACGGACTACCGGGGTTATATGGCTTCAAGTGCGGATCGATGTCAGACGTAATTGACTAAGACGGTACTTGAGTTCTTATAATCAGGACGGTTCTGCCACAAGAGTCGTGTAATGTCCCGCTGTGCTTCTTGAAAGCATCCACCCTACCTTTAGGGTCGTGGACATTATTTAAGCTCTAGGTTTGCTCTTGGGGTGATTCTCGAGACAGTGGCGACAAGTTTCCGAAAGGAAAATTGAAGCTCCCATTCACCCCCCCCCCTCTGGTCGCTTTTTGGTAGCATTCTCGGTCCTTCAATATTTCCTTCCTCCCTCCTAATGTCATTTGCATTTTACCACTCCCCACATATATGCAAGCATCAACAGTGTTCAAGAAACGTCTACCTAAGATTAGAGGCACATCTTTCCTATTTCCCATATCTAGTATTATGAAATCAACAGGAACATATGAACCTCTAATATGAACATGTAAATCAGTGACTATTCCTTCTACATAGCATGTTGATTGATCAGCTAGCACGACATAGGCAGATGTGGATGACATGGGTGGAAAGAATGAGTTTTCAAAGAAATCCTTAGATAAAATGTTCACACTCGATCCTAAATCACACATGGCATTTTTAAAGTCTTCACCAAAGATTGAGCATCTAATTATGGGACTACCAGGATCACCCTTTTTAACAGTCATGGTTTGATCTTTATAATAGTTAAAATATTTTATTTCAACCATATTTGCAGTTTCCATGTTAGGTTTAGCCGGAATTTTGCCAGTTTCACAAGATGGTATGATCGCAGCAAGTTGAGCTAATTGGGTTTCTAACATCTTATTAAAGCTAAGTTGATTTTTCAGAGTAGGTGAGAAATCTTCCAATTTAGCATTTATGTTCTCAAGCATTTTATCATTTGACATTAATTTTTTATTCAAAAATTCAGTAGTAATACCTTGAGAGTAGACTAGATTCTTTAAGAACGAGAAATTATCAGTACTTTGGAAATTAGAGCGAGGGAATGAATTATTACCTTGAGAGTTGGAGTGCTGATTCCATCCTTGATTTTGTTGACGAAAACCGTTGTTGTCGTTGTTGATGAAGTTCAAATCTTCATGTAACTCGCGGTAGTGGTTCCCAGAATGTCCGGTTTCTCCATAGACTTCACAAGTCATGTAGGATTCGAGAGATTGGACACTCTCTTGTTGGTTACAGCTGTCCAGCTTCTTTGCGAGCAGGTCCATCTTGGCCACGATCATGTCGGCCTCCTTAAGGGAATGCATATCTCACTTACGGGGCTACAGTTTCTCGTCATTCCATCCTTGGTTCGACACCATCTTCTCTATGAGAGCCTTAGCATCTGCAACATTCAGAGAAAAGAATGCACCGCCAGCGGCGGCATCCAAATGGCTTCTAGAGAGTGGGGTTAGGCCATGGTAGAAGTTCTGGATCAATAGCCAGTCCTCCATACCATGGTGTGGACAAGAAGTGACGTACTCTTGCATTCTCTCCCAAGCCTCGGGAATAGATTCCTCGGCTTGTTGCATAAAGCTGGAGATTTTGTTGCGAAGAGCGTTCGTCTTGCCCATCAGAAAGAATTTGGCGAGAAAAGCATTAGAACACTTGTCCCATGTGTCTATAGCATTGCGATTGGTATAGAACCATTGCTTCGCTTTTCCTAGGAGAGAAAAGGGAAAGAGACAAAGATGGATGGCTTCTTGGGTTAGCCCCTTAATGGTGAAGGTGCCGCAAATCTCCAAAAATTGTTGGAGGTGAGCATTGGCATCCTCATGAGCTTTGCCACAGAATGGGCTGGCTTGGACCATCGTGATCAGAGCCGGTTTCAACTCGAAATTGAGGTTGGCATCGATCACGGCTGGTCCTGTCGCTACATTGGCGGCAGAAGGTGCAGAAATCTCACGAATGGTCTTCTTAGCCATCGTGAAGGTAGAAAGAGATAAGAGAGAAAGAAGTTGAAGAAGATGAAGGAAAAAGATAAGAAGGACTAAGGAAAGAAAGAATGGGGAAAGATGGGATTCGCTAAGCAGAAGCTTAAGAGAAGATAAATTCGACAAGGACTCGAAGGATACACCGATTGCCTTCCCCGGCAACGGCGCTAGAAATGCTTGTTGGTAGTTCTTAACTTCACTAAAGATAGAGCTAGGCAACTATCCCCGGTAATAGCCCAGAAATGTTTGTTGACACTTGCTAACGTCGTTACTAGCAGTAGACTATGGAATCTATCCCTGGCAACGGCGCCAGAAATGCTTGTAGTAAGTCCAGTCACTATACCTAAAGGAGTGAAGCTAAAGCAGCTATCTACTAATGTCAAATGGTGTTGTCAATCCCAACACTAGTAGGAGCTAGCTAGAGAGATTGCAATCTACCTAGAGGAGATTCTGCAAGCGCACAGAACTATCGTAGTAGCACTTCGCCTGGGAGCACCAGGTGTCGATTTATTTGATCCCAAAGGAAGGCTAGGGTGGTGTATGAGTTGAGTCAAGGAGGGGATGAGAGTCGAAGAATAAGAAAGGGAAAAGGAGAGAAGAGAAGAGAGGAGATGAAAGGCTTGAAACAATTTATGAGTGGATAGGTAAGGATGAAATGAATGGTTAAGGTATGGTGGATAGACAGGTAGATAATGGGAATAAGATAACTAAGGATAACTAATATAACTAACTAATAATTAATAACTACTCCTAGATAACTACGAAGCAAGATAGGAAAATGCCAAATAAGCAACCAAGTTAAGTATAGTTTTATTCCTATCTTGTCAAGTACCGAGGCGTACTAGCCTTTACCACTGACTTAGGTTGAATGCTAGCACAACGAGCCTTTCTGTTAAACTAGACGAACTACATGGTGGAATTCAAGGCGCACAGGGCTGTCACCACGTGCTTGCTACCACAGCTATCCGGGGGTCTAGCCGTATCTGAAGGTAAGTCTATAACTAAGCACCATGCCTAATTATATTCTAACTATCTCTATCCCGGCCTAGAATAGAGATACCCTTGCGGACGTCAGAGCAAATACTTGACTTAATAAGATAAACACTAAACTAACTAAGCAACCTATTGGCAAAGATCAAACACTAAGCACACTAGAGATTAACTACTATGGCTAAGTGAATTGAAATGTAGGATAGCTAGGTACTCAAGCAATCAATCAAGTATACTACTCAATACTGGTAAGTAGAATAAATTAATACTTGAAATGATGAACTAGTATATAGTAAAGTGCTTGAGATACAAGAGAAAAACCTGAACTAGAGATGAAGGAAGACTCTTCCCAACTCCAGGACCGATAACTCACACGCTTCTACTCTTGAGCTAAGCCTTGAGCACCGCTACCGTGAGGGCAATGAGGCAAGGATGCCTTGCTCTACTAGCTACCTACTTGCCTAAGCTTGGCTAAATCCTAAGCTATTAGCTCTCTAGCTCTAGCCTTGCTTTCTTCCTTGCTTTCCTTGCTTGAAATGAAGTGACGCCTCCAAGGGGGTATTTATAGTAGAGAGGTGGAGTAGGGGCTACTCCACCGCCACATCATCGATCCGCGTGATGATGGATGAGACCCCTTGGATCGTAACCTCCTTCAGATCAATGGTGGAGAAGAATTAAGCATGTGCTTCTTTAATTCAACATGTGCTTCTTTGCATGGCGGCATGCATGATCCACGCCACTCCCTCCTGAGCCCTCTGATGCCACCGACCTAGTGACCGAGGGCTAAGATTTGGCCCTAGGGTGGTCACACGGATCAGTGACATGGCAGGGAGAAGTTTGGGCGCCACCTAGGTGGCGGGCGCCACCCCACTAGGGCCCAAATGGGTTCTGGTGAGTGGGCTCGGCCCCTGGTGAGTCCATTCTCCAAATTTGGTCCAAATCCTGCATTCAAATAAAAATCTATGGACATGTGGAATTTCGTTAGTTTGAAACCTATTTGACTACTTTTCATACCTTTTTGTTGAATTTTTGGGTAAAATGTTGATGGTAAAACAAGTGTTTAAGGACCATCAACAACATCCCCATGTGCTCTCGCTCGCCGATGCCACGTGTCGGCTACACAGCTAGTCCTCCGGCCCTCTGGTCTGTCGGTCCAAGCCTCACGTCCGCCCTTCACTGCTCTAGGTACATCGGCATGGCACGTCCGCCGCACGGCACGCCCATCCTTCACCGCTCCCGGTCCATCGGCACGACACGTCTCTACTTGACCTTCACCTCGCCATCGACCACTATATCCGAGCTCAACACATGCACATCAACACCGCCAAGAGACACATGTTGCACACGCACACCAACCCGGTAAACACACACAACTCAACGCCACCGGTTAGTCATAAACATTAAGCGCATAGCGAGATAATGACTCAACCGGGAAAAACCTCAAACCTACCTCCCAAAAGTCAATCATTCATCATATATGTTCTCAGTGTTGATGTTGCCAAGCAGATTTGGGACACCTTGCACATTGCTCATGAAGGGGTGGACAAGGTGAGGAAGGCTAGAGTTGAATTGTTGATGGCCAAGCTCAACCGGTTTGTGATATTGGAAAATGAAGGGCCACAAGAGATGTTTGATAGGTTGATGACCATAGTTGGAAAGATTAGAGGCTATGGTTGTGATGAGTTGGATGACCACAAGGTAGTGAAAGTCATGCTAGAGGCATATCTACCAAGAAATGAGACTGTGGTCACTTTGATTAGAGACAAGAAGAAGTTTGAGAAAATCACTCCAAATGATGTGCTTGGAAGAATATTGACACATGACATGCAAACAGAAGAAGCAAATGAGAGAAGGAAACTTGATGAGTTGCAAGCCAAGTTGGATGGCCTCAAGATCAAGGAGATAGCATTGAAGGCAAAGAAGACAAGCAAGCCAAGCACCTCAAACAAGAGCAAGGGCAGCAGTCAAGCAACTACAAGCAAATCAAGAGCAACCAAGCAAGATCAAGTACAAGAAGCTACAACATCATCATCAAGTGAAGATATAAGTGACGGAGAAGATTGTGAGGAAATCGGTGACATGGCACTATTCATAAAGAAATACAACAAGAGCTTGAGAAGGCAAGGCTACAAGTTCACCAAAAGAAAGTTTCCAAACAAGAAGAAGAGGCTTTGCTACAATTGTGGTAGCACCGAGCACTTTATTGCAAAGTGTCCACATGAGCTCAAAGAAGGCAAGTACAAGAGGGACAAGAAAGAGAGCAAGCATGAATACAAGAGAGGTCATAGGGACATGGGAAAAGCTCACATTGGTCATGAATGGGATTCAACAAATGAAGCATCAGGTTAGGAGGATGAGAAGATTGCAACCGTAGCCATTCAACATTCATCCTCCACACCAAAGCTATTTGACAACTTGACCGATGATGAGGACCACAACTCTCACATTTGTCAAATGGGCAAAAGTGAGAAGGTAAAATCAATTCCCACTCCCTCTCCAACTCTAAATGATATCTCTAGTAGTGATCTTAGTGATACCTCTAGTGATGATGAATCTAGTGATGAAGAGTTGGACAATATAACTAGAAACTTGGATAAAAAGACCAAACTCTATATCACTAAGCTAATGGAGGAACTAGAGAAAGTTCAAGTTGAGCTAGCAACTAGACATGATGATCTCATTGCACAAGAGAACATTTACATAGCTAGCAAGGAAACTCTTGCATTAGAGAGAAGTGAGGTGGCTGTCAGTGTTTGTTAACCGGCAACTCGTCTTGGGGGTTCCTAGACGATTTGTTCGGTGGGGATCGACGTTCAAAGAACTTGGCGAGTACACAGGGACCACGATTTATACTGGTTCAGGCCGCTTAATAGCGTAATACCTTACGTCCAGTGGCGACGTGTGCCATGTGTTATGATCTGAGATTCAATGATAGGGGTAGGCGCCCGCTTCCCCTTATATAGTTGGGTGAAGCTCAGCACATACCGAGTCCTAGTCGGTTACAATAGAGGAGTCCTATTCTAATTACAAGACTTCCTTTAGAAACTCGACCAAGTTACAATGAGAGTCCCTAATCCATGTAGACTCCGTACCACGTCTTTGGATCTCTCGTGACGTCCAGGGCTGGTCCGAGTAATCATCTTCTGATGATATCTCTGGCGCTCTGGTTCGTCAAGCCCCCGAGCTCTTCAATATTTCTCGAAAACGTTATCTTCTGGTTTCTTTTGAAAATCTCCCGAGTAATGTCTTGGGAAATCTTGAAGTGCTATGTAGATAAAAAGAACTCCATGGTGCGCACTTTTTCAAAAAAGTGCACCCATAGGGTGTAGCCCCCGAGCTTCTTGTTATTTTTAATAACTCTGAGGATCTTCGAGCTTTTTTCCGAGTAATCCTTGGTTAAGAAAAAACATTTCCTTAATAATATATACTCTGCAGCCCCCGAGCCTAAGTTCCGAGTACTCAAGTAGTCAGTACTTAGGGTCTTCAATATATCATCCCGGTGAATCTTAAAGTATGTATGAAGTTAACACATGACACTGATTTGATGTTTAATCCGATCGAGTAATAATTATTCGGCTTCAGGTGGGTAATGTTTTCATCAAACATCCCTTTTCACCCCCCACTGAATAAAAATTACTATGAAGGACAACTATAATTGACCAGTGACTGTATTACCTATCCGCATTAATGATTCCTTGTCGTTTTGTGCAACTGCAACACTTTTGTCTGTTTCCTCTTGAAGCATGCACATGAAGTGAATAACCCACAGTGATGCCAAGCTTCACATGTGTAACAGTACGCACAAGGGTGCAATTATTGAGCTCTGCTTGATTGTATCCGTGAACTAAGTCCATAGACCAAGAGCAATCGCCTATAAATACCCTACCTGGAGAGCAAGAATGCCACACCTTCCTAAGTATATGATCTCTCTTATTCCCATGAGTATTATAATGTTTGTAGCGGAGATGTCCGAGCCCCCGGGTGTCTTCCTTATGTAGGATAGTCAAAGTGCCCAGAAGAACTCTTGTGAAAGGACCATCCGTCAGGGTGGTTTCCAAGTGGTCGCGAGTAGAGGGATACAAAGTTGCGCCTAGAAGAACTCTTGTTACTCCAGCATCGCGGGCAACCTTGGGGTCATAGGTTGTCAAAAGGCGTTAGGGTTAAGGCTGACTATTGAGTTCCTTGTGTACTGGGGTAGAGCCTTAAACCCACCTTGGGATGCACTAAAAAGATAGTGTCTACCCAATGTTCTGTATCTGCTTTACTGCGACTCACTAAACCAAGACCTTGATGCACTGCGCATCAAGACTTTGTACCTTGATTACACTAGAGTAGTGTTTTACATCCTGATTGAACATGTACTGGAAGTTGTTGTATCTCAAGATGTAACCATGTATCTCTGGTGTCATTCCGGGTAATAATTGTTAAGATCCAAGTACTTGGAATGTTTTCCGAGTCCTTTGTCTTTGCTTCCGAGTACTAAATGCATCTTTTGAAAATAATATTGTTTGTTTGCCTGTGTCTTGTCACTGACGTCGTCCAGAACGTCTCCCAGCCGTTAGGGTTTTGGGACGGTTCCATAACGCCATTCATGAAAACTGAACGGTTGTCGAAACAGATCTATAATAAGCCGTCATTTGCTTCTCAAAATCTTCACGCTTTCATCAAGCCTGCGCCTTTGAGAAAAAATTCCCGTAGTTTGTGAAGTTGATGCGTAGGAAAACCCTTGTCATCAACATGGGTCCCAAGAAGCAATCTCAGGAGGAGAAGAAAAAGAGAGTCGCTGGTAGAAAACCACGGCACCCATGCCCTCCCACTGATGTTCTCGCCTGGAAGGCGCCCGAGACCAAGGAAGTGGAGCTGGTTTTTCTAAATCAGCAAGGGTTGCTTCTCTCGTAGCCGATGGATGGATGGAGGGTCCCGGTTGGTCATCGCGCTCCAGCCCCCAATACGACAGAGATCGTGATGTTCAAGTCGTTTGTTGAGTGTGGATTAGGTCTTCCGGCATCCGATGTCCTGAGGGGATTACTGCATTATTATGGTTTGACCCTCAACCATATTACTCCAAATGCTTGCTTTCATATCGCGATCTTCTCCCACCTCTGTGAGGCCTTTCTAGGGATATGTTCCTCTTTTACCCTCTTTCACTATTTCATCTGGGTAAAGTGTCAACCCAGCGATGTGAGGGTGGAGGTAGTCGGAGGAGCTAGTATTCAGCTTAGGCTAGAAATAGCTACCCAATACATCTCTGTAGAGCTATCGGATTCCGTCCGAGAGTGGGCTAACGGATGGTTCTACATAGCCAACCCGCCACCAGCTCTTCGTCGGCATGATGGATGGCCGCCCAGATGATCCGTGAATGGAAGGATAAAATTTCTTCTCAAGAGGCGGAGGCCATTCAACCATTGATTGATATGATAGCGGCTTTGAAATTGAGTGGATTGACTGGATACACCGTCGTCCAAGATTTCATTGCTCGCCGAGTCCATCCGCTGCAGCAACGAGCCAACTTTGGCTTCGAGTATCTTGGCGTGAAGTGTAATAGAACCGACCAATTTATACCAGATTAAGCACCCAAACCCCTGCTTTCGCAAAGATTAATGTGTACTTAAGCTCGTACAAACCCGGTAGTCCGGAAATCTCGAAGGATTTCAATGCATTTCAACAACAGCCAAGATCGTAATAGATTAGCGTACGTGTCCACAAGATACATTCCGTTCGCACATAGTTCGAATACATCGGAGTTGAAACAATATTATAAACCATAATTTGAATAGTAGCAGAAGCAACATAGTTTTAAACATAAGTTCAGAATGTTTTTAATACAGTGCCATCAGTCTGATCAGTCCACAAAAGCATCAGGTGAGGACAAGAGGTGACCATGCCCATGGTCTAATCATCTCCCAAAACTGGGTACAAGCAGTTCTTACAGTAGCCGAAAAAGCACTGTCCATCTGCAACAACGAGGGATAAAACCCTGAGTACAAGAAGGTACTCAGCTAGACTTACCCGTCATAAACCAGAAATAATGAGACACCAAGGATTTATGAAGGCTATATCTGGAGTTGGCTAAACATACCACTTTGCATGAAAGCTTTATTATGATAAAACCCAAATTGAGTATCGGCGGTCACTTTTATAGTTAACCCTGGTTAACTAGGTTTGCACCTGATCTAGAGCAATCACTTGGCTAATTAATCGAGCAAGAGTGACTATTTCATCAATAGCCTTTCAGATTAATCATCATAACCATCTTTAATTCCATAAGTTACTACGGTAACACATGCCCAGTCAAGTTACTCACTGTCTAGGAGCGATGGCGATTATAATCGATTCCGACCCAGCTAGGGATAAAATGTCACACACTCGCCCGATCACACCTTGCCAGGTAGCCGTTGGCTGCCTCTCAGGAAATTCGAGAACACAACACGCGGGACGGCCATGGGCCCTTCTACACCGGGGGTTATCTCAGTGCCAGGTCGCTCAAGCTATAGCTTCCCACGGTCATGTCAGGTCGATCAGGCCCCGCCTGCCCTCAGACCATGCCAGGTTGTTCAGAATAGTTGCCCACGGTACATCTGAGGCCCTGGGTGTTAGGCGTAGAGCTAGGACTTGGGTCGTGCCATGCCGGCACGGCACGGCACAGACGTGCTTCGGGCCATATCGTGCCCAGCATCTTAGGCACGCTCGGCACGTCGGGCCGTCCGAACGGCACGACAAGATTTTTCTTAGGCCCAAGCACGACCCATGGCCCGGCAGCCCACCATCGTGTCGTGCCAGCCCAAGCACGGCCCTCGCTATATTTTTATTTATCTTCTCCAAGGGTTGGTAATATAAAACATTGCATATATTTTTCAAATGCAAAAAAAGACAATAAATTGGGGAACATGTGTTTTATTAATGTAAAATTAGTACATTGCCTCATCAAAAACCTTACACCCCACAACAGGGCTCCCCAGCAAGGAAAAGAGTACAATATACAATTACAAAGATAACTACTCATCATCCTCGAGCTCAAGGTCAGCCATCGCCTGTGCAATCTCTTGGTCCTCTAGCTTATGCTGTTGTCGTATGTCTGTTGCCTCCCAATCCTTGAGGCATGTGAGTGCCTCAACCATCTCAGGCGCAAGGGAAGACCTCCGTTCTTCAATTATTCTTCCAACTGTTCTGTTAAGTGGTTGACGCATTCAAAATGACTAAGGTGTGCCTTCGTCGGGTCCTAATCGACACAGATGGGAGACTACCAGCACACAGAACCCATGCCCTGCTGCTCCTACATCCCGCCCGGTCTCAAATTAATTATTGTTGGTAGTTCTTAACTTCACTAAAGATAGAGCTAGGCACTATCCCCGGTAACGGCCAAGAAATGCTTGTTGACACTTGCCAACGTCGTGATTAGGAGTAGACTATGGAGTCTATCCCTGACAACGGCGCCAGAAATGCTTGAAGCAAGTCCAGTCACTATACCTAAAGGAGTGAAGCTAAAGAAGCTATCTACTAATGCCAAATGAGGTTGTCAATCCCGACACTAGTAGGAGCTAGCTAGCAAGAATGCAATCTACCAGGAGAAGATTCTGCAAGCGCACAGAACTATCCTTGTAGCACTTCGCCTAGGAGTACCAGATGTCGATTTATTTGATCCCAAGGGAAGGCTAGGGTGGTGTATGAGTCGAGTCAAGGAGGGGATGAGAGTCGAAGCATAAGAAAAGGGAAAAGGGGAAAAGAGGAGATGAAAGGCTAGAAAGAATATATGGGTGGACAGGTAAGGATGAATGAATTGGCTAAGGTAAGGTGGATAGATAGATAGATAGATAGGATGGGATAACTAAGGATAACTAATATAACTAACTAATAACTACTCCTAGATAACTACGAAGCAAGATAACTATGAAGCAAGATAACTATGAAGTAGGACAGGGAAATGCCAAACAAGCAACCAAGTTAAGTATAGTTTTATTCCTATCTTGTCAAGTACCGAGGCGTACTAGCCTTTACCACTGACTTAGGTTGAACGCTAGCACAACGAGCCTTACTGTTAAACTGGGCCAACTACATGGTGGAATTCAAGGCGCACAGGGCTGTCACCACCTGCTTGCTACCACAGCTATCCGGGGGTCCAGCCGTATCTGAAGGTAAGTCTATAACTAAGCACCACAGATAATTATATTCTAACTATCTCTACCCTAGCTTTGAATAGAGACACCCTTGTGGACGTCAGAGCAAATACTTGACTTAATAAGATAAACACTAAACTAACTAAGCAACCTATTGGCAAAGATCAAACACTAAGCACACTAGAGATTAACTACTATGGCTAAGTGAATTGAACTGTAGGGATAACTAGGTCACACTCAAGGCACTTGATAAAGTAATACTGAAAGTAATACTAAAGTAATATTGGAATAATGATAAGTGTACCTGAGATACAAGAGCGCAAACCAGACCAGAGACGCCGGGAAATGAACCGACGTCCGATGCCAGTCACTCGCACCCGCTTCTCTCCTAGCAAGCTCTACTCTACTATACCACTGGTTAAGGCTGAGCTGTGCTAAACTAAGAGCCGTGCTGCAGCGAGGGCACTAGAGCTATGCTCTCTCTACTAGCTAACCTACTTGCCTAAGCTCTCTGAGCTTCTAACCTGGCTCTCACTTGCTTTCTACATTGCTTGCTTGCTTCCTTGCTTCTTGCTTCTCCCTTGCTTCTTGCTTGAAATGAAGTGATGCCTCCAGGGGGGTATTTATAGCCTTGTGGAGTGAGGGGGGTACTTATAGGGGGCAACCAACCGACCTAGGGTAAACCCTAGTGGCGGGCGCCAGCCCTAGGTGGCGGCCGCCACCCCCCTGGCCGTTGGATGCACCGTCATTGCTTCAACGACATCCAGGAGCTCCAGTGAGGCGGTTGCATGTCCAGATAACCGCCATTCGATCATGATCCATGCCACTCCCCTCCTAAGCCATCCGATGCCACTGACCTAGTGACCAAGGGCCAAGATTTGGCCCTGGGGTGGTCACACGGATCAGTGACGTGGCAGGGGGGAAAGTTGGGCCAACTTGAGTGGCGGGCGCCACCTAGGGGCGGTGGGCGCCACCCCCCTGAGGCCCAATTGGGCCCTGCTGAGTGGGCTTGGCCTTTGGTGGTTCAAATATCCAAATTTTGCTCAAATCCTGCATTCAAATCAAAATCTATGGACATGTGGAATTCGGTTAGTTTGAAACCTATTTGACTACATTTCATGCTTTTTTGGTGAATTTTAGGGTAACATGTTGATGGTAAAACAGGTGTTTAAAGACCATCAACAAGCTCCCCCAAGCTAACCTGATGGACCTAATTGGCGACCAGAGGGGTGGTGAATGGGAGCCTCAAATTTCTTCTCGAGAAATGATGGCCCTTGTCCCAGAAAATCACCCCAAAAGCCAAGACTCAAACAACCGGTGAGTTCACGACCTACGAATAGGTGGATACCCTAGGAGATGTCCTATAGGTACAGCTGAACTACCAAAAAACCCCCAAAACCAAGCGCCAAAGAAACGGGGCAAAAACTGCACAAGCAAGCTCCTTGAACAATCGAACCTCCGATAACGGAACACCCCACTCCTACGGAGAAGAGGAAAGTGTTCGACCAAAAATACTTAGGCCAACTGGTGGCAAAAGTACATTGGAAAGATCATTATGAAGTTAGAAAACTAACACAACAAACGGATCTCAAATCAGAGCTCGAACGCAAAAGATACGGACGCTAGAACCGTCAAAACTCCGAAAGAGGAACACCTAACTCCTATGGAGAAAAAGGAAGTGTCCAACCAAAAATACTTTGACCAATTGTGTCAAAACTACTTTTTAATGATCCTTAAGAAGTTAAAAAACCAACGCAACAAATGGATCACAAATCGGAGCTCGTACGCAAAAGATACGGACGAAATCAGCAAAATTGTGCAGTCGCGGACTGTCCGCTAGTGAACCGCGGAATGTCCGCTATTGAACCCCGGACAGTCACCGGAATGAGTCCTGGACAGTCCGCCGTTCAAAAATGAAAATAGCAACCTCGCTGCCCATTAACAGCCCTGACCCCCGGACAGTCCGGGAATCAGTCCCGGACAGTCCGCCACTGTCCAGAAAGCGCAAAAACAGCTCGGGACAAAACCAAAATCGCATGGATCTTCACCAAATCGAACGGGGCTGCAACCAAACTTCTCCCAAGTGTTCTTCTACGTGTTGGGAAGCTAATCCTATGATATAATTGCTCCAAACCAACTAATCCATGAGAAATCAGAAGAACACTAGAAAAGGGGGAAGAACGAAGAACGAACGCGATTTTGACCCCGATCTATGTGCTCGTGAGGTTAGAGGGGAAATCCTTCGGTGGAAAGAAGGAGCTCACGACATAGAACAATTTGATTCAAACGGAATCACAAATCGTCGCTCGGAGAGGGAGAACGAGGCAAATCTCCGAGATGGGAAAACGAAAACGCGAAGAACAAAAACGTGATTCGATCCAAATTGCAGCCAACAAAGAGGAGGGGCAAAAATGATCCTTGGATTGCTACTAGATGAAGAATTGTGTAGCACTCTGTGTCGGGTTACAAGCCACTCCACGCAACACAAAGCGTGGATGGCGAAAAGCTCAAGAACAAGAGTCGGTCCCTCCTCTCACCCTAGCCTCCTCTCACCTAAACAAAATGACAGTGACACCTCCAAGGATGGGCTGCCCTAACCAGCCCCCTTCATATATATAAGCGCACGTCCGAAGACCAAACGCCCTCTCATGAAGTACTCAACCCAAATACCCCCCCAGGGGTAAAACTGTCCAACCCTAGCAGTTTTCATCCGACAGCCACGCCCGCCACATCCGGTAGCTTCGCCTCGACGCGACCCTCCCTGATGCCACCATGTGCCGTCATGTCGACCACCGCGCCTTAATCGTGGATGGCTTCGCCGCCGCGCCAGCCTCTCCACGCCGCCACGCGTTCGACCGTCCTTTTGGACCTTCCCCCGGTTTTGAGGCCCAAACCGGGGAAACCTGCCGGCCTAGGTTTTGAGGCCCAAACCTGGCAAACCGTCCACCACGAGTTTTGAGACCCAAACTCAGAAACCTGCCAGCCCAGGTTTTGAGGCCCAAACCTGGAAACCATCCATCCCGAGTTTTGAGGCCCAAACTCGGAAACCGGCCACCCCGAGTTTGAGGCCCAAACTCGGAAACCGTCGAGGATAGCTTTTTGAGGCTCAGCTACCGAACCCGCACCGTAGACGGGATGTGGTTCGCACACCCCGACCACCGGCATCGATGCCGATGCATGTCCAGCCTCCACGCCGGGCACAACGCCTTCGCCTTCCTTCTTGACTCGGTCGACGGCACTTGCGCCGCACGCAAGCCCATGTCCGACCTCCTGCCATGTGCCACGACGCCATCGTCTCCGTCCCGACTCGACCGATGCACCGCACATCCCCATGTGCTCTCGCTCGCCGATGCCACATGCCAGCTACCACAGCTGGTCCTCTGGCCCTCTGGTTCGTCGGTCCAAGCCTCACGTCCACCCTTCACCGCTCTAGGTACATCGGCATGGCACATCCGCCGCACGGCACGCCCATCCTTCACCGTTCCCGGTTCGTCGGCACGGTACGTCTCTACTTGACCTTCACCTCGCCATCGACCACTGTATCCGAGCTCAACACCTGCACATCAACACAGCCAAGAGACACATGTTGCACACGCACACCAACACAGAAACACCACAACTCAACACCACCGGTTAGTCATAAACATTAAGCGCATAGCAAGCTATGGACTAAACCGGGAAAAAGCCTCAAACTTTCCTCATCAAAGTCAATCATTCACCATATATGTTCTCAATCTCCCCCTTGATGAATGCATTGACTAAAAATAAAACCACAAATGAAGGGTTTGAAGGCAAGCCTCATTCAAGTGTCCAAAAGCCAAGAAAAGGCAAACACAAGGCCACTTGAGATGAGGAACGATAATGAAAACTCCAAATAAAACCTCTCGGTCCCAAAAGAAACGGGAGAAAAGCGGGCAAAACCTCCACACAACCGAAGAGTTAAGTGAAAACAAGAGTTTCATGAATCCCAAAAGGCACTCAAAAACAAGAGTTTCATGAATCCCAAAAGGCACTCAAAAACCAATCTCAAATAATTTGTCAAACAATCATCACAAAAGAAACCAATGGTACTTATTCACTTAGGTTCGAATGTACTTATCCACTTGGGAGGTTAACCACTTGGGTTTCGAAATTTCTCCCCTTGATGATTGAATTGACAAAGACTAAACACAAAGAGATGGTTTGAGATACCAAAATAGAGCCGTTGCCCATATCTTTGGGCAACGGCTCAATGCAACCAAGCAAGGGATCGGAGCAACAACTCATAAAAGAGCAAAACTCGATCACACAGAGTGAAAGACTTGGTTCCCAAAGACATGGGCAATGGCTCGACGCAACCAAGTCAAAAATGACCTAGCCCTCAAGAAGAGGCAGAAGAGGCTCAACACCACTAGCTCAAGGCTCGATACCAATTGAGGCTGAATCAACGCATAAGAATGCAAAACTGGTAGTCCCTCAAGATAGAGGCACAAAGGCTCAACACAACTAGCAGAAAACTCGATATCAATCACAAACAGCCAGAAATTGGTGAAACTGCTAGTTCCTCAAGACAGAGGCACATAGGCTCGACGCAACTAGCTGAAGGCTCCATACCAATCGAAAATACCAAGCAAAAACTGCTAGTCTCTCAAGATAGAGGCAAAACAGCTCAACACTACTAGCAGGCTCGATACCGACTGAGAAAACACAAGGAGAAGGTCAAAACCAAATGGAGCACAAACAATCGGAGCACGCGGAGAAGTTGCAAAACAAAACAACTCCCCCTGAAAGCAAGCCTATACACAAAAGCTATGCAACAAAGCTCATTATGAAGGATACCAATTGAAGCACATAAAAGAGCTATACCAATTGAGAAGGACATAAAAGAGCTAAACTACCCCTAGCTCAAAGCTCTCCCCAAAATGCATGACTCTCCCCTTTGTGCCAACACACAAACTCCCCTTGCAAACAGCTTCTCCCCTTGACAAAAGGGAACATGCTGAGGGTTTTAACATTTTTCCAAAAAGTTGACACAAACACAAGACAAGTCATCACCAAAAACATATGGGGGCCATAAGAAGCACTGAAAGTGACCACGAAGTGTATCGGAGCTGGGGGTATGTACACTAAGCTAAAAATGCATGATATGCACAATGCAACAGCTTCAAGTGTATAGCAATTAGAATAAAAAGATGCTCAAAAGGGTGCTGCCCTGAAAGTGTAGCAACCAATACAAATGCTAGCAAAGGCTCAAACTGATCAAATGAATATGAAATATGAACAATAGAGCATATGAGCAGTTTTAAGCCATTCAAAAGTAGTTCACCACTAAAATAGCACTTAGCATGAATAGACAGGAAATCGAGCAAGTGCTAACTCAAGTATAAAAGGTGAACTACCCCTAGCAAAGTTCAATCATCATGCCATAGAATGAAGCATAGAATTGTGTTATTTTCAAATTTTATCGGAGATTGTTCACAAGTTAACAAAGTCTAATTAACATAAATAGACATCTCTGTCCAGACTTGGACAGATTAGCCATCTGTACTAAAACAGTCATAACATAAGTTATATAACTCCAATGGATATGAGCTAAGATAAATTAGAAAGCTTATTAAAAGAACTACAAATACTATATAATCACCTAAGCATGAATCATAAGTTAACTAGGTGAAACAAGCCCATCATTCAGATCTGGACAGAATGTAGGCAAACCTTGACAGCCAACTTGCAATAGCCATATCTCTTAAACTATTAAGCCTATGGCAATGCAATTTGGTGAAAAGCGAGATTAAGATGTTATCTACAAATTTTTTATAGACCACACCCACAGAAAATATAATTTAGATCACGAACTAACCACCACAACAGAAACTGGACTTCCAGCCATTTCAGCAAAACTGGACATACATATAGCAGCTAGGTAATTAAATCACAACTAGAGCTACACAACTCTAAATGACACACAACAAGACATTTTGGAAAGCTTATGAAATTTCCTAGAAATCATCTTTAAACATATTAGCATGATTCGCAAGTTAACATGGTGAAACAATTATATTCACAGAATCCGATCTAAGCATAAACAAGAGCAACCATTTATGAAACTGAACTTTAAATAGCCATAACTCATAATCCGTTTCACCAAAAACCATGAAACTTTAACACAAGCTAGATATGTATGTTATCTACGACTTTGCAATAGACAAGTTTCAAAGCAAACATCATTTACAAGGGGCAAACTATTTAAGCCCTATAATCTGTCCAGAACATGCCGAAATGAAACATAGAGAGAAGATAATCTAAAACTCTATGCTTTGCATAAAACTTGGCCACAATAAAATTATCCAAGCTACTACAACATCATAGGAAGGAAGTGGAACCACCTTTTTATTTTACGTGCAAACATTTACCACAATTCATTTAATCCATTTAATGAGCTGAGAACAAGATAAATTCATAACTAATTCATACATACACCAAAAATCCTGAACTTTTTATCACAGTACACACATGACCAGAGGAGCCTACTATAAAAATTTCACATCATTTCAATCAGCATAACAGTAGAATATCATTTTCTCCCTATTTAAACCTATTTAACACAAATAAATCATCACAGCAGAAACTTTGCACTAGCACATATCATTTTATAAATTCACTGGACAGGGCTTTTCACAAGGATTCTAAAAAGTCCTCATTTGCAATTTTGGACAAACACACATTTTATTATGCATTTACAATTTTCACTCAGATTTGTCCATTAATGAAAAACGAAAATCAAAAACAGTTTTGCATCAGGGCTCTCAGATCTGCAGGAAACGCTATTAGTAAATCTATGAGTCATGACATATTAACAAAAAAAGACCAACAAAGAGTTTCAGCGTCGATTCTACCCTTCTTCTTCTTCTTCACGGGAGAACGACGGGAAGACCACGGGAAGGACCGGCTCGGGCTGGGGAGGCCGGGACTTGGGGTAGGGTTCCGGTGGGGCTGCTCTGCTGGCTGGCCGACCCTGCTGCTGGAACGCCACCGGCGCTGCTGCTGCCTTCCGCGCCGGCCGCCGGCGCTGCTCGCAGCCACGGTCAGAGCCGCGCCTCGCAAGACCCGCGCGACAGCTTGAAGGGACGAGGCCGGGGCTGGCTTGGGCGACGGGGCTGAGAGCTCTGCTGGTTGCCCTGGCTGTTGGTCGGGCAGGACCGCTGCAGGCGGCAGCCTGCTGCTGCACGCGACGGACACCCTGGCCACGCTGACCGCGGTTCTGCGCGGCATGGCAGGGAGGGTCGCGGCCTGGAGGCCTCTGCAAGCCACGCAGAAAAGGGAGATGGAAGGAGGAAAAGGGAGAAGGAGGAGGCGGCCAGAGCTGCTGCTCTGCAGGATCTTGCTGCTGTTCTCCTTCTGCTGATTCCTAGAGCTCATCCATGGAGGGAGGAGGAGGAACCAGCAGGAGCGGCCATGGAGGAGCTGGTGCGATAGAGGAGAAAGGATAGAGCGAGGGGAAAAAAGGAGGAGGGAGAGGGAGACCGGGCTTCGGTCTCGGCTTTTGAGGGACGAGCGCAGGGGAGGGGCGGCCCGAGACAGAGGCCGGTCGGCCACCTCCTGATTCTTCCGAGAATTTTTTTTCCAAAATTTCTTTCCAAAAATGCAAGTTTCCGAAAGTTTCGGTTCAAACTCCAAATTTGCGAACACTACCTCAAACGGACTCCGATTTTTGATGAAACAAATTTGTTGTCGTCGTCTCACCGAGTACTCCGACTTTCGTTAAAGGCACTTGGTCAGATTCCAAAGGTTTGCCGGTAACGATCGTCGACGGCAGCTTCGCGGGTGACCGAAATTCGAATTTTGCAGGTACTGACTTACCAATTTCCGCAACCTGAAAACTGAGTTGTTACTATATCTTGCGAGCCTCGTTTTCACTATTTTCGGCACCGATCCAGGTCTCGGCCGTAAAACAAAATTTGTTCCTCTCGATCTGTACTACAACTTTTGTTTAGGCGCTCTGACATGCGAACATCCGAAAATACCGTTCAACGCCGGTCAAAGCAATCACCTGGTAGGATCCGAATTAGGGTTTCTCGTCAGTCGGAACATTTTCTGGCCATCTGCTCAACACGGAGTTTCATAACTTTTGAGCGGGAGTTCATATATAGTTGATTGGGCATAATCGCAGCACTTGATTACACTCAAATGATTTTCTTCAGTTAATCAGCTGGTACAGGCAAAACTGCAACTCGTCATTCATGTTACTTTTGGATTCCAAACTTCACAAACTTTTTCACCAGTTACTATAGACAGGAATGAAGGTGGGTCACATGAAAAAAATCCATGTTCCATTAATTATTTCCCGAATAATTCAAACGGAGGTTCTGCCTCTGGAATCGATCCTGGCACATCTATCATTACTAATAAATCTTGAATTAGTTCTTCATCGTTGCTTGATATACCTAGTCTGTGCTCAACGGACTGCTTAACTGACGACGAAGACCTAAGGTGTTACAGCCTTCCCCCCTTAAAAGAATCTCGTCCCGAGATTCCAGACGAAAGACTTTTCAAGGAAAGAGAAGCATAGCACCATCCTTAATCACAGGCTATTAACAGCTCAAGATACTGACTTCTCGTCTAAACAGAAACTACTAGGAACAGAACAACTTTCCGATCTTTCATGTCATTTCCTGATTACTGGCTCTTGTCAGAAGAAGTTTCTTCACTGATTCCCATTGAATATTGAGGTGTACTCAAGACATTACTGTTAGGTTGACCGGAAAAATAAAATTGCATAGCTACTCTGGGAGGAATCCCAAAATAATATTACTGCCAAATTTGGATCTTTGTCCGATTGGGACTATACAAACAACATCCTTCGGGACTAGGAGGAACTGACTGACTGGCAACCACATGTTTGTACTATTGTGAATATTGTTAAATCAGATAGCAATCTATGGAAAGCTACATAAAGTTTCCATGTGTGCAATTATCTTTCTCTGATGATAACACTAAATTATCTAAATCTGATAAGAGAGCGGTGAATGAGATAGCTAACTCCACCAATTCCACATTTTCACTGATCCGTCTGTACAGAAATTCTTATTCCTTAAGCTGCAACAGTCACTCAGGTTAAATTTGATGCAACCTCTTGGATAGAAATATCAGCTTACAGAATCCCTGTACTACCAAGCAGATCAATATCATTCTTCTTCATGGTGTAGTTTCAATTCAGTGAGGCTGACTTGCTGTACTACTGGGGTCATAGAGCGATCTTCTCAAATTCACTCAACAATGCACGAACATAATCTGAATCTGCCGTTTGCCACTTCAATTGTCATCAATCTGCACTTCTAAGAGTTGATTTTTGGTAGGACACTTGACTACTCAAGAATAAGAGACTGATTCTGAAATCTTTTCTAGCTTCATCCAATAAATTCTGGATTAAACTTTTCATAGTAGCCAAACCTATCACCAAGCAGTCCTTACTCGAGGCATAATTCTGACTGAGTTACTAAGCTGGCCTACCGTCTTGTATTACCATTAAAAATTTCTCCCCGATAGAGTTGGTTGGAACATGTCAGAGACTTGGATGTACGAGTGCGACAAACAATATCAGTGGATTTACAGACTTATGGCATAACATTGTTCTGTGAGACATAGCCTTCATAGCTACCAAAGAGTCATTTTGAACTGAAGATTAGCGTTTCAATGACCGAAACTAATCAGTTGCCTCTCAACACTAAAAAGCTCCAAGGTTTCAACTTTTACCGCACACATAGTCACCACCAAAGTCAGTAGAGAATCAGACACATCTGAGAGGATTGGTTGACTACAAGATCATCATGCAGATATATATTAAGTTTAGATAGAAAACTTCTGGACCTCATGTATCTGGTTCAATAACATATCATCTCTATTGCTCATCGTTCAGCTGATACTTGCCCATTTTTAAGAATTTCGTGCCACTTTGCTTCACTATGACCATATATGTTGTTCAGTCCTTGTTGCTCATCAAACAGAGTCCTTTGTCTACCACCTCTTACAGTCTGCTACTGCTTTCATCTTTGACCGATTCTTAAAAAGAACATCCTTCTTGCCATTTTCAGAAAGAAACACTGCCTTATCCGAGCCGACATAAGGATTTTTCTGAAGGAATATAGGAGATAATCAAGCAGAACGCATCACGAAAGATAACACATTGGCATAGTTCCATAATGAATCTTGATTACAAACCATGATACCAGCGCGTGCCGAGCAGCACAACCATGTGTCTGCAGCCACAGGAGGCTCCCGGTTCGTCGTGGCACCATTAGTTCTTAACCAAGACACCATTATTGAATCCACAACCATTGAGAAATCCCACATGACGTAGATAAATGTTGCATGGATAAACATCACACGCAAGGCATAAGTTGGCAAAACAAGAATGATCACAAGGTTCAAAAATCAGCAAGGAGGTGATTTCAAGGATAAAACATGGCACAAGACACAAGAATTCGTCTGGTGCACACCAACGTCATGACAAGACGAAAGATTTCATGAACTGGATTTGGCCAAGCAGCAACAAAAGCAACTGAGGGGATACATAGGTTTGGGCATGGTCTCCATAACTGGGCAAGACAAGCTATGGTCAAAGGCTGAGGTTAACCAAAACAAAACTTGGCTAGGCCAAAACAAACAAGGGCCTTCACAGCAAAGGATACAAACATCTATGGCTTGGCAACACTTAAGACCAAACTTGGATCTACAGGTTGGTTAGAGACATGGCTACACAACAAGCATAGGCATACCATGGTTTGGCATCTAGGATTTTTGGAAGGTTACTAGGGCTAACTGGTCCAACAAAAGGGCATGGACAAGCCTAGGTTCAGGTTTTTGGCACAAGCATTCTAACCATCAAAACTAGACACACAAACACAGGCCCTTAAGCAACCTGGGTTCAACTAAAGGCATCTCGGAAGGTCAAGAGGGCTTGGTCATGACTCTAACCGAAGGTTGGCAAACCACTCATGCACTCACCAAGGACAACGGTTTGACTAGCCAAGGTACCACATGCAAGGCATAAGCTAGCAAACAAGGATGATCACAAGGTTTGGAAAATCACTAGGATGCGATTTCCAGGACAAACATGGCACAAGATAACAACGATTCGTCTGGTGCACATCAAGGTCATGACAAGATGAAAGATTTCATGAATTTGATTCGGCCAAGCAGCAACAAAAGAGCAACCGAGGGGATACATGGGTTTGGGTAAGGTCTTCGCAACTGGGCAAGACAAACTATGGTCAAGGCTAAGGTTACCAAGAACTAAAACTTGGCTAGGTCAAAACAAACAAGGGCCTTCACAACAAAGGGTACCAAAACATCTATGGTTTAGGCAACACTCTAAGGCCAAACTTGGGTCTACAGGTTGGTTAGAGGCATGGCTACACAACAAGCATAGGCATACCATGGTTCATGAACTAGGATTTTTGGAAAGTTAGTCAGGGCCAACTGGTCCAAACAAAAGGTATGGGCATGCATAGGTTTAGGTTTTTGGCAGAATCATTCTAAACCATCAAAACTAAACACACAAACACAAGCCTTTAAGCAACAAAGGTTCAACTAAAGGCATCTCGGAAGGTCAAGAGGGCTTGAGCGCGATTCTAACCGAAGGTTGACAAACCACTCATGCACTCACCGAGGACAAAGGGTTTGACTAGCCAAGGTACCACTTAGGTAACAACACATCTACACACAGCCTTAACAAGCATTTGGATCACAAAACATTCAGATAAAGCACCAACACTAACCACCACGCTTAAACAAGACAAGCATCTATCTATAGCACGCAAGCAAACTTAGACATGCAAAACATGGTAGATAGATGTTGTCACACTTTTACTTCCTGTTTACTAGATTGGAGCATAACCCTATATCTAGGAGCAAACATACCAAGCAAACTAAGGCATACTTGTTTCGTAACTACAAGCAGTTTACAACTTTAACTTAACTCACTTATCCAGCAGATAAAGCTATCAATCAAGCAACAAGCTCATGCATAGGCCACATTCCAAAAAGGAATAAACAGACACTAGGTAGCAACAACTAACAAGCAGCATGCAACACTTGATTTTTGGGTACAATCAACAACAGCTTAAACATTCTAATCATGTTAGAAGGGCTAATATTGCAGCCACTTAAATTTGTTGCAAGCTTTTAGTTTTACAAGCATATGACTAGCAAAGATTAACGCTAGGTTAGAGAGCAATTATAAAGCATGGTGCACATAAAAACATAATTCTAGGCATAACCACGTATAAAAATAGTTTGTATACATCCTAAACATGTTAGACAGTTCATGATTAGCCCAAATTAAATTTCTTACACACACTTGTTACTTTACCTAATTTAGCAAGGTGAGACATAGAGCTGTTTCAATCTACTCCCAGAGAATTCTAGGAATATTATGGTAGCTCACTCATGTATTTAGTAGGCTATTACTAGTATTACAATCTATTTGAGCAAGTAAAACAGCCTACACAAATCTAGCAAGTAAACATGCTTAAAACATCTTAAACAAGTTTATGCTATTTAATATTGTCAACAGCAAGTTCTACATTTTTCTTGCAGCAATATGATACTATTGAGGTATGAAAATTAGTTTCACAACTTCTAATTCATATAACTCTAGTTCTCACTATTGCAAGAAGACAAGCAGGAAACAAGATTACATGATTATAACATGATAAAGCAACTAAACAACAGGTCTTGGTACCTTTTCTTGTTAAAGCATGTTAAAGCTAACAAAACTGGAATTACATGTTTAGGAAGCACTTAGCATACCCAAACAAAACTGCATACAAAACAGGCTCAAACAGCAAGTTTTATTGTTTCTTTAGGTGGAGCATTTCAAACAAAACTAACCCAATTGGTTTCACCCTAAAAGGAAGTTTCCTAGCTCAACACATGGAACCTACAAGCTTAGCACAGTTTTGCCATGCAAGCAAGATAACATCACACAAGCCATTTAGTTAATACAAGACATTTCAACATAGGGGAACTTTTAACAGTTAGAAGCTTATTTTCTAACTACTCTTCTAGCATATAGGAAGCATAGCAAGACAACACACAATCATGATGAGTAAGACCACACACAATCATGATGAGCTAGCAGGGTTATCTAAACAACATCATACAGGCGTTTACCTCTAGTCTAGACAAGCAATCACTTATCTAGATGACATGGAAACACTCATATAAAACCTTGCACACTACCAAACATCATGAGCAAGACCATATTACATCTAATTCAGGGCAACATACCTCATCAAACAGAAAATTTATTTGTAACTTTTACAAGCAAGCTAGTTTACAACAAGTTTTCATCATTACACGAACAAAGGTGGGGAAGCATTTGATGCACAAACAACTATCAAGTTTTATTATTACATTAGTCACACTTGACAATAAGTTGTTTATTATTAGAACAAAGGTAAGAGAAGCATGTTCATGAGCAATGCACAACAAGATGTATGCTCGTCCTATACGTCCTTACAAATTGCCAACCTGAGGTAGCAATCGCGTTCTAGGTCGGTGGCATAGCACGCACTCTCGATATAGCTAATCATCAACTATACATACGCATTCGAGGTTAGCGTACCTGCAGAAAATCTCATTTCAGCTCATTCCCACAACAGATATAAATACATTGCAGGAATTTAAATCTAGATACTATCTTAGGCGCATACCCAGTATACACGTAAGTAGTATATGCACCCATCAGAAAAGTATTACTCCCACAATTAAATACCTTCACCCGCATTCGTGTGCTTACGAGTACAGGTTCCAGTACCAAACTAGCTCTTCCCTAGACCAACGGTTGTTTGGTCATGCTCTCATAACTCACACTTACCTGAGCGTAGGTGCGACGTTGCATAAAATAAATTCAACTACCCCACATATATGAGTACATCATATGTGAGGGCTACCTCCAACATTAGACCACAGGGTAGCATAGTGTGGTCATCTACACGTACCTTTTCAGTCGACATGTCGTTGCAAGAAAGTAAAAACCCCCAAAGTTAGTATTACTTAACTAAGCCACCTGAAAGTCCTAAGTTGGGCATAACTGGAGGTTGTCGCTAGCACATAGTTTACAAATTAGGTTTTGACAAACTTGCCTACTAGCTAAAGATTTTTAGATAAAATAGGTTTTTCAAAACAAAACTTTGTTTTAAAACCATGCACATGACAGTATTATGCTTAACCTTGCTCTGATGCCAGCTGTAACAGAACCGACCAATTTATAAGAGCACAAGTGCGAAAACCTCCGCCGAAGCAGCTGAATTAGCACACTTGAGCCCATATAAACCCGGTAGTCCGGAAATCTCGAAGGATTTCAAACATTTCAATATTCAGCCAAGATCGCATGGTCAAGAAAATACAAATCATGTCCACGGAGCTTGTAGCGGAAATAATATTACAATAGAGTTCACAAATAATAATACAAGTTGAGTTCCATTTAATTTAGAAGAAACAACATAGCTTTGAAATGAATATCATAACATAGGTTGAAATACTTTGCTAGCTTGCGTACTGACTTAACCAATTTTTGCAACCTGAAAACTGAGTTGTACTACATCTTGCGAGCTCGTTTTCGCTATTTTTGGAACCGATCCAGGTCTCGGCCGTAAAACGAAATTTGTTCCTCTCGATCTGTACTACAACTTTCGTTTAAGGCGCTCTAACATGCGAACATCCAAAAATACCGTTCAACGCCGGTCAAAGCAATCACCCGGGTAGGATCCGAATTAGGGTTTCTCGTCAGTCGGAACATTTTCTGGCCATCTGCTCAACACGGAGCTTTCATAACTTTTGACCGTGAGTTCATATATATTTGATTGGGCATAATCGCAGCACTTGATTACACTCAAATGATTTTCTTTAGTTAATCAGCTGGTACAGGCAAAACTGCGACTCGTCATTTCATGTGACTTTTTGATTCCAAACTTCACGAAACTTTTTCACCAGTTACTATAGACAGGAATGGAGGTGGGTCACATGAAAAAAATCCATGTTTAGCATAAATCTTGAATATTCATAAATTGACGATCATTATTAACTGGCTCCATTAATTATTTCCCGAATAATTCAAACGGAGGTTCTGCCTCTAGGATCGATCCTCGCACATCTATCATTACTGATAAATCTTGAATTTAGTTCTTTATCGTTGCTTGATATACCAAGTCTGTGCTCAACGGACTGCATAACTGATGGCGAACACCTAGGGTGTTACACCTGCCTCGCCGAAGTCATCTCCCCCTCGCCTGATGGTGTCGCTCCCACATGTGCAGCTAGTGCTCGCTGGAGATGCTGCTTGAACGGAACCCCAAGTCATGGGATCGGGTCCGTGAGCCGAAATGCTCTCTCGACGCTCCTGTTCTCCTGCACACTCAAAAGCAGAAGAAAACACAAGGCATTGTCTCGTCTAGTGTGACCTCAAGGTCTCCACAAAACGGTTAGTCACATAATAAGCATAAGGTGAACTCTCAACAAAAAGAGATCTACCTATGAATGATACCGCAAGGAGATTTGAACTCAAACTAGTCAAAACTACCATGCAACAGGATAAAGCACTATGGAGCAAAATGCAACCTAGAGACATGATCAACCCAAACACAGCCTAAACCTCAACACACGCTACAATGCAAGATAATGATAGGAATAGATCCAAAAGCATGTAACATGATAAAATTGTGGAAAGGCCAGTGCTCAAACTAATCATATCAACAGGATACATGTAGCTAACCAAAACTAGCACCTAAAAAGTGACACCTAATGAACATCATACCACGACAAATCAAGCTCATGGAGTAATATGGTAAAACATGGGACAATGTTCATGAGGATCACAAACTAGCATGAAAAGTGGATTAACCACCAAAGTTGTACACAAAGCTAGCATGATATACAAGATAGCACATGCTAGACTAAAACAAAACATGATACAAAAGAAAATGTACATGCAAAAACTATACAAGTGAGCACATGACAGTCCATCTCATACCACAAGAAATAGCACATGGATGTACAAGGTATGAGTGTATAAGAAAGCTCACCAAGCTGCAAAAGCCTCTTTGGAGGCAATTCTAAGCGAGGTGTAGAGAACCATCAAATCTTGGTCACATCTAAAAGACCAAGTCCCATCAGGCGCATGTTCTACACCCCGCGTCCTCATATCTACACACAAGAAGACAAAGTATCCCGAGTCTTGGATCCCGAAGGGTTAGCAAGCATATACTTGGGAACCTAAGACTTGGTCACAAAACTCAACTTATCTTGTGGGTTAGCATGATACAAATGCTGGTTCAAATGCAATTGTGAAACACCCTTGGAAGCATTCCTCAAAAGGACAACTCGAGGAGAAGAACGAGTCGTACCTCGAGAAAAGAGGCAAACATCTTCCAAGGTTTTTGTAGAAGAACCAATAGAAGCACCATGAAAAGCATGATGTGGACCAAGAGAGGAAGCACTAGAGGCATGTCCACGATCATGACCTAACCCACTAGAAAAGGAGTCATAAAACCCATCAACAAAAAGGGGCTTCTTACTAGGAGCACAAGCGTTCATGCCATGAGAAGGGCCATGAACCACCAACTTCCTAGAAGAGCGAGCTTGGCGCAAGCATTTGGCACGCCGATAGCAAAAGCTTTCTTGATGCCCATCTTTTTCACAAAAAGAGCAATGGTACAAAGGCCTGTCAGAAGACACACCATTCTCCGACAAGTGAGAAGTCCCTTGGGACTTAGAACAAGAAGCATCAACAACAGATTTGGTGCCAACACTAGGAGCACACGTGCCATGGGAAAGGCTACGCGGCTTCCTAAAAGCCTTAACTCGAATTCGTCGCTCGTGTTTGACACGGCGGAAACAAAAATCGAATGAGTGTCCATCCTTCTTGCAACAGGTGCAATGGAAAACCGGATTGGGAGCACAAGTCCCAAAATATGAGAAGCACCCTTATCAAGAGAAGTCCCTTGGACATCACTCGAAGAAACAGCAAGGTTAGGAGTAGCTATGAAAGAGTTATCTGAAACCTTGGCACGAGTGCTATCGTCAAAAGACTCACGTGCAACAAAAGAACTCAACTCCGGTTGCAAAGATGCAGACTTGGAAACATCAACATCGGAGTTGGAAGAAATGCGTGACTCAAACGACTTAGCACAAAAGCTCTTGCATCTTTTGGCCAAAACCTCATTTTCAAACATGAGGCGGTCACAAGTACTGAGTGTTTCTCAAGTTTTCCATCTCCTTTTCAATGCACTCAGCATATGTGGTATGCAAGAGCTCAATCTCCTTCTCAAGGTTGGCACTCATATCATTGTGCTCAACCAACTTAGCGCTCATATCATCGCGCAAAACTTTCAAAGCCAAGACTTCATTTTCTAAATCAATGCATGATGTGCACATGAAATCAGTGGAAGGAACATCACCATTCACATCAAGCAAAGAATCATGAATAGCACAAGAAGTAAGGCAAGCATTTTTATTCAAAGAGCACAAGCTACAAGGCCTAGAATTTATCTCATCAATTTCAGCCCTAGCATGCTCAAGTTCATCTACACATGTGGTGTGAGTCAATTTTAATTTATTAATTTCAGCAAGCAAAGACTCACAAGAAACACATGGTAACAAAGCATTTGACTTAAGCAAGGTTATTTCAGTTTTAGCACATTCAAGATCATTGCACAAGTTAATGCAAACTAAGCATGGTTTGGAAGCATTGGATATCAATATTTCATTTTCAGATCTTAAGCTAGCAAGAGAAAAGCATAGCTCATCATTCTTCCTAACCATGTCACTACAAGAGGTGCAAGGTGAAGATGCACTAGACTTCCAATGAAAAAGACCATTTTTTAGCCAAGTGATGGAGCAATTCAACTTCTCAATCTTTCTACGCAAGGTATCACAAAGCTCATCATATCTAACATTATCATCACAACAAGCTTCAAATCGTTGAGACAAAGCCCCAAGACTAGCAACAAGTGTACCTTTCTTGGCCTTGCCAAGTTCATGTACAAGATCCTCCGTTGAATGCTCATCATCTCCTAGAAAGTCCAGCAAAGCCTCCACCTCTCGTTCCGTCTCAAGAACCGCACTCCTCCTTCTTGCCAAAATGTCATCCTCGGTCGCATGTCCAAGACTCAAAACCTAAGGACAAAGACACACTGGAAGAAGAGCTTGGTGCCATCTCCAAAAGCACCGTTAGTGTTAGCCAAAACACAAGCTCAACACCTCGACAAGCAAAGTCGGAAACAAAATAGCTCTCAAAAGGTCGCCTTCGCGGATCCGGAACCGGTTAAGGTAGAGAGATCCTTAACTGGCTCTGATACCAATTGAAGCACCGAATTGGCGACCAGAGGGGGGATGAACGGGAGCCTCAAATTTCTTCTCGAGAAATGATGGCCCTTGTCCAGAAAATCACCCCAAAAGCGAAGACTCAAACAACCGGTGAGTTCACGACCTATGAATAGGTGGATACCCTAGGAGATGTCCTAGAGGTACAGCGGAACTATCGAAGAACCCCCAAAACCAAGCGCCAAAGCAATAGGGCAAAAACCGCACAAGCAAGCTCCTAGAACAATTGAACCTCCGATAACGGAACACCCCACTCCTACGGAGAAGTGGAAAGTGTTCGACCAAAAATACTTAGGCCAACTGGTGGCAAAAGTACCTTGGAAAGATCCTTATGAAGTTAGGAAACTAACACAACAAACGGATCTCAAATCGGAGCTCGAACGCAAAAGATACGGACGCTAGAACCGTCAAAACTCTGAAAGAGGAACACTTAACTCCTATGGAGAAAAAGGAAGTGTCCAACCAAAAATACTTTGACCAATGGTGTCAAAAGTACTTTGGAATGATCCTTAAGAAGTTAGAAAACCAACGCAATAAACGGATCACAAATCGGAGCTCGTACGCAAAAGATACGGACGAAATCAGCAAAACTGTGCAGTCGCGGACTGTCCGCTAGTGAACCGAGGATTGTCCGCTATTGAACCCCGGACAGTCACCGGAATGAGTCCTAGATAGTCCGCCGTTCAAAAATGAAAACAGCGACCCTCGCTGCCCGTTAACAGCCCCGACCCCCGAACAGTCCGGGGATGAGTCCCGGACAGTCCGCCACTGTCCAGAAAGCCCAAAAACAGCTCGGGACAAAACCAAAATCGCATGGATCTTCACCAAATCGAACGGGTCTGCAACCAAACTTCTCCCAAGTGTTCTTCTACGTGTTGGAAAGCTAATCCTAGGATACCATCGCTCCAAACCAATTAATCCATGAGAAATCGGAAGAGCACTAGAAAAGGGGGAAGAACGAAGAACGAACGCGATTTTGACCCGATCTATGTGCTCGTGAGGTTAGAGGGGAAATCCTTCGGTGGAAAGAAGGAGCTCACGACATAGAACAATTGATTCAAACGGAATCGCAAATCGTCGCTCAGAGAGGGAGAATGAGGCAAATCTCCGAGAAGGGGAAAATCGAAAACGCGAAGAACAAAAACGTGATTCGATCCAAATGGCAGCCAACAAAGAGCAGGGGCGAAAATGATCCTTGGATTGCTACTAGATGAAGAATTGTGTAGCACTCTATGTCGGGTTACAAGCCACTCCTCGCAACACAAAGCGTGGATGGCGAAAAGCTCAAGAACAAGAGCCGGTCTCTCCTCTCACCCAAGCCTCCTCTCACCTAAACAAAATGAGAGTGACACCTCCAAGGATGGGCTGCCCTAACCAGCCCCCTTCATATATATAGGCACACGTACGAAGACCAAAATGCCCTCTCATGAAGTACTCAACCCAAATACCCCCTAGGGGTAAAACTGTCCAACCCTAGCAATTTTTATCCGATGGCCACGCCCGCACATCCGGTAGCTTCGCCTCGACGCGACCTCCCTGATGCCGCCATGTGCCGTCATGTCGACCACCGCGCCTTCCTCGTGGATAGCATTGCCGCCGCGCCAGCCTCTCCATGCCACCACGCGTCGACCGTCCTTTTGGACCTTCCCCCGGTTTTGAGGCCCAAACCGGGAAACCTGCCGACCCAGGTTTTGAGGCCCAAACCTAGCAAACCGTCCACCCCGAGTTTTGAGGCCCAAACTCGGAAACCTGCCAGCCCAGTTTTTGAGGCCCAAACCTGGAAACCGTCCATCCCGAGTTTTGACGCCCAAACTCGGAAACCGGCCACCCGAGTTTTGAGGCCCAAACTCGGAAACCATCGAGGATAGCTTTTTGAGGCTCAGCTACCGAACCCGCATCGTAGACGAGATGTGGTTCGCACATGCCGACCACCGGCACTGATGCCGATGCATGTCCAGCCTCCACACCGGGCACAACGCCTTCACCTTCCTTCTTGACTCGGCCGACGACACTTGCGCCGCACGCAAGCCCGTGTCCGACCTCCTGCCAAGTGCCACGACGCCATCGTCTTCATCCCGACTCGGCCGATGCACCGCATATCCCCATGTGCTCTCGCTCGCCGATGCCACGTGCCAGCTACCACAGCTGGTCCTCTGGCCCTCTGGTCCGTCGGTCCAAGCCTCACGTCCGCCCTTCACCGCTCTAGGTACATCGTCATGGCATGTCCGCCGCACGGCACGCCCATCCTTCACCGTTCCCGGTCCGTCGGCGCGGCACATCTCTACTTGACCTTCACCTCGCCATCGACCACTATATCCGAGCTCAACACCTGCACATCAACACAGCCAAGAGACACATGTTGCACATACACACCAACACAAAAACACCACAACTCAACACTACCGGTTAGTCGTAAACATTAAGAGCATAGCGAGATATGGACTAAACCGGGAAAAGCCTCAAACCTTCCTCATCAAAGTCAATCATTCATCATATATGTTCTCATAGCCTGTTGCTCGTCCTCGAGCAACAATGCGGTTTAAGCATTAAGCATGAAATAGATAGCAACTTAAGATGTATACAAGTGCATATTGTATAGTGAGAAATAACTTAGTGTATATCATTAATCATAGCAATGTGGGGCTTATAGCTTTTCACTTCAAACATGCAAGAGTGAAATAAAGCAGTAGATAGGAAACTTTTATCTTGCTTAGATTTGACTAGGATTCCGTCTGGAGGTTTTTTAAGGTTTTCAAAAGAAAACTTGCTTAAGTCCTCCAAGATTCACTCAATCACTCAATGGTGTTTAAATCCTCACTTAGGCCAAAATGTAGCCTCTCCTATTTCTAAAGAATGATATGTGGAGTTATAGGTAGGCTAAGAATCATGAGCAAATTGTCTAATCTTTATTGCTAAGCTAGACACTCAAATCATAAGGAGCAGCAAATCATAAAAATTGATCAAGATGTGCATGTGTGGTTATGTGGAAGTGTATAGAGAAATATTTCATAATCCTTCCTAGTTAATTTCTGGGGTCTAGAGCTAATGATAACTCTCTCTCTCTCTTTTTCGATACAGAGTGAGTAGACAAAAATGTGTCCTCACATTTTCTTAGGACATAGTCTTCTCTTGAGCTACTTTGCTCTTTTTTATATATATCTCTCTCTTTTTTTTTAGCTCTAGATTTCCCCAGATTGTCTATAGGAAAGGATTTTTGAAATGAGTAGGGAAAGAGAGAGAAATGCTTATTCCCAGTGTAGGAATAGCATAAGGCTAGCAATGGAATGTTTGGCAAGGTATTGCACATCTCCAGTGTAGAGAATGAGCAATTTATTTGGTGGTTGCAAACTTCCAAAGTGGAGAGTAGGCAATTTATGGTGGGTGTGTGAATCTTGATCAAAAGATATGATAAGCTTCTCTACTAAGATCTATGAGGTCTAACAAAGCTCAACACAGACAAAGCTCTTTGTGGTTTTGACTAACAAATATTTGGCTAGTGGTAGGATGGGATAAAATCCAGGACGAACTTTTAGCAAGGTTTTCATGATTTTAAAAAGAAATTCTCCAGATTTTGTCCTAATTTCACCTTAGCAAGTTTAAAGAATTACTCCATTTCTTACTAATTTTATTCACTAAGCATGATTTCAGTTAAAGCATGTGCAACCCACAAAAGCTACAACTTAGATAAAACTAGTTATTCAAAACATAACAATAGCATTTGCATGACATATTTCATTTCTTATTCAGGTTCCCACATTTTTAAGCAGATTTTATCATTTTCATTCATGGGATAATTACTTAGGCAAGCATATAGCATTCAAAAGATATAGAATTTAAGAACAGAATATAAAGTGTAGGCTTGAGACATACCTTATTGGAGCGGGAGTCTCTCCCAAGCTGGCTTCTTGCTTGGTAAAAGATCTTCTTCTTGTCAGACAGAGCTCTTGTTTTCATTTTATTAAAAAGGAAACTATCAAATGTTGTGAAAAGGGAAACTATCCTAATATGATATTTTATTATTCTAGCTAAGTTAATATATACTTATGCATATAACTAATGATAACTGGTGATTTTTTTTAGTTACATGCATGACATATGTTATTTATTTGAAAAAGGGAAATTTGAAGGGAAAAAAATTAAAATTAAATCCATACCTTAGGTCCATGGAATTTCATCATTATCGGGTGGATCTTCTTCCTTGGGTGCTTCTTCTTTAAGTACTTCATCGTCTTCTTGATGAGGACATCAACACTAGCGATACATCCTCTCCGACACAACCTATAGCTGGTCCTCTTACTCGTGCTCGTGCTCGTCAACTTAATCATCAAGTGAGTTCCTCGATAAGCTCTTGTCCATCTTGTTTAGACAATGGAAACACGTGCACTCTTGTTTTGATTAGGAACCGAGGAGAAGACCGAAAGGGAGAAGGACTCGCGCTAGCTGGATTCGGACTGCAGCAAAGCGGCAACTTGTGACCGTCACCACGGTTGCATACGGATTCGGATTCAGGCGCTTCAGGACTTGTTGGAAAGCTTATCAAGTCTACTTTCATATGAATCAAGTCCCACGTCAATACCTCTTCGGCAGCAGCAGCAATGATCCAATTACCGTCGATAGGTCTTGCTGTCCAGGGTGCTGCGTCACCTCATTTTGGGCTGATGGCCCATGTATCAAGTTGGGTCCATTAGGGACGCGTCCTAGGGTTGGAGGACGACCCCAACACCCCTTTGGTCGTCAATCCATCTACTTATATCCCTCTAGAGCCGCCATGGTCGGGTTGGGTTTTGTTTAGATCAAGTTTAGCCTTCGCTACTTGCTTGTAGGCGCGCGTGCTGGATCAGCCGCCCGTCTCCTTGTCTTCGGAAACCCATTGTTGATTAAGATTCAGTTTGAAACCTTCAATTTCATCTTGCAATTCAGTGCTTGTTTCCTCGTTCTTGCTAGTTCTTCGATTGCTTGCAGGACGGGAGCCCTAGGGGCTCGTTGTCGCGCTCCACAAGATCGAGACGACTATTGGATGTGGTGTGTCGGTTGCTAAGGCGCAGTCTTGAGGGCTATAGTAGGGCCGTGAACGTCATCTCCATCCACCAATCGAGTTATCCCCCGTTTCTCATCGAAAGATCTGGCAAAAACCCTAGTGGGTTCGCATCAGTTGGTAATCAGAGCAAGGTTGTTCGGTGATTGACTTCTAGTCCTTTGCTATTTTAATTATTTTCCTATAGTCCAGAAAAGCCAACAAAAAAAATAGTAGATTAGTTTTCCATAATCCTTTTAAACCTTTGTACCTTGGCTAGTACCATTTAGTTAGGGCTTGTTGAATTTGCGTTACTTCGGTTTGTGTCAAGTTGCTGGTCTTAGTGTCTAGTCCTTAAGAGTTTCGAGTTCTTGTCACCATCTATACACAGCCGAGTTTTACCATATCTTGTCATTGTCCAATCTGTGGTGAAGTCGGAATTGAGCCATGGTCTTTGTCGGGATCGAGTTAAGTTCCAATCTGAGTTCCACCAACGTAATCAAAAGGAAGCCGAGTAGAACTCGACAATAGGTGGAATCTGTTCTGTGGTTTGTTCTGAGTGGGAAACCGAGTAGAACTTGGAGTCCGCTTGTTAATATATCCTGAACTCCGACTACATGATCCAAAAGAAAGATAACTTCATACTTGTCTCGGCCTTACTCTAGAGAGAGAAAGAGAGAGAATTGCTCTTTCGGAAAAAGTGTGTGTAGCGAATTGCTCTTTTGTATTCTTTTATTCATATAATCAGTTTTTTGAGGTTGCCCAAAAAAAAGAAAAAAAAGAGAAAAAAAGAAAGAAAAAATAAAAGATTCAAAAGAAAAGGGGTTGTTTTTCATATTGATTTTAGGACTGTTCCACTTTGTTTTCGTGGGTGTACTGTGGTTTCCTTTGTGTCCAGGCTCGCGTCTCTAGCACGGTCTAGCCTAGGACCAGCAAAGTACCGCTGTCGAACGTTTATTCAGCTCGCTTTTATAACTAACGTGGTGCTAGTTCGTTCCTTGTTTCAGCCCACCTATCGCTCCACATACTCTACAGCTTGACAGGTCTTGTGCTGTAGCACCGATACACTTCATCCACAGCTGTAGACTTGTTGGTAGACGACCCCTCCTATCAAGCAAGGTAAGAATTGGTAAGAACTTGTGTAACAAGTTGAGTGTGAGCGACTTGCTGTAGCTACATCCTAGTAGTTGTAGGGCTTTTATTTCTTCACTTGCCTTTCTTGTTGTCTTTGTTTTTGAACCATGACAGGGGCAGATGATGATAACGAAATACCACATACACCTCGCACTAAGGGCATCATACAACATTTTGAAAGGAAAGTGAAGCTGCACACAGAGGGACTTGATAACGACTTGCAGGTGACAAATGAAAAGCTGGGGCAGTTGGAGGCTACGCAGATTGCGACAAACAACAAGCTTACGAGTTTGGAGGAATCCGTTGCTAGTGTGGACAAAAGCCTTGCTGCTCTCCTAAGGCGATTTGATGACTTCCACACCGAAGATAAAGAGAAGTGTAAAGAAGAAAAGGAGGGAGATCGAGAGCATGGTAGTCATGAAGATGACTACACTGCTGATACTGAACATGATGATCAAGACACTCGTGATCGACGTCGTCTACGTCACAACCGTAGAGGTATGGGTGGCAACCGCCGACGCGAGGTACACAATAATGATGATGCTTTCAGTAAGATTAAATTTAAGATACCTCCTTTTGATGGTAAATATGACCCTGATACCTACATTACTTGGGAGATTGATGTTGATCAAAAGTTTGCATGTCATGAATTTCCTGAGACTACACGTGTTAGGGCTGCTACTAGTGAGTTTACAGATTTTGCTTCTGTTTGGTGGATAGAATATGGCAAGAAAAATCCTAATAACATACCTAAAACTTGGGATGCGCTGAAACGAGCCATGAGAGCTAGATTTGTTCCATCTTACTATGCCCGTGATATAATAAATAAGTTGCAGCAATTGAGACAAGGTGCTAAAAGTGTAGAAGAATATTATTAGGAATTACAAATGGGTATGTTGCGTTGTAACCTAGAGGAGGATGAGGAACCGGCTATGGCTAGATTTTTGGGTGGGTTAAATCGGGAAATTCAGGACATCCTCGCTTACAAAGAATACAATAACGTAACCTGTTTGTTTCATCTTGCTTGTAAAGCTGAAAGAGAAGTGCAGGGACGACGTGCTAGCGCAAGGAGTAATATTTTTGCAGGGAAGGCTAATTCATGGCAGCAACGCATGACTACAACTCCATCTACACGTATTTCTACTCCATCATCTAGTGACAAGACTCGAGCTGCCCCCACCAATTCAGTTGCAAAGACGATGCAAAAGCCTGCTGCGAGTACTTCATCCGTGACATCGACGGGTAGAACAAGCAACATACAATGTCACCAGTGCAAGGGATATGGGCACATGATGCGTGACTGTCCAAACAAGTGAGTTATGATTGTCAAGGATGATGGTGAGTGCTCATCTACTAGTGATTTTGATGAAGATACACTTGCAGTGCTTGTGACTGACCATGCAGGTAATGAAGAACAAATAGAAGAACATATTAATGCAGGTGAAGTGGACCACTTACTTAGTGCACAAATTGAGAAGGCGGAGCAAAATCAGCGACACACTTTATTCCAAAAAAAGTGTGTCATCAAAGAGCGATCCTGCCGCATGATCATTGATGGAGGTAGCTGCAACAACTTGGCAAGCAGCGATATGGTGCAGAAGCTTGCCCTCAACACCAAACCACACCCGCATCCCTACTACATCCAATGGCTGAACAACAGTGGTAAGGCAAAGGTAACTAGACTTGTGAGAATCATTTTTTCCATCGGATCCTACAAAGATATTGTTGAATGTGATGTTGTGCCTATGCAAGCTTGTAACATTCTGCTAGGTAGACCTTGGCAATTTGATAGAGATTCTATGCATCATGGTAGATCAAATCAGTATTCTTTTCTATACCATGATCGCAAAATTGTGTTGCATCCTATGTCCCCTGAAATTATTATGCAAACTGATGTTGCTAGGGCTACTAAAGCAAAGAGCGAGAGGAATAAAAATGATAAATCTGTAATTGATAACAAAGATGAGATAAAACTGAAAGGACGTTGTATGATAGCTACCAAATCAGATATTAATGAGTTCAATGCATCCACTTCTGTTGCTTATGCTTTGATATGCAAGGATGCTTTGATTTCAATTGAGGATATGCAATGTTCTTTGCCCCCTGCTGTTGCTAACATTTTGCAGGAGTATTCTGATGTGTTTCCAAGTGAGATACCAGCGGGGCTGCCTCCACTACGCGGGAATTGAGCACCAAATTGATCTTATTCCTGGAGCATCTTTGCCAAACCGTGCACCATACAGGACAAACCCGGAAGAAACAAAGAAAATTCAGCGACAAGTGCAAGAACTACTAGACAAAGGTTATTTGCGAGAATCTCTTAGTCCTTGTGTTGTTCCGGTAATTTTAGTGCCTAAGAAAGATGGAACATGGCGTATGTGTGTTGATTGTAGAGCTATTAATAATATCACCATTCGATATCGACACCCTATTAAACACTTTAGATGATATGCTAGAACAGGCCTTTAGCCCCGGGCATGGAGCCGGGGCTAAGGAATCGGGACTAAAGGCCCGACCTTTAGCCCTGGTTCCCCGCCCCGGGGTTAAAGGGGGGACCTTTAGCCCCGGTTGGTAATACCAACCGGGACTAAAGAGGTCTCCAGCCGAGCCACGGTGGCTGGCTTCTTTAGTCCCGGTTGGTATTACCAACCGGGGCTAAAGAGGCCGCTGCTTTTTTCTTTTTTCTTTTTCTTTTCTTTTCAATTGGTTATTGTTTTTAGTTTTACAATTACATTAGGTTTTCTAATACGTATTCTTCGCTGCTAATATATTCCATTAGGCCGGTTTCAAATACGTATTCTTCGCTGGTAATAAATATATATATAAACACATAAAATTTACAATTACACGCAAATGAAATATGAAACTATATACATATATATTATAGAGCTATCTATACATATATACATAAAATATACAACATTATCCATCATGCATCCTTAACTTGATATTTACAACACAAATATTGTCTTGACTTAGAGGTCATACAAGTGTTCATCTTGGTTTGGCTTCATTGGTTCATCTTTGTTAAACCAATACTCGGTGCCAGACTTAAGGACATGGTCATTAAGGAAGCCCGCGATGGTCTCTTGAATTGCTTTGAGGCGGACCTTATCCATCACCAGGTTCTTCAACCATGTCTCCTTCAATTTAGATTAAAAGCAAAAGAAAGTATTGACATACATAATATTTATGTAAAAGCAACAAAAAATGAAATAAATTTATTTACATGTTACGTACTTGCTGACTCTGTAGAGGAGTTCTTTTTTCATACACCGTCAGGAACTCACAAACATAGTACGCACATAAATTGTTTCCCGGTGACTACCGTAGAACCCACTGTACAAGATATAAAAAGATTACTCTCGGTTGTGCGTGCGTCTGCTGAGTGATGCTAATTAAGGTAAAGAGGCAGGGAGGTAGTACAACTTACATTTAGTAGTAGAGGATCAGGAAGTTGCGCTTTCAGATCCGGACGGTGTTTCGGAACAAACCAAGCCCAAACCCTGCACAATATATATAATTGGATCAGTACTTAACTATTGTAGAGTTAAAGAGCAGGAATCAATATTTAAAGATCACATTTACCCTCGGATAATATCTATCATATCTTGGTAATCTTCTTGTGGTTTTCTCAGAGAGTCATAGATTAGCAAACGACTCTCGTGGAGATCGATCATAGTTAGTATCCAGTGAAAACTGCATTTATATTTATATAGTCAACACATATATCTTTATGTCAACCTATAATAAAATGTGCATATGATAACAAAACTCACCTAAAGTTGTAGGGGAATAGTATATATCTTTTGTCCCTTTGGTTTACGAAGAACCTCCGCAAATTCCTCTCTGTTTGAGTTTTCCTTGCATCCGAGGGAGTATTGCTTGGGTGCTTGAAGACGATATATGGATCGATGAAACCAATCTCCTTGTCATTTTTACGCCTTAGTTGTCTCATCATGTTTCTGCACATGTTTACAAACGCTTGCTAGTGTGAGGATAATTACTTATATATATACATAAGCTAAAGTGAGATTATTAAAAGAAACAATAACTTACAGGCAAAAGCAGCTGACGAGAGATTTGTCAAGAGCGCCCATGTGGTAGAGCTGATGTAACTCATTAAACTAAACATATATGACGTCATCACCACGAAAGTAATCATGGTCTCTAATTCGGACGCAAATGTAGTCATCAGCTTTTCTACCACACATCGTAAGGTACCACTAATTTAGCAAGTGCATTTGTGTACCAAGATCCCTCAGGGCCGCTGGGTTGTATAGACTTTGACCATATACATATGCCCTATGACATTTATCAACAACTGCAACACTTTTGATGCCTGCTTCTCCGAGTATGTTTTCCACATTTAAACCAGTTTCCTCCAAAAATTTGAGCAGATGCTCAGGATCAACGTCTCCATATACTTGTATGACGTCCATGTTTGAACCGTATTCATTCCCAACAACTAGATCCTGCACTGATTGCTGCTTTTGTTCCCCGAGCTATGGGACACCCTTTCCTGTTCTCTTCTTTGTCTTCTTGGCCTCCTCAAGTGATTTGCTGAGCGTGCGATCATAGTCTGATTTTGGCGAAGCCTTACGGGCAGCACGTACCTTTTTTTGGTGAGCGTCCACAGTTTGCCTTAGTTTTTTGGGACGAACAAAAAGGTACGGCTTCTCCGGGTTTTGCTTTGCTCGACCACTAGCAATGGCAGCGTCGAAGAACTTGTTCAAGTCTTTTTGCACTGCAACTTCAGTCTCCTCCTCGGTCATGTCATATGCAAGTTTAGTCATCTTGGGAGCTGGTTTTCTCACAGAGGCTGTCTTCTTCGGAGGTGGTGGGGCTGACGCCTTTGTTTGTGTGACAGGCCTCTTCTTTGTTGGCGGTGGAGGTGTTGGAACCCGCCGTGGAGATGGGGCAGGTGGCGGTGTCGGAGCCCGCTTTAGAGGAGATGGTGGGGCCGGTGGCGGTGTTGGATCACGCCGTGGGGGAGATGGGGCCGGTGGCGGTGTTGGATCCCGTCGTGGAGGAGATGGGGCAGGTGGCGGCGGTGTTGGATCACGTCGTGGGGGAGATGGGGCCGTTGGCGGTGTTGGATCCCGTCGTGGAGGAGATGGGGCCAGTGGCGGTGATGGATCCCGTCGTGTTTGATCTTGATCATCATCGCCCGCAACACTGTGATCATGTGGTGAATGCATAATTGGACTTAGGTTGGGGGATGTCCTACTGCGAAAACAACATGGTATGAGTATCCATTTATACTATTAGCTCACCAATACTATTAACTTTCGTTCACTAATTTCATACACACCTAGGGTTAGGTTGTTGAGGAGGAGGAGGTGATGTGCCAGGAATTATGATATAGCGCTTGCGCCAACATATGAATGTCTTCTCCGCTTCTCCTAATGTCTTCTCGCCATCACCTCCTTCAATGTCAAGTACGACATTGTCGTAACCTTTCACCACCCTATCCACCGAGACGCTAGCATATCCAGGAGGTATTATTGCCCCATGGCATCTTGGTGTGTTTGTAGGATCGATAGGAGATACAACACCTATACCCACCATGACTATGGCATTCCCCTGTGGAATATGCAGTTCACATGTCGTGAGAGGCTCGGTGATGTCGTCCACGAGAAAGCGCAGTGCTGCGTCTGGGACCTCTGTGGAAGCGCAACTGCTTTTCATTTGATCAAGGGGGGCTGATGTTGACTCCCGGCTCTGATGCAGATTGCCTTTTCATCGAACTTACTCCTAACTGCAGTTGCCTTTTTATTTCCTCGTTCATTTTGCCTTCAAGTGCTTTTTCTCGCTCAACTGCTTCAAGAGCCGCGGCCTGTGACTAAAGAACCATTTCCTCTAACCTTTGCAACCGCTGTGCCTCCTCCTCCTTCTTTCTCGCGCGGCTTCTATAGGTCTCTATATCCCGAGGGAAGGCATGCTCCCACGACACCTCCCCATAGCCTCTGGTTCTCCCACCATGTTCAAGATTCTCCAGGGCGTATGTCAGCTCGTCCTTGTCTCTGTTCGGCTGCCACCTGCCACTGGCAGCCATTTCTCTAGCATAAGCAAATCTTTCTGCTGCTCTATGGAGTTTTTCGCCCTACTGTATCCTTCCTGTCTGTAGGTCCAGGCTTCCTCCATGACCAAAAAACCAATACTTGGCGCGCTCAGGCCAGTTTATCGATTCTGGTTCAATGCCCTTGGCTAGCAACTATCGTTCCATTCTTTCCCAATTAGGAATGGCACTCTTGTAGCCACCTGATCCCAAGTGATGGTGGTATTGTTTTTGTCGGGCATTCTGTTGGTTCCTTCTGACCCGTGCCTCGCCCTCTTCTGATTTCTTGAATTCTACAAACTCATCTCAAAATGGCCTCAACTTGACGTAGGCCTTAGTGTTGAAATCCGGAGTTAGGTCGTTCTTGATAAATTTGTTGTATAAGGTCTTCTTCCAGCCCTGGAATAGTGTTGCCATTTTTTTCATAGCCTAGTCCCGAACTCTTGCCTTCAAATTTATATCTTCTGTTTCAAGTGTGAAATGTGCAAGGACATCTTGCCAAACCAGTTCCTTATCAAGATCAGAGACAAAACTTATATGAGGAGCACTAGTATTTTTCTTCCATTCACGAGCACTGATCGGGATCTTATCCCTTACAAGGTACCCACAGTGGCCAACAAATTTCTGTGCATGTTCTCCATGTACTTGGCCTATTTCCTCGTTGAATTCTGAGATAATGTACCGGCCATCCAACGGCTTCTTCGGACCTCGTACGGTCCTACTCTTCCCGGTAGTCGTTGTCGATCCGGAGGGCTACGTATGTAGAAACAGTAGATTATAAATACATTTATAAATTGTTTAGAATTTCATGTGCACATAGAGATTATTTTAGGTATATACCTCGCCAGTATTTTCTTGCATTATTTCTTCATAACCGGCAAAGTATTGACTGCCGTCATCTACTTCTTGATTATTGTTATCGTCACCTGCTAAATCTTGATTAGCGCCGCTATTGATTAATTCGTACATTTCCTCCTCCATGTTGTCAACTGGGTCGGCCATTTCTGCGAATAACATGGAGGATAATAAACACCATATTTCTGCAAATAACGTATATATATATATTCATAAAGACCATATTCATTTTTATTCAACACCATGTTTAGGGTTTAGGGTTTCGGGTTTCGGGTTTGGGTTTCGGGTTTCGGGTTTAGGGTTTAGGGTTCGGGTTTAGGGTTTCGGGTTTGGGGTTTAGGGTTTATGGTTTAGGGTTTCGGGTTTAGGGTTTAGTGTTTAGGCTTCGGGTTTAGGGTTTTGGGTTTAGGGTTTAGGGTTTAGTGTTTAGGTTTCGGGTTTCGGGTTTAGGGTTTAGGGTTTAGGGTTTAGTGTTTAGGTTTCGGGTTTAGGGTTTCGGGTTTCGGGTTTCGGGTTTAGTGTTTAGGTTTCGGGTTTAGGGTTTCGGGTTTGGAGTTTTGGGTTTCGGGTTTCGGGTTTAGGGTTTAGTGTTTAGGTTTCGGGTTTAGGGTTTCGGGTTTAGGGTTTAGGGTTTAGTGTTTAGGTTTCGGGTTTAGGGTTTCGGGTTTAGTGTTTAGGGTTTAGGGTTTAGGGTTTCGGGTTTAGGGTTTAGGGTTTCGGGTTTCGGGTTTAGGGTTTAGGGTTTGGGTTTTGGGTTTGGGTTTACGTGGTTTCGGGTCTAGGTTTTGACAACATTAAAAATAACATTAGGGTTTAGGGTTTAGGGTTTAGGGTTTAGGGTTAGGGTTTAGGTTTCGGGTTTGGGGTTTCGGGTTTCGGGTTTAGGGTTTAGGGTTTCGGATTTTGGGTTTTGGGTTTAGGGTTTAGGGTTTAGGTTTCGGGTTTGGGGTTTCGGGTTTAGGGTTTATGGTTTAGAGTTTAGGTTTCGGGTTTAGGGTTTAGGGTTTCGGGTTTAGTGTTTAGGTTTCGGGTTTAGGGTTTTGGGTTTGGGGTTTCGGGTTTCGGGTTTAGGGTTTAGGGTTTAGTGTTTAGGGTTTAGGTTTAGGGTTTAGGGTTTAGGGTTTCGGGTTTAGGGTTTCGGGTTTAGGGTTTAGGCTTTAGGTTTCGGGTTTCGGGTTTCGGGTTTAGGGTTTAGTGTTTAGGTTTCGGGTTTAGGGTTTCGGGTTTCGGGTTTAGTGTTTAGGTTTCGGGTTTGGGGTTTAGGGTTTAGGGGGTTTCGGGTCTAGGTTTTGACAACATTAAAAATAACATATATCCATAAAGACTATATTCGTAAAAATAACACTACTGACATGATCGAAAAGTCATATCCAAGTGATTATTCCATAAACATATCCAAGTGATTATTCCATAAACATATCCAAGTGATTATTCCATAAACATATCTAAGTGATTATTTCATAAACATATACACGACCGATATAAATAAATGTTTATATATCTAAAGACCAAATTATCTAAGTGATTATTCCTCCTCCATCTAACACAAAGGACACACCATTGATGAGAGGTCCGTAGTCTAGTTCACAAATCTCCTCTATGCGGCCGTAATATGTTTGTCTATTCCCATTTGGGTCTGTGGCATCTACGCGAACACCACTGTTTTGGTTTGTGCTCCTTTTATCTTGGGCAATGGTGTAAAATGTGTTTCCATTTATCTCATATCCTTTGTACGTGAGGATGTGCCATGATGGTTGCCTAGCCAACAAATATAGTTGCTCATCAATATTGTTATCACCTAGACATTCTTTTCGCAACCAAGTGCTAAAAGTATTCATGTGCTCACGTGTAATCCAAACATCATTCTTCCCAGGAAATTGGGATCGTAGGAACTCCTTGTGTACCTCGATATATGGATCCACCACTGATGAGTTTTGAAGAACTGTGTAGTGCGCTTTATTGAAATAATCGTTCCCCGTACCGATATATGTTTTCTTCCCTAGTGTCCCCTTTCCACACAGCCTCCCCTCGTGTCGTGATTCAGGAACACCAATCGGGTCAAGGTTAGGAATAAAGTCAACACATAACTCTATGACCTCCTCTGTCCCATAGCCCTTGGCGATGCTTCCTTCTGGCCGAGCACGTTGGTGAACATATTTTTTCAGTACTCCCATGAACCTCTCGAAGGGGAACATGTTGTGTAGGAACACAAGACCGAGAATATGAATCTCCTTGACCAGGTGAACTAGGAGTTGTGTCATGATATTAAAGAAGGATGGAGGGAACACCAACTCAAAGCTCACAAGACATTGAACCACATCATTCTGTAGAGTAGCTAGTTCTAGTGGATTAATTGGCCAGACGTACATGTGGAGGTAGAATTCCTCTTAAAGCAACCGGAAGCAATTCCGTCATAAGCACGTGGCAGTCATGCGACTTTAAGTTTAGGAATTTCTTCTCTTGCATATTTATTATTCCCTTTATATTGGAGGAGAATCCAGATGGGACCTTGATGCTGTTTAGGCATTCAAACATGATTTCCTTCTCTTCATTGCTAAGAGTATAGCTAGCAGGTCTTAAGTAATGGCGTCCATCATCTGTCTTCTCTGGATGTAGGTTGTCTCGTTCTTTCATGCGCTGCAAGTCTTGTCGTGCTTCATGTGTATCCTTAGACTTTCCATACACACTCATGAATCCTAGAAGGTTGACACAAAGATTCTTTGTCAGGTGCATCACGTCGATCGCGTGGCGGACCTCTAGTACATGCCAATAGGGTAGCTCCCAAAATATTGATTTCTTCTTCCACATGGGTGCGTGTCCCGAAGCGTCTTTCGGAACAGGTTCACTGCCCGTCCCCTTTCCAAAGACTACTTTCACATCCTTGATCATCTCAAGTATATCTTCCCCAGTTCTGTTGCGAGGCTTGCTCTGATGGTCTGTCTCACCTTTAAAATGTTTGCCTTTCTTTCTAACCTGGTGATTCACGGAAAGAAATCGACGATGGCCAAGGTACACTACCTTTCTACATTTTTCAAATATATACTATCCATGTCATCAAAACAATGTGTGCATGCATTATATCCCTTGTTTGTCTGTCCTGAAAGATTACTTAGAGCAGTCCAATCATTGATTGTTACGAACAACAATGCTCGCAAGTCAAAGTGTTCCTGTTTGTAATCATGCCACACACGTACACCTAATTTACTCCATAAAAGTAGGAGTTCCTCAACTAATGGCCTCAGGTAGACATCGATGTCGTTGCCAGGTTGTCTCGGGCCTTGGATGAGCACTGGCATCATAATGAACTTCCGCTTTATGCATAACTATGGAGGAAGGTTGTAGATACATAGAGTAACAGGCCACGTGCTATGACTACTGCTCTGTTCCCCATAAGGATTCATCCCGTCGGTACTTAAACCAAACCTTAAGTTTCTAGCGTCTTTTGCCAATTCCGGGAATTCTCTGTCTATTGCTCTCCACTGGGACCCATCAGCAGGGTGTCTCAACATCTTGTCTACCTTACGGTCTTCTTTGTGTCATCGCACCAACTTTGCATGGTCCTTGTTTCTGAACAGACGTTTCAGGCGTGGTATTATAGGAGCGTACCACATAACCTTGGCAGGAATTTTCTTCCGGGGACGTTCTTCACCCTCAACATCACCAGGGTCATCTCGCCTGATCTTATATCGTGACGTGTTACATACAGGGCATTCATCCAAATTCTCGTATTCCTTGGCACGGTACAGGATGCAGTCATTAGGACATGCATGTACCTTCTGGATTTCTAAACCCAAAGGATAGACGACTTGTTTTGCTTCGTACGTAGTGGCGGGCAATTCGTTAGGTTTCGGAAGCAACTTTTGTTTTATAATCTTCAATAATTGTCCAAATGCCTTGTCAGATACACCATTTTGTGCCTTCCATTGTAGCAACTCAAGTGTTGTACCCAACTTTTTTTGTCCATCTGCAGCAGACGGGTATAGTAATTTCCTGTGATCCTCTAGCATACAGTCAAACTTAGCCTTCTCCTTTTCACTTTCGCAATCTCTTTGTGCATCACGAATGACATCACCAAGAGCATCATCTTCAGCGAGTGTGTCTTCTGCACTTGCCTCTTCTTCACCTTCCCCCATTGCAGTATCACCAAAGTCACCGTATTGAGCAATAATGACATCGTCAGGGTCCAATTGTTCTTCTTCACCTTCTTCCATCATAACCCCAGTTTCTCCTTGCTTCGTCCAACAACTATAGTTTGGCATGAAACCCGACTTGAACAAGTGTGAGTGAAGACTCCTTGAGCTAGAATATTCCGTTGAATTATTACAAATGGCACATGGGCAGCACATAAAACCATTCCGCTTGTTTACCTCGGCCACTCTTAAAAAATAATGCACGCCATCAATGAACTCTTTTGAGCGACGATCGGCATTGTACATCCAGTGACGTGTCATCGTCTGCATTATATGACATATCACATAATTATATCTCTCATTCTTAGAAACAAATGAAATTATAAAATGACATATAACATGATTATATCTCTCATTCTTATCAGCAAATTTAATTTTCTAGCTCAAATTTATAAACAAGTTCATTACACCCAAATTTAGTGATTCTTACTGGTGGCATAAAAGTAGTAGCAGTTGAACTTGTCTAATTAATTATTACATCAAGATAACAGTGCAGCCTAATCCACTTGGCCACAACCAAAGCAACTAACAACACCTGAACATTTTTCCCGCATCACAATCTAACAAGATGGACTGCCTGCCACTCCAACCTGATAGGAAGGTAAGGTAGGGGTAGGTGCAGTAGATATTGAGTTGATTCTTGAGTTGAAAGCATCTAGAGCTGCAGAAGCTTCCTCAAAAGACTTGTACTTTTTATGCACAGCTCCCTTAACTTTGAGGACATACTGACTGCACTCGGCCCAGCTGGTGTAAATACCTGGCTTGGTGCCCTCGAAAACAACATATCAAGCAGACATCCTGCTGCATTTTGTAAACTAAAGTATTATATATTTCTAATTTCTGTAAACAAATGATTTAACTAATCTCTATTTCTCCAAAAAATTAAAATAAACTAATTAAACCGGTCACATTTTGTAAACTAAAGTATTATATATTTCTAATTTCTGTAAACAAATAATTTAACTGATCTCTATTTCTCCAAAATAATAAAATAAACTAATTAAACCGGTCACATTTTGTAAACTAAAGTATTATATATTTCTAATTTCTGTAAACAAATGATTTAACTGATCTCTATTTCTCAAAAAAAAACTAATTAAACCGGTCACATTTTGTAAACTAAAGTATTATATATTTCTATTTTTTGTCAACAAATGATTTAAATGATCTCTGTTTCTCTAAAAGATTAAAATAAACTAATTAAACTATCAAGTCAATGAACTCAAAATAGTTACAAAAATGAAAAACTTAAGCTAGTAACCTTTCAAGGAGTCGATGGCGGTGTAGATGTAATGAAATAAATCAATCGCCGGAGATGTGTTAACAAATAAAAATCACCGGAGAAGAGAGCAAACAAGCAAGCAAGTGACTGAATGAAGAAAAAATGAAGACAGGAGCTCGGGCATGGCTTGAGGTGGAAGAACAGTTCAAATATAGGGAGGGACATTTAGCCCCGGTCCTTATTCCCAGCCGGGGCTAAATGTTGGCATTTAGCCCCGGCTGGGTACACCAACCGGGGCAAAACCTTTTAGTCCCGGTTGGTGTTACCAACCGGGGCTAAAGATGCCAACATTTAGCCCCGGCTGGATACACCAACCGGGGCAAAACCTTTAGTCCCGGTTGGTGTTACCAACCGGGGTGTAACAGAACCGGCCAATTTATAAGAGCACAAGTGCAAAAACCTCCGCCGAAGCAGCTGAATTAGCACACTTGAGCCCATATAAACCCGGTAGTCCGGAAATCTCGAAGGATTTCAAACATTTCAACATTCAGCCAAGATCGCATGGTCAAGCAAATACAAATGATGTCCACGGAGCTTGCAGCGGAAATAATATTACAATAGAGTTCACAAATAGTAATACAAGTTGAGTTCCATTTAATTTAGAAGAAACAACATAGCTTTGAAATGAATATCATAACATAGGTTGAAATATTTTGCTAGCTTGAGTGACATCCTCCAACAACAGCATAAGAGAAGAAGTATGGAACTGCCGAGCCCACCGGCACTAGCCGTCACCTTTCGGCAGGCCTAACCTTCACCTGCAACAAGGTGGAATAAACCCTGAGTACTCGAATGTACTCAGCTAGACTGACCCGTCATAAACCAGAAATAAAGTGACACCAAGGAGTATGCAAGGCTGTATCTGGGGTTGGCCATACTTACCTTTTTGCATAAAAGCATTTTCATTATTAAATAATCATCATTAGAGTATTAGCAGTCAATTTTATATAATCAACCTGATTAACTAGATTTGCACCTGATCTAGAGCAAGCACTTGACTACTTATTCAAGCAAGAGTGACTATTTCATCAATAGCCTTTCAGATTCAACATTATAACCATCTTTAGTTCCATAAGTTCTACGGACGATGATCTACAGTCAATTACTCACTGTCCAGGAGCGATGGCGATTATAATCGATTCGTACCCAGCTGGGGATAAAATGTCGCACACTCGCCTGATCACACCTTGCCAGGTAGCCGTCGGCTGCCACTCAGGAGATTCGAGAACACAATTCGCAGGACGGCCATGGGCCCTTCTACACCGGGGTTATCTCAGTGCCAGGGCGCTCAAGCTAGAACTGCCCACGGTCATGCCAGGTCGATCAGGCCCCGCCTGCCCTCGGACCATGCCAGGTTGCTCAGAATAGTTGCCCACGGTACAGCTGAGGCCCTGGGTGTTAGGCGTCAACATCTCCGTCACCGGCTCGAATAACCTTACTCGGCTTCGCGGGAGGTACTCAGACCTACTCCGTTAAGTGATTGACGCGTTCAATTTGACTGAAGGGACATTCCCGAACGGGTCCTATGCGACACAGACGGGAGACTACTAGCATACAGAACCCATGTCCTGCTGCTCTTACATCCCGCCTCTGTCTCCAATTAATTATCACATGGTTATCTCCATGATAGCACAGGCTAATCATGTTCAGTATCCACCTATATGCGGGAGACAGGACATCATCCGACTTTTACCGGTCTAAGCAGGGCTAAGCATATAAATCGAGCCTAGACCTAACAGGGATATCAAGATAATAATTGCAGGTGGACAAGGATAAGTAAGTAATGCATCAACGGTATCATTCAACTCCTATAACTTAATGCAACAATCATTATATTGACTCGATTGCATTTATAAAAGAATGGTAGGAGACTTAAAATGCTCCGGGGCTTGCCTGGGAACAACACTTAAGCTAGTGTTAGATGGCACCACTTCGGGAACATCGTCGCTCCAGGAACTTGTGGGGTTCGCCAAACACCTTCTTCGGGATGGCCACCCAACACCATCTTCGGGCTTAGCTTCACCATCACGCACTTCACCTCATGCGCTCATCATCTAGCGTACCTATCATGAGGTTCATAATGCATATGTATGAGAAAAGGGATGCAACACATGATGCAACATAAGACATATAAAACAACTATAACAAATTCTATGGACATAGTACATAAGTTAATTAAACTTAAGCTAATGCAAGACACTAACAAGCATAACCTAATTAAGCCTACCAATAAACAACCAGAAGGTTACATGTATTTAAAGGGTTATTTGGCTTACTAATTAACTCATGGAAATTAGACCTAACAAGCAATCAAGTTGCACACACAAGTCACACTTCAAATTCTGGACAGCAGGACAGTTGTTCACTAATTTATACATAACTCGAGCTAAAGACATCCAAACAAGGTAAATTAAGACTTTCTGGAAAGCTAACAAGATTAGCTACAACTTTGTTATTTACTATAAGAGCTAATTCAAAGGTTATCTAACTCAAAAACAGATAACTATGCAGCTCTGTCCAACTGTTGGACAGCAGGACAGACAGAGCTTCGTGGAAGCATAACCCAAGATAAAAACATCACATGAGCATGCAATTAGACATTTTAGAAAGCGTACAAGAATATCTCAATCTTTCTTATTGTTAGCTCAAGGTGAATCAATCATTAACAAGGTCAAACAACATGATTAGTGCAGCTCTGTCCACACTTGGATAGAACTACCGACACATCAACAACAGTAACTTAGGACAACCATAACTAAAGATCTATAATACCTGAGAACTTGCCCAAAGACTATTTAGAAAGATTATTAAGTTTTCTACAAATCATCTATAATCATCTCAAGATGATTCACAAGTTAACATAACCAAACATGGCAAGGAAGGCATCTCTGTCCAGACATGGACAGATTCAGCCATCTATATAAATAGCACTAACTCAAGCTCTTTATATCCAATAAAGGAGTTCTTGGACTTTATAGAAAGCTTAGCAAAAGAACTACAACTTTGTTGTAAACACCTACAGGTGATTCTATAGTTATCTAAACCAAACAACTCAAACAAGCAAATCTGTCCTGACTTGGACAGATTTGGACAGTTAACTTAAAACACGTGTAACTGAAGTTCTAGACCACCAAAAAGTATGATCTAAGACAATTTAGAAATCATATTAAAAGAACTACAACTCTTATATTAATATCAAAGGACGATTCAAAGTTTAACTAGGCCAAACAATCAATTCTTTCAGATCTGCCCAAAGAGCAAGCAAATCTGGACATTGAACTTGCACAAGTTATAACTCTTAAACCACTTGGCCTAAAATCATGAAATTTTAGGACAAACAAGATATGATAATTATATACAATATTTATATAGATAATATCTACAGAAAACCATATTTACATCACAAAGTAATCATTCCAACTGAAACTATACAAGCAGTCCATTAGCATATTGACATATCAATCTAGACTGCAACAGCAGCTGGTTACTTGGACCACAACTGAAGCTATACTCATCCAAAAGATATGAAATAAGACAATCTAGAAAGCTTATAAATTTTAACAGCAGCTAGATCATGCAATCCTCTACAACTTTTGTATTGACCAAACCTACATAAAACAAGATTTAATTCATGAAATTACCACTCCCACAGAAACTGTGCAAGCAGCCAAGATTCAGCACATCCACAAATTCATTTCACCACTTGTTTGATTTATATTTGAACCACCTATGTCATAAATATACATCAAACACTTCAAGAATAGAGCACATTATTTATAAAATTAGCCACATGCCAAGCCTTAAGGAAAAACGAGATTGACAACCATTAAACCCTAGGATCGCCGTTGTTCCACCATGGAAGGAGAGGAGGAGGGGCAGGAAGCTGCTGCCCTGCGCTTGCTCTTGGAGGGGAAGGAGATGGCCGGTTCTAGGGTTGGCTGGTCGGTCCTGCGGCTGCTGCAAAAAGGGCGAGCAGGGTGAGGGCGCAAGAAGGGGAAGGAAGAAGAAGAGGAACCTGGGAGAGCTGTTGCTGCTTACCATGGAAAGGAGGGGAGGAAGATTGCTGCCTGCTGTTTGCTCTAGATAAAAGAGGAGGAAGAAGTGGAGAGGGCGTCCATGGTGGGGAGCAGGAAGGGGGCGCCACACAGGGGAGGAGCAGGGAGTCGGCCATGGGGAGGGAGAGGAGCAGGGAGGAGGCGCCATGGGAGGAGCTCCGCCTTCTGCAGCTGTGAAATCGCCATGGAGGAGGGAGAGGGATTGATGGAGGAGAAGCTTGGTCTTTTTGACAGAGGAGGAGAGGGGCGCGCCTCGAGGGCATCCCATCTGGTCCCATGAAACTTTTACCAAAAATTTGTTTCCCAAAATGGCAAGTTTCCGGAAACTTTCGGTCAAATTCCAAAATTGCAAACACTGCTCAAACGGACTCCGATTTTGACGAAACCAATTTTGTTGTCGCTGTCTCGCCGAATACTCCGACTTTCGTTTAAGGCTCTTGGTCAGATTCCCAATGGTTTGCCCGGTAACGATCATCGACGGCAGCTTTGCGGTGACCGAAATTCAAATTTTGCAGTACAGACTTAACCAATTTCCGGAACCTAAAAACTGCGCTGTACTCCATCTTGCCAGCTCGTTTTCACCATTTTGGGCACCGATCCAGGTCTCGGCCATAACACGAAATTTGTTCCTCTCGATCTGTACTACAACTTTCGTTTAGGGCACAATGACATGCAAACATCCGAAAATACCGTTCAACGCCGGTCAAAGTAGTCGCCCGGTAGGATTCGAATCAGGGTTTCTCGTCGGTCGGAACATTTTCCGGTCGTCTGCTCAACACGGAACTTTCATAACTTTTGATCGTAGGTCCATATATAGTTGACTGGGCATAATTGTGACGCTTGGTTGAATTCAAATAATTTCCTTCATTGTCACTCGACATACCATATTTGTGTTGAACTGACTGCTTAACCGACGGCGAACACCTGGGGTGTTACAGCCCTTCCCCCCTTAAATGAATCTCGTCCCGGGATTCCGGATGAAAGACTTTTCAAGGGAAGAGAAGCATAGCACCCATCCTTAATCGTAAGTTATTGGGAGCTCTAGATACTGACTTCTCGATAGGACATAAACTGTTATGAACAAAACAACTTCCCGATCCTTCATGTCATTTTCCAATTACTAGCTCTTGTCACAAGAAATTTTCTTCACTGATTCTCATAGAACACTGAGGTGCACTCAAGACATTACTGTTAGGTCGATGGGAAAACAAAATTGCATTATTATATAGGGAGGAATCCAAGAAAATATTACTTCAGATATTAGATCTTTGCCTGATTGAGACTATAGCAAATATACATCATCGAGACGGTCAGGAACTGACTGACGGCCATCATTGCTTGTACTAATGTGAATATCTATGAAATCAGATAGCAATCGATGGAAAGCTATATAAGGTTCCATGTGTGCAATTCTCTTTCTCTGATGATAACACGGTATTATCTGAATCTGATAAAAGAGCGGTGAATGTGATAGCTGACTCTACCAATTCCACGTTTTCACTGATCCTTCCTAACAAAATTATTATTTCTTAAGCTACGATAGTTGCTTAGGTTAAATTTGATGCAACCTCTTGGGTAAAAATACCAAGTTACTAAATCTCTGTACTACCAGCAAATCAACATCATTCTTCTTCCTGGTGTAGTTGCAACTTAGTGGAACTGACTTCTTGAACTACTTGGGTCAGAGAGCGATCTTCTTAAATTCACTCAGCACTGCAGGAACACAATCTGAAATATGTCGGTTGACACTCAACTGTCATCAATCTGCACTTCTAAGAGTTGATTTTTGGTAAGACACCTTGACTGCTCAAGAATAAGAGACTGATTCTGAATGTCCATTCTAGATTCATCCAATATAATCTGGAATACCCCTTTCATAGTAGCCGAACGTATCACCAAGAAGTCCTTACTCCCGGTATAATCCTGACTTGAGTTACTGGGCTGGCGTACCGTCTTGTATTACCATTAAAAAAAATTCTCTCAGATAGAGCTGGCTGGAACATGTCAGAGACTTGGATGTACGAGTGCGACAAACAATATCAGTGGGTTTACAGACTTCTGGCATAACATTGTTCTGTGAGACATAGCCTTCATAGCTACCAAAGAGTCATTTCTGAACTGGAGATTGGCTTTTTAATGACCGAACTAATCAGTTGTCTCTCAACACTAGAAAGCTCCAAGATTTCCGCTTTTACCGCAAGCACTGTTGAATATCAATGCACATGGTCACCACCAAAGTCAGTGGAGAATCAGACACATCTGAGAAGATTGGTTACCTGCGAGATCATCATGCAGATATATATATTCAGTTCAGACAGTAAACTTCTGGACCTCAAGTATCTGGATCAACAGCACACCAAATCTGTTACTTATCCTTCAGCTGATACTCGCCCACATTTAAGAATTCAGTGCCACCTTGCTTCACTATGACCATATACGATGCTCACGCTTGCGGTTGATCAAATAGAGTCCTTTGTCTACCGCTTCTTACAGTCTATTACTGCTTTCATCCTTGACCGATACTTGAAAAGGTTATCCTTCTTGCTATTTTCAGAAAGAAACATTGCCTTATCCGAGCCAACATAAGGATTTTTCTGAAGGGATATAGGAGATAATCAAGGAGGAAGCTTCATGAAAGATAACACATTGGCGTAATTCTATAATAGATCTTGATTAGAACCCACGGTACCAGCGCGTGCCGAGCAGCACAACCAAGTGTGTGCACCCACCGGAGGCTCTCGGTTTCGTCGCGGCACCATTTGTTCTTAACCAAGACACCATTATCGAATCCACAACCAGTGAGAAATCCCACATGACGCAGATAAATGTTGCATGGATAAACATCACACGCAAGGCATAAGTTGGCAAAACAAGAATGATCACAAGGTTCAAAAATCAGCAAGGAGGTGATTTCAAGGATAAAACATGGCACAAGACACAAGAATTCGTCTGGTGCACACCAACGTCATGACAAGACGAAAGATTTCATGAACTGGATTTGGCCAAGCAGCAACAAAAGCAACTGAGGGGATACATAGGTTTGGGCATGGTCTCCATAACTGGGCAAGACAAGCTATGGTCAAAGGCTGAGGTTAACCAAAACTAAACTTGGCTAGGTCAAAACAAACAAGGGCCTTCACAACAAAGGATACAAACATCTATGGCTTGGCAACACTTAAGACCAAACTTGGATCTACAGGTTGGTTAGAGGCATGGCTACACAACAAGCATAGGCATACCATGGTTTGGCATCTAGGATTTTTGGAAGGTTAACTAGGGCTAACTGGTCCAACAAAAGGCATGGACAAGCCTAGGTTCAGGTTTTTGGCACAAGCATTCTAAACCATCAAAACTAGACACACAAACACAGGCCCTTAAGCAACCTGGGTTCCACTAAAGGCATCTCGGAAGGTCAAGAGGGCTTGGTCATGACTCTAACCGAAGGTTGGCAAACCACTCATGCACTCACCGAGGACAACGGTTTGACTAGCCAAGGTACCACTTAGGTAACAACACATCTACACACAGCCTTAACAAGCATTTGGAACACCCAATCATTCAGCTAAAGCGACCAACACTAACCACCACGCTCAAACAAGACAAGCATCTATCTATAGCACGCAAGCAAACATAGACATGCAAAACATGGTGAACATATGTTGTCATTATTTTATTTTCTGCTTACTAGATTGGAGCATAACTCTTTATCTGGAAGCAAATATACCAAGCAAACTAAGGCATACTTGTTTGTTAACTATAATCAGTTTACAATTTTAAGTTACCACACTTATCTAGCATATGAAGCTATCAGGCAAGCAACAAGCTCATGCATAGTCTATATTCCAAGAAGAAATAAACAGACACTAGGGAACAACAACTAACAAGCAACATGCACCAATTTGATTTTTGGGTATAATCAACAACAGCTTAAAACATTCTAATCATGTTAGAAAAGCTAAATTGCAGCCACTTTAATTAGTTGCAAGCATTTAATTCTAACAAGCATATAAGCTAGAATAATTGAAGCTAGATTAGAGAGCAATTACAAGGCATGGTGCACGTAAAAACATAATTCTAGGCATAACCATGTATGAAAAACAGTTTGTATCTTAACATGTTAGACAGTTCATGATTAACCCAAACTAAAATTCTTACATGCACTTATTAATTTACCAACTTTAGCAAGGTGAGACATAGAGCTGTTTCAATCTAATTCCAGAGAATTCTAGGAGTATTATGGCAGCTCACTTATGCATTTAGTAGACTTTACAAGCATTTTAGCCTATTTGAGCAAGTAAACAGCCTACACAAATCTAGCAAGTAACATGCTTAAAACAACTTAAACATGTTTAAGCTATTTAATGTTGTCAAACAGCAAGTTTTACACTTTTCATGCAGCAACATAATACTAGTGAGGTATGAAAATTAGTCTCACAAACTTTTAATTCATATAACTCTAGTTCCCATGATTGCAAGAAGGCAAGCAGGAAACAAGATTACATGATCATAACATGATAAAGGAACTAAACAACAGGTCTTAGTACCTTTCCTTGTTAAAGCATGTTAAAGCTAACAAAACTGGAATTACATGTTTAGGAAGCACTTAACATACCCAAACAAAACTGCATACAAGACAGTCTCAAATAACAAGTTTTATTGTTTGTTTAGGTGGAGCATTTCACAACAAAATTATCCCAATTGTTTCCACCCAAAAAGGAAGTTTCCTAACTCAAGGCATTGAATTACAACATAGCATAGTTTTGCCACACAAGCAGGATAACATCACACTAGCCATTTAGTTATTACAAGACATTTCAACATAGGGGGAAAAACTGCTAACCATTAGAAACTTATTGTCTAGCTACTCTATAAAGCAAACATGAGGCAAAGCAAGACAACACACAGTCATGGTGAGCTAGCAAGGTCATCTAAACAACATCTTACAAGTACTTACTTCTAGTCTAAACAAGCAATCACTTATCTAGACAACATGGAAACACTCATATAAAATCTTGCACACTACCGAACTTCATGAGCAATACCATATTACATCTAATTCAGGGCATCATACCTCATCAAACAGAAAATTTATTTGTAACCTTTACAAGTAAGCTAGCACACCATATTGAAGCACTAGTTCACAACAACTTTACCATTACAGGAACAAGGGTGGGGAAGCATTTGATGCACAGACAACTATCAAGTTTTATTATTACGTTAGTTACACTTGACAACAAGTTGTTTATTATTAGAACAAGGGTGAGAGAAGCATGTTCATGAGCAATGCACAAAAAGATGTATGCTCGTCCTATACGTCCTTACAAATTGCCAACCTGAGGTAGCAATCACGTTCTAGGTCGGTGGCATACACGCACTCTCGATATAGCTAGTCGTCAACTATACATACGCATTCGAGGTTAGCGTACCTGCAGAAAATCTCATTTCAGCCCATTCCCACAACAGATATAAATACATTGCAGGAATTTAAATCTAGATACTATCTTAGGTGCATACCCAGTATACACGTAAGTAGTATATGCACCCATCAGAAAAGTATTACTCCCATAATTAAATACCTTCACCCGCATTCGTGTGCTTACGAGTACAGGTTCCAGTACCAATCTAGCTCTTCCCTAGACCAACGGTTGTTTGGTCATACTCTCACAACTCACACTTATGTGAGCGTAGGTGCGACGTTGCATAAAATAAATTCAACTACCCCACATATATGAGTACATCATATGCGAGGGCTACCTCCAACATTAGACCACAGGGTAGCATAGTGCGGTCATCTACACGTACCTTTTGAGTCGACGTGTCGTTGCAAGAAAGTAAAACCCCCAAAGTTAGTAATACTTAACTAAGCCACCTGAAAGTCCTAGTTGGGCATAACTGGAGGTTGTCGCTAGCATATAGTTTTCAATTTAGGTTTTGACAAACTTGCCTACTAGCTAAAGCTTTTTAGATAAAATAGGCTTTGCAAAACAAACTTTGTTTTAAAACCATGCAAATGACAGTATTATGCTTAACCTTGCTCTGATACCAGCTGTAACAGAACCGACCAATTTATAAGAGCACAAGTGCGAAAACCTCCGCCGAAGCAGCTGAATTAGCACACTTGAGCCCATATAAACCCGGTAGTCCGGAAATCTCAAAGGATTTCAAACATTTCAACATTCAGCCAAGATCGCATGGTCAAGCAAATACAAATCATGTCCGCGGAGCTTGCAGTGGAAATAATATTACAATAGAGTTCACAAATAATAATACAAGTTGAGTTCCATTTAATTTAGAAGAAACAACATAGCTTTGAAATGAATATCATAACATAGGTTGAAATATTTTGCTAGCTTGAGTGACATCCTCCAACAACAGCACAAGAGAAGAAGTATGGAACTGCCGAGCCCACCGGCACTGGCCATCACCTTTCGACAGGCCTAACCTTCACCTGCAACAAGGTGGGATAGACCCTGAGTACTCGAATGTACTCAGCTAGACTTACCCGTCATAAACCAGAAATAAAGTGACACCAAGGAGTATGCAAGGCTGTATCTGGGGTTGGCCATACTAACCTTTTTGCATAAAAGCATTTTCATTATTAAATAATCATCATTAGAGTATTAGCAGTCAATTTTATATAATCAACCTGATTAACTAGATTTGCACCTGATCTAGAGCAAACACATGACTACTTATTCAAGCAAGAGTGACTATTTCATCAATAGCCTTTCAGATTCAACATTATAACCATCTTTAGTTCCATAAGTTCTACGGGCGATGATCTACAGTCAATTACTCACTGTCCAGGAGCGATGACGATTATAATCGATTCCTACCCAACTAGGGATAAAATGTCGCACACTCGCATGATCACACCTTGCCAGGTAGCCGTCGGCTGCCACTCAAGAGATTCGAGAACACAATTCGCGGGACGGCCATGGGCCCTTCTACACCGGGGGTTATCTTAGTGCCAGGTCGCTCAAGCTATAACTTTCCACGGTCATGCCAGGTCGATCAGGCCCCGCCTGCCCTCGGTCCATGCCAGGTTGCTCAGAATAGTTGCCCACGGTACAGCTGAGGCCCTGGGTGTTAGGCGTCAACATCTCCATCACCGGCTCGAATAACCTTACTCGGCTTCGCGGGAGGTACTCAGACCTACTCCGTTAAGTGATTGACGCGTTCAATTTGACTGAAGGGACATTCCCGAACGGGTCCTATGCGACACAGACGGGAGACTACTAGCATACAGAACCCATGTCCTACTGCTCTTACATCCCGCCTCTGTCTCCAATTAATTATCACATGGTTATCTCCATGATAGCACAGGCTAATCATGATCAGTATCCACCTATATGCGGGAGACAGGACATCACCCGACTTTTACTGGTCTAAGCAGGGCTAAGCATATAAATCGAGCCTAGACCTAACAGGGATATCAAGATAATAATTGCAGGTGAACAAGGATAAGTAAGTAATGCATCAACGGTATCATTCAACTCCTATAACTTAATGCAACAATCATTATATTGACTCGATTGCATTTATAAAAGAATGGTAGGAGACTTAAAATGCTCCAAGGCTTGCCTGGGAACAACACTTAAGCTAGTGTTAGATGGCACCACTTCGGGAACATCGTCGCTCCAGGAACTTGTGGGGTTCGCCAAACACATTCTTCGGGATGGCCACCCAACACCATCTTCGGGCTTAGCTTCACCATCACGCACTTCACCTCATGCGCTCATCATCTAGCGTACCTATCATGAGGTTCATAATGCATATGTATGAGAAAAGGGATGCAACACATGATGCAACATAAGACATATAAAACAACTATAACAAATTCTATCGACATAGTACATAAGTTAATTTAACTTAAGCTAATGCAAGACACTAACAAGCATAACCTAATTAAGCCTACCCATAAACAACCAGAAGGTTACATGTATTTAAAGGGTTATTTGGCTTACTAATTAACTCATGGAAATTAGACCTAACAAGCAATCAAGTTGCACACACAAGTCACACTTCAAATTCTGGACAGCAGGACAGTTGTTCACTAATTTATACATAACTCGAGCTAAAGACATCCAAACAAGGTAAATTAAGACTTTCTGGAAAGCTAACAAGATTATCTACAACTTTGTTATTTACTACAAGAGCTAATTCAAAGGTTATCTAACTCAAAAACAGATAACTATGCAGCTCTGTCCAACTGTTGGACAGCAGGACAGACAGAGCTTCGTGGAAGCATAACCCAAGATAAAAACATCACATGAGCATGCAATTAGACATTTTAGAAAGCGTACAAGAATATCTCAATCTTTCTTATTGTTAGCTCAAGGTGAATCAATCATTAACAAGGTCAAACAACATGATTAGTGCAGCTCTGTCCACACTTGGATAGAACTAGCGACACATCAACAACAGTAACTTAGGACAACCATAACTAAAGATCTATAATACCTGAGAACTTGCCCAAAGACTATTTAGAAAGATTATTAAGTTTTCTACAAATCATCTATAATCATCTCAAGATGATTCACAAGTTAACATAACCAAACATGTCAAGGAAGGAATCTCTGTCCAGACTTGGACAGATTCAGCCATCTATCTTAAAATAGCACTAACTCAAGCTTTATATATCCAATAAAGGAGTTCTTGGACTTTATAGAAAGCTTAGCAAAAGAACTACAACTTTGTTGTAAACACCTACAGGTGATTCTATTGTTATCTAAACCAAACAACTCAAACAAGCAAATCTGTCCTGACTTGGACAGATTTGGACAGTTAACTTAAAACACGTGTAACTGAAGTTCTAGACCACCAAAATGTATGATCTAAGACAATTTAGAAAGAATATTAAAAGAACTACAACTCTTATATTAGTATCAAAGGATGATTCAAAGTTTAACTAGGCCAAACAATCAATTCTTTCAGATCTGCCGAAAGAGCAAGCAAATCTGGACATTGAACTTGCACAAGTTATAACTCCTAAACCACTTGGCCTAAAATCATGAAATTTTAGGACAAACAAGATATGATAATTATCTACAATATTTATATAGATAATATCTACAGAAAACCATATTTACATCACAAAGTAATCATTCCAACTGAAACTATACAAGCAGTCCATTAGCATATTGACATATCAATCTAGACTGCAACAGCAGCTGGTTACTTGGACCACAACTGAAGCTATACTCATTCAAAAGATATGAAACAAGACAATCTAGAAATTTTATAAACTTTCCTACCAATCATCTTTAGACACATCAGCATGAATCTCAAGGTAACATGGCCAAATTAATGCATTTCTCAAATCTGATTTAGAAATTTCAGAGAACACCTATTTCTGAAGCAGAACTTTGCACAGCCATAACTCTTAATCCAATTGACCAAAAATCATGAAAATTTAACACCAGCTATATATATAAGTTATCTACAACTTTTATATTATACCTATCTACAGAAAACATGATTTTCATTGCGAAACCATGACCACAACAGAAACCGCTTCTGCAGCCATTTCAGCATAGCTAGACATACAATAAACAGCTGAGTAATTAAATCATAACTGGAGCTACATAACTCCAAAAGACATGCAACAAGACATTTTGGAAAGCTTATGAAATTATCTACCATTCATATTTAATCACCATAACATGATTCATAAATTACAAGGGTCAAACATACACATTTACAGAATCTGCTCTAGGAATTTCAGAGAGCAACTATTTCTGAACCCCAACTTTAAACAGTTGTAACTCCTAAACTATTAAGTCCAAAATCACGAAATTTTAACAGCAGCTAGATCATGCAATCCTCTACAACTTTTGTATTGACCAAACCTACATAAAACAAGATTTAATTCACGAAATTACCACTCCCACAGAAACTGTGCAAGCAGCCAAGATTCAGCACATCCACAAATTCATTTCACCACTTGTTTGATTTATATTTGAACCACCTATGTCATAAATATACATCAAACACTTCAAGAATAGAGCACATTATTTATAAAATTAGCCACATGCCAAGCCTTAAGGAAAAACGAGATTGACAACCATTAAACCCTAGGATCGCCGTTGTTCCACCATGGAAGGAGAGGAGGAGGGGCAGGAAGCTGCTGCCCTGCGCTTGCTCTTGGAGGGGAAGGAGATGGCCGGTTCTAGGGTTGGCTGGTCGGTCCTGCGGCTGCTGCAAAAAGGGCGAGCAGGGTGAGGGCGCAAGAAGGGGAAGGAAGAAGAAGAGGAACCTGGGAGAGCTGTTGCTGCTTACCATGGAAAGGAGGGGAGGAAGATTGTTTCCTGCTGTTTGCTCTAGATAAAAGAGGAGGAAGAAGTGGAGAGGGCGTCCATGGTGGGGAGCAGGAAGGGGGCGCCACACAGGGGAGGAGCAGGGAGTCGGCCATGGGGAGGGAGAGGAGCAGGGAGGAGGCGCCATGGGAGGAGCTCCGCCTGCTGCAGCTGTGAAATCACCATGGAGGAGGGAGAGGGATTGATGGAGGAGAAGCTCGGTCTTTTTGACAGAGGAGGAGAGGGGCGCGCCTCGAGGGCATCCCATCTGGTCGGCCACGGGAAAAAGTCCCGTGAAACTTTTCCCAAAAATTTCTTTCCCAAAATGGCAAGTTTCCGGAAACTTTCGGTCAAATTCCAAAATTGCAAACACTGCTCAAACGGACTCCAATTTCAACGAAACCAATTTTGTTGTCGCCATCTCGCCGAATACTTCGACTTTCGTTTAAGGCACTTGGTCAGATTCCCAATGGTTTGCCCGGTAACGATCATCGACGGCAGCTTTGCGGTGACCGAAATTCAAATTTTGCAGTACAGACTTAACCAATTTCCGGAACCTGAAAATTGCGCTGTACTCCATCTTGCCAGCTCGTTTTCACCATTTTCGGCACCGATCCAGGTCTAGGCCATAACACGAAATTTGTTCCTCTTGATCTGTACTACAACTTTCGTTTAGGACACAATGACATGCGAACATCCGAAAATACCGTTCAACGCCGGTCAAAGTAGTCGCCCGGTAGGATCCGAATCAGGGTTTCTCGTCGGTCGGAACATTTTCCGATCGTCTGCTCAACACGGAACTTTCATAACTTTTGATCGTAGGTCCATATATAGTGGACTGGGCATAATTGTGATGCTTGGTTGAATTCAAATAATTTCCTTCATTGTCACTCGACATACCATATTTTTGTTGAACTGACTGCTTAACCGACGGCGAACACCTGGGGTGTTACACGGGGCTAAAGACCGGCCTTTAGCCCCGGTTGGTAACACTAACCGGGACTAAATGCCCCTCTGACAATTGAGCCGTTGGGCTGGGGAACTTTAGCGCCGGTTGGTGTTACCAACCGGGGCTAAAGACCTTTCTAGTCCCGGGCGCAAATTTTTCCGTGACTAATGCTGATTTTGCAAATCGTTCAAAGGCCTGTTCTCTAGTAGTGGCTAGATGAACTGCGTGGTGCTGTTGTGTTTTCAAAAGTTGATTTACGTAGTGGGTACCACCAGATTCGTATGAAATTGGGAGATGAATGGAAAATTACTTTCAAAACTAAGTTCGGTTTGTATGAGTGGTTAGTCATGCCTTTTGGGTTAACTAATGCACCTAGTACTTTCATGAAATTAATAACGAGGTTTTGCGTGCTTTCATTGGGAAATTTGTTGTCGTATATTTTTATGATATATTGATTTACAACGAATCATTGGATGAACATCTTGATCATTTACGTGCTGTTTTTAATGCACTACGCGAGGCACGTTTATTTGGTAACCTTGAGAAGTGTACCTTTTGCACTGATCGAGTGTCTTTTCTTGGTTATGTTGTGACTCCACAGGGAATTGAGGTTGATCAAGCCAAGGTGGAAGCTATACAAGGATGGCCTGTCCCAAAGACTATCACCCAGGTGCGGAGTTTCCTAGGACTTGCTGGATTCTATCGCTGTTTTGTGAAGGATTTCAGCACCATTACTGCACCATTGAATGAACTTACAAAGAAGGGGGTGCCTTTTGAATGGGGCAAAGCACAAGAGAATTCATTCAACATGTTGAAAAATAAGTTAACTCATGCACCTCTCCTACAACTTCCTGATTTTAATAAGACTTTTGAGCTTGAATGTGATGCTAGTGGAATTGGTTTGGGAGGTGTTTCGTTACAAGTGGGAAAACCTATTGCATATTTTAGTGAGAAATTGAGTGGGCCTGTTCTCAATTATTCTACTTATGATAAATTACTCTATGCTCTTGTTCGAACATTAGAGACATGGCATCATTATTTGTGGCCCAAAGAGTTTGTTATCCATTCTGATCATGAATCTTGGAAACATATTCGTAGTCAAGGAAAACTGAATCGTAGGCATGCAAAATGGGTTGAATTTATTGAATCTTTTCCTTATATTATTAAGCACAAGAAAGGGAAGGAGAATATTATTGCTGATGCTTTGTCACGGAGATATACTTTGCTGAATCAACTTGATTACAAGATCTTTGGGTTAGAAACAATTAAAGACCAATATGTTCATGATGCTGATTTTAGAGACGTGTTGCTGCATTGTAAAGATGGAAAAGAGTGGGACAAATTCATCGTTAGTGATGGGTTTGTGTTTAGAGCTAACAAGCTATGCATTCCAGCTAGCTCTGTTCGTTTGTTGTTGTTGCAGGAAGCACATGGAGGTGGCTTGATGGGACATTTTGGAGCAAAGAAGACCGAGGACATACTTGCTGGTCATTTCTTTTGGCCAAGGATGAAGAGAGATGTGGAGAGGTTTGTTGCTCGTTGCACAACATGTCAAAAGGCAAAGTCACGGTTAAATCTCCACGGTTTGTATTTACCTCTTCCTGTTCCTAATGCTCCTTGGGAGGATATCTCTATGGATTTTGTGTTGGGATTACCAAGGACTAGGAGGGGACGTGATAGTGTGTTTGTGGTTGTTGATAGATTTTCTAAGATGGAACATTTCATACCATGTCATAAAACTGATGATGCTACAAATATTGCTGATTTGTTCTTTCGAGAAATTGTTCGCTTACATGGTGTGCTCAACACAATTGTTTCTGATCGTTATGCTAAATTTCTTAGTCATTTTTGGAAGACTTTGTGGTTTAAATTGGGGACTAAGCTTTTATTTTCTACCACTTGTCATCCTCAAACAGATGGTCAAACTGAGGTTGTGAATAGAACTTTATCCACTATGTTAAGGGCTGTTTTAATGAAGAATATTAAGATGTGGGAAGAATGTTTGCCTCATATTGAGTTCGCTTATAATCGTTCATTGCATTCTACTACAAAAATGTGTCCTTTCGAGATTGTTTATGGCTTCTTGCCACGTGCTCCTATTGATTTAATGCCTTTGCCAAGTTCTGAAAAAAATAATTTTGATGCTAAGCAACGTGCTGAATTGATGTTAAAATTGCATGAAGCCACTAAAGAAAACATAGAGCGCATGAATGCTAAGTACAAATGCGCTGGAGATAAAGGTAGAAAGCAATTGATTCTGGAACCTGGGGATTTGGTTTGGTTGCATTTGCGAAAAGATAGATTTCCAGAACTGAGCAAATCCAAATTGATGCCTAGAGCTGATGGTCCTTTTAAAGTGCTGCAACGAATTAATGAGAATGCATATAATCTTGATCTTCCTGCAGATTTTGGGGTTAGTCCCACATTTAACATTGCAGATTTGAAGCCTTATTTGGGTGAGGAAGATGAGCTTGAGTCGAGGACGACTCAAATGCAAGAAAGGGAGGATGATGAGGACATCAACACCAGCGATACATCCTCTCCGACACAACCTATAGCTGGTCCTCTTACTCGTGCTCATGCTCGTCAACTTAATCATCAAGTGAGTTCCTTGATAAGCTCTTGTCCATCTTGTTTAGACAATGGAAACACGTGCACTCTTGTTTTGATTAGCAACCGAGGAGAAGATCGAAAGGGAGAAGGACTCGCGCTAGCTGGATTCGGACTGAAGCAAAGCGCCAACTTGTGATCGTCACCACGGTTGCATACGGATTCGGATCCAGGCGCTTCAGGACTTGTTGGAAAGCTTATCAAGTCTACTTTCATATGAATCAAGTCCCACATCAATACCTGTTAGGCAGCAGCAGCAATGATCCAATTACCGTTGATAGGTCTTGTTGTCCAGGGTGCTGCGTCACCTCATTTTGGGTTGATGGCCCATGTATCAAGTTGGGTCCATTAGGGACGCGTCCTAGGGTTGGAGGATGACCCCAACACCCCTTTGGTCGTTAATCCATCTAATTATATCCGTCTAGAGCCGTCATGGTCAGGTTGGATTTTGTTTAGATCAAGTTTAGCCTTCGCCACTTGCTTGTAGGCGCGCGTGCTGGATCAGCCGCCCGTCTCCTTGTCTTCAGAACCTCATTGTTGATTAAGATTCAGTTTAAAACATTCAATTTCATCTTGCAATTCAGTGCTTGTTTCCTCATTCTTGCTAGTTATTCGATTGCTTGCAGGACGGGAGCCCTAGGGGCTGGTTGTCGCGCTCCACAAGATCGAGATGGCTATTGGACGTGGTGTATCAGTTGCTAAGGCGCGGTCTTGAGGGCTGTAGTCGGGTCGTGAACATCATCTCCATCCACCAATCAAGTTATCCCCCGTTTCTCATCGAAAGATCGGGCAAAAACCATAGCAGGTTTGCATCACTTCTTCTTCTTTTGGCACCTCAACTTTGTTATGTGAATTACACAACTCAGGAGAAGGTGGTTCTTCCTTTCTGTTCCACCTTGTTCTTAGGCGCCTCTTCTTGGTACGAACGGGTTTTGCTACGTGCATGTTAGCGGCATATGCGGGACCATGGGAAAAGGAGAATATTTCCTTCCTCCCTCCTAATGTCATTTGCATTTTACCACTTCCCACATATATGCAAGCATCAACAGTTTTCAAGAATGGTCTACCCAGGATTAGAGGCACATCTTTCCTATTTCCATATCTAGTATTATGAAATCAGCAAGGACATAGGAGCCTCTAATTTGAACATGTAAATCATTAACTATTCCTTCTACATAGCAAGTGGATTGATCAGCTAGCACAACATAGGCAGATGTGGATAACATGGGTGGAAAGAACGAGTTTTCATAAAAATCTTTAGATAGAATATTCACACTCGATCCTAAATCACACATGGCATTTTTAAAGACTTCACCAAAGATTGAGCATCTAATTATGGGACTACCAGGATCACCCTTTTTAATAGTCATGGTTTGATCTTCATAATAGTTAAAATATTTTATTTCAACCATGTTTGCAGTTTCCATGTCAGGTTTAGCAGGAATTTTGCCAGGTTCAAAAGATGGTATGATAGCAGCAAGTTGAGCTAATTGGGTTTCTAACATCTTATTAAAGTTTAATTGATTTTTCAGAGCAGATGAGAAATCTTCCAATTTAGCATTTATATTCTCAAGGGTTTTATCATTTGACTTTAATCTCTTATTCAAGAAATCAGTAGTTCTACCTTGTGAGTAAACTAAATTCTTCAAGAATGAGAAATTATAAGAATTCTGAAAATTAGAGCGGGGGAATGAATTGTTACCTTGAGAATTGGCGTGCTGATTCCATCCTTGATTTGGTTGACGGAAACCGTTATTGTTGTTGATGATGATGAAGTTCAAATCTTCATGTACCTCGGGGCAGTGGTTCCCAGAATGTCCGGTTTCTCAACAGACTTCACAAGTCATGTAGGATTCCAGAGACTGGACACTCTCTTGTTGGTTCATCTTCTCACAGCTGTCCAGCTTCTTTGCCAGCAGGTCCATCTTGGCCACGATCATGTCGGCCTCCTTAAGGGAATGCATACCTCGCTTACGGGGCTGCAGTCTCTCGTCATTCCATCCTTGGTTCGATACCATCTTCTCTATGAGAGCCTTAGAATCTGCAACATTCATTGAAAAGAATGCACCACCGGCGATGGCATCCAAATGGCTTCTAGAGAGTGGGGTTAGGCCATGGTAGAAGTTCTGGATCAATAGCCAGTCCTCCATACCATGGTGCGGACAAGCAGCGACATACTCTTGCAACCTCTCCCAAGCCTCGGGAATAAATTCCTCGGCTTGTTGCGTAAAGCTGGAGATTTTGTTGCGCAGAGCATTCGTCTTGCCCATCGGAAAGAATTTGGCGAGAAAAGCATTGGAACACTTGTCCCATGTGTCTACAGCGTTGCGATCGGTATAGAACCATTGCTTCGCTTTTTCTAGCAAAGAGAAAGGAAAGAGATGAAGACGGATGGCTTCTTGTGTTATCCCCTTAATGGTGAAGGTGCCGCAAATCTCCAAGAACTGTTGGAGGTGAGCATTGGCATCCTCATGAGCTTTGCCACAGAACGGGCTAGCTTGGACCATCGTGATTAGAGCCGGTTTTAACTCAAAGTTGATGTTGGCATCTATCACATCTGGTCCTGTCGCTACATTAGCAGCAGAAGGAGCAGAAAATTCACGAATGGTCTTGTTGGCCATTGTGAAGATAGAACGAGATAGGAAAGAAAGAAGTTGAAGGAGATGAAGGAAAAAGATAAGAAGGACTAAGGAAAGAAAGAATGGGGTAAGATGGGATTCGCTAAGCGGGAGCTTAAACGAAGATAAATTCGACACGGACTCAACCGATACACCGATTGCCTTCCCCGGCAACGGCGCCAGAAATGCTTGTTGGTAGTTCTTAACTTCACTAAAGATAGAGCTAGGCACTATCCTCGGTAACGGTCCAGAATGCTTGTTGACACTTGCCAACGTCTTGACTAGGAGTAGACTATGGAGTCTATCCCTGGCAACGACGCGAGAAATGCTTGAAGCAAGTCCAGTCACTATACCTAAAGGAGTGAAGATAAAGCAGCTATCTACTAATGCCAAATGGGGTTGTCAATCCCGACACTAGTAGGAGCTAGCTAGCGAGAATGCAATCTACCAGGAGGAGATTCTGCAAGCGCACAGAACTATCGTAGTAGCACTTCGCCTGGGAGTACCAGATGTCGATTTATTTGATCCCAAGGGAAGGCTAGGGTGGTGTATGAGTCGAGTCAAGGAGGGGATGAGAGTCGAAGAATAAGAAAAGGGAAAAGGGGAAAAAAGGAGATCAAAGACTAGATAGAATATATGGGTGGATAGGTAAGGATGAATGAATTGGCTAAGGTGAAGGACCGAGAGTGCAACTAGAAAGCGACCAGAGGGGGTGTGAATGGGAGCTTCAAAATTTCCTTTCAGAAACTTGTCACCATTATCCCGAGAATCAACCCCAAAAGCAAAGCCGATAAGCGTGATGTCCACGACCCAAGAGAATGGGTGGATGTTCCCTAGGAACACAGTGGGACACCACAAAATTCAGGCTTTTTCGCAAAGTGGGAAGCCCGATTTCTGTAGAGCACAGAGTCGCGAATCCAACGCAAAAAGCAGATCTCAAATCGGAGCTCGAGTGCAAAAGATACGGACGAAAACGCGCGATCACTGCACTGACCGGAGTCTGGATGCGTCCGATCACTGACCACCGGACGTGTCCGGTCAGAGAAAACTCGCTCAGGAACCTTACTGGATTGGACCGGACTCTGGTTGACAGAGCGTCCGGTCTTAACCTGTGCGTCCGGTCACTTAAAAACAAGAGCGAAGAACAGTGTATCCGTAGCGTCCGGTCAAACACCGGGTGGAGCGTCCGGTCAAGGAGCGAAACTAAACAGTGAAGTGTTCAACGACCGGACTCACTCCCAGCATCCGGTCAGCCTGAGCCGAGCCTCCGGTCACCCCGAAAACCTGCTGTTCGTCCACCGATTCAACTCTATCTCACCCAAAACGAATCCTCTAGGGATCCAACTTGGTGAGAGGAGTTACAAGGAGGATAGTGAGCTATCTCTAAGAGATCATGGCACGAACCTATCTCCAAATCGATGAATCGAAGAAATTCGGGGGAAGGGAGAAAAACTTGACCCGAAACGAAAATCAACCGATCTACTAGCTCGTGAAGTTAGAGGTGAATTCCTTCGGTGGAAAGAAGTGCCTCACGGTCTAGAACAACTTGGTTCAAACGGATTTGCAAACGACACACCAAGCAAAGAGATCGATCGACGGGAAAAATGTGGAGAAAAGCAACCCGCGAAGAACAAGAACAAAACACGAATCACAACCACAAATTTGCAACCGTGTGGCTACCACACGTTACAATAGTGAGAATACGGTCTCACTTCCTCAAAATCTCATGAACACAGAGGTATGATTGTCTTCTCTGTGGATCTCAGTTTGCTACAGCAGAGGATGGGGAGAACAGGAAAACCTAGAAGGCAGAGAGCAAAATGGCTGAGATACCATGGGGAGGTGGGTGTCTCCCCCTACTTATCCTAATTCTAACTATTCCTAATTCCCACTCTACCCCTAACTACTTACAGAGCGAACCAGCTAAACCTAAGATTATTCTGGACCAACTCGATGGTAGGTGGATCCGACGGCCACGCCCGCACAACTGGTAGCGTTGCCTCGACGCAACCTCACCGATTGCCGCCACGTGGCACCACCGCTCTACGTCCTCTTCACGGACTCCGCCCCCGGTTTTGTGGCCCAAACCGGGAAACCAGCCTTCACAGCCAACCCCCGGTTTTGAGGCCCAAACTAGGATACCAGCCCATCGTAGCCTGAGTTTTGTGGCCCAAACTCAGCAAACCTGCAGCACCCAGGTTTTGAGGCCCAAACCTGGAAACCGTCCTCAGCCCGAGTTTTGTGGCCAAACTCGGAAACCATCTGCGCCCAGGTTTTGAGGCCCAAACCTGGAAACCGTCCAACCGATGGTTTTTCTCTGGCTCTACCACCAAACCGACGCTGTAGAAGGGATGCACCGCCCGTGCACCCCGTCCACCGACACGTGTCCCCAGGTCCTCGACCCGAGCAACACCATGTCCCACAAGTCTTCGCTCGTCGCTGTCCCAGGCTGCCAGCCACCACAACTGATCCTCGGGCCACTGGTCCCTCAGTCCAAGCCTCACGTCCGCCCTTCGCCACTCTTGGTCCCTCGGCACAACACGTCTCTACTTGACCTTCACCTTGCCTTTGATCACTGTATCCATACTCGACACCTGCACAACACAAGCCAAAGAACCTGCAATCAAACCCATTGGCAATCACTCATCACACGAGACTCGGCATACACCCATGTATCCGCAATCTCCCCCTTGATGAGTGCATTGTCAACTACTCACACACAAATCATAATGGAAATAGAAGGAGGAAGAAGGAGAAGAGAGAACTCGACCAAATGACCCAAAAGCATAGCAAAGCCGAAGAAGGTCAAGTGGAAAGAGCGAAACAACTTGGTCCCCAAAGACATGGGCAACGGCTCGACGCAACCAAGCAAAGCAAAGTTAGCCCTCAAGAAGAGGTAGAACAGGCTCAACACCGCTAGCAAGAAAAGGTTCGATACCAATTGAAAACCAAAAATCGAAGCAAAATGCTAGTCCCTCAAGATAGGGGCACAGAGGCTTAACACAACTAGGAAGAAAGCTTGACACCAATTTGAAAATCTGAAAGGCGAATGCTAGTCCCTCAGGAAAGAGGCAAAAGGCTCAACACAACTAGCAAAAACGCTCCGAACCAATTGGAAATTTCAAAAATTCAGCACAAGCAAAATCCCTCCCCCTTGCATGGTGCACACAACTGCCAACATAGGAGAGTCATGATTTGTCCAAATTTTCTCCCCCTTAGTTGAAAATGCACCATCAAGCAAGAGGAACTGAAAACGATTTTCTCCCCCTCGGAAAATGCACCAACAAAAGTGCCAAGAAGAGAAGTTCTCCCCCTTCCAACATGCATATGAGTCAAAATGTAAGTTAGCAGCTTCAGGAATATAGTCAAGAAAATGTAAGGATGCTCTAAACAGTATAGCTCCAATGACTCACCGGAAAGCATACAAGCTAGCAAAAGCTCAAACTGATCACCAAATATGTATTATGAACATGTGAGCAAAGTGAGCAGTTTATAGGCAAAAAGGTATTCACCATCAAAATAGCACAGGACATGTATAGACAGGAAATCAGACAAGTGCTAATCATGTATACAAGGTGAACTACCCCTAGCAAAGTTCATCCATCATGCTATAGAATGAAACATAGACTTGTGTATCCAAATTTTATCGGAGTTGCAGCGGTTAAGATTACACAAGTTAAGATTTCAGCATGTGATTGCGAGAGGTTGAAAGCTTGTCATTGCCTAACTTTTCAACTGTGCGAAGCCTATGCAGAAGCAATCAGAAGCTTAAAGCAGCAGTTTCGGTCATACCACTACACAGCTCAAGTTTAACTCAAAGTGCAATGAGAAACAGTCTCAAAACTATGATAGGTTGACAAGCAATCCCATCTCGATCTTTTCATTTCACTTAAAAAACTTGGTTTAGATTTTATTGATAGAATATGAACAAACCAAGCAAGTGACAGACTCAGAACTAGGGACATAGCAACCTTGCATATATGAAAAGCACGTGTGAATTCAACACATCCTACACATGCTAGTTGCATATCTCAATGGTGAACATTTTCATGTTTAAGTTCATTAAGCAGGTTCACCATTCAAAATAGCTCAACTCACAACATGTATTAGTGATCGGAAGGAGCATAAGCTACAAGCATCAACAGAAGCATCAGAGCATACTAAACAGAGCATAATTACATTCTAAAGAGTATATACATGAAGCTCAGAATGTAAAAGCGTATGCTGAAATGCAAAAGAAAAGCAAAGCAAACGAGAAAATAGTCAGTTTTTGATACAAGATCCAAAATGTTTCCCCCATCTAAAAGGGGAAACACACACCAAGCTCACCCCTCAACCGATTAAAGGTTGATTCGTCCAAAGGCTTGGTGAAAATATCAGCCAACTGGTGATGAGTATCGACATGGCGAAGGTCGATATCACCCTTCTCATAGTGGTCTCGCAAAAAGTGAAAGCGCACATCAATGTGTTTGGTCTTCGAGTGAAGCACGGGGTTCTTAGCAACGCTAATCGCACTCGTGCTGTCACAAAGCAAAGGAACACGAGAAAAGCTCAGACCAAAATCACACAAAGTGGCCATCATCCAAAGCAACTGGGAACAGGAGCTAGCCGCAGCAACATACTCAGCCTCCGTGGTAGACTGGGCGACACTAGACTGCTTGCGAGAAGACCACGACACAAGAGAAGAACCGATAAATTGGCAAGTCCCAGAAGTGGTCTTGCGCTCAATGCGACAACCAGCAAAATCGGCATCGGAATAACCACAAAGGGAGAGGGTGGAGGAAGCTAAATACCAAATCCTGAACTCAGGTGTGAAACGAAGGTACCTGAAAATGCGCTTGAACGCCTGACGGTGAGAAGTGTGCGGCGACGCCTGAAAGCGCGCACACAGACACACCGCGAACTAGATGTCCGGGCGTGTCGCCGTCAGGTAGAGCAGCGACCCGATCATGCTTCGGTACTCCTTCTGGTCCACAGCTTCTCCATCCTTGTCCACATCCAGGGCCGTCGTGGTCGAGATGGGTGTTGGAAGAGGCTTGGCCTCACCCATATCGAACCTCTTCAGCAAGTCCTTGGTATACTTGCCCTGGTGCACAAACGTCCCTTCTCGAGATTGCTTAATTTGCAATCCAAGAAAGAAAGTCAGCTCGCCCATCATACTCATCTCGAACTCCCTGCTCATAGTATCTGCAAACTTGGCAACCAAAGCATGAGAAGAACCACCGAAAATGATATCATCCACGTAAATCAGGACCAAGAGAGTGTCTTTGCCTTGCTTGAGGAGAAAGAGCGTTTTATCCACACATCCCATTTTAAAACCCTTAGCAAGCAAAAAGGTTTTTAACCTATCATACCAGGCTCTAGGGGCTTGTTTCAAACCATATAAAGCTTTGTGGAGTTTGAAAACATGGTTTGGAAACTTGGGATTTTCAAAACTGGGGGGTTGTTCAACATAAACCTCTTCTTCTATGTAGCCGTTTAAGAAGGCACTCTTGACATCCATTTGAAAAAATTTGAAACCTTTGGATGTTGCAAAGCCAAGAGTATCCTAATAGCCTCCAAACGAGCTACAAGAGCAAAAGTCTCCTCATAGTCTATCCCCTCCTTTTGACTATAACCCTTCACTACAAGCCTGGCCTTGTTTCTAACAACGTGGCCATCCTCTCCTTGCTTGTTTTTGAAAACCCATTTTGTCCCAATAGGCTTACAGTCTGGAGGAGGTGGAACTAAAACCCAAACCTGATTTCGCTAAAAGTTCTCTAACTCCTCATGCATGGCATTGACCCAATCCAGATCCGTCAAGGCGTGTCCAACATCTCGGGGCTCAAAATCAGCAACAAAAGCAGAATGAGCAAAGTGAGAGATTTGTGACCTGGACCGAGCGACACGTTCGTCGATGTTGCCGATCATCTGCTGAGGGGGGTGCTGGCACTAGATGTGTCATGGCGCCTCCCGTGCAGAAGTGATTTCCCCCTCAACAGCAACTGGTGCCTCCCTGGGTAGAAAAGGTACCGCTCGAGGTGGCGGATCCCACGGCCCCCAAGAAGAGGAAGTGTCGGGGCCGTGAGTCGTGGTAGAAGCCACTCCTTGCGGCATGGCAGGTGGAGGGGGTGCTGGATCATCCATACCTTCAGCACCCTCGTCCTCGTCGTCAAAAAGAGGTTCTCCATCCTCATGATCACCTGCACGCTCAAAACGAGAAGAAGGACAAACCATGGTCTCGTCGAAGGTGACATCGGATGTCTCCATGACTCGGTTAGTGTCAAGGTTAAGTACACGATAAGCACGAGTATGAGTGCCATAACCCAAAAACACACCGTCGGAAGAACGAGACTCAAACTTGTCCAAGTTGCCCTTTCTGAGTATAAAACAATGGCAACCAAAACCTCTAAAATAACTCACCTTGGGGAGTTTTCCAAAACGCAACTCATAAGAGGTCTTTTTCAAGAAAGCTCGAAGAAAAATGCGATTGGAAATATAGCATGCAGTGCTCATAGCTTCGGCCCAATATCGCCTAGGAGTCCTATGCTCATCGAGCATCGTCCTGGCCATCTCCACAAGGGTTCGATTCTTCCTATCTACAACACCATTCTGTGGTGGTGTGTAGGGGGAAGAAAACGGATGCTCTAAACCCAAAGAGTTACAAAATTTCTCAAAATCCGAATTCTTCAATTCGGAACCATTATCACTCCTAATAGCTCGCATCGAGTTCAAAGGGAACTCATTCTGAAGACGCAAAATCAGATTGCGAGCAAAGGAGAAAGTGTCGGTCTTCTCAGCTAAAAAGAAGACCCACGAATATCTCGAAAAGTTGTCAACAACAACAAGCACATACCACTTCCCCCCAACCGAGCTCACCCGAGCCGGACCAACAAGGTCCATGTGCAAAAGCTCTCCAGGGCGCTTGGTCATGACCTGTGTCACTGGATGGTGGGGAGCAGCAACCATCTTCCCATGTCTACAAGAATGGCAAACAAGATCCTTCTCCATGGATAACTTGGGCAATCCTCGGATTAGGCCAAGTGAGCTAAGTCTTGCAAGCAAGTCGAAGCTCAAATGTCCTAGTCTCCTATGCCACTTCCAAAGATCAGAGGAGGAAGGTCTAGCCACAAGACAGCGGGAAATGCCAAAAGACTCCGAGAAATCCGCACGAAAAACTTTCCCAATGGGCGAAATCACACAAATAAGATTGCCCTGAGGGTCCAAAATACGACTGAGATTCGGTTTAAAACGAATCTCATAGTCATCATCAAAGAGTTGTGAAACAGAAAGAAGGTTAAAATGCAAGTTAGAAACAAGAGCAACATCGCGCAACACAAAGTGCTCATTAACTTGCACAGACCCACGAGACAGCACCTTACCTTTGCTGTTGTCGCCGAAGGTGATATACTCCTTTCCGGCGATCGGACTAAGACTGGAGAACCACTTGGCGTTTCCGGTCATGTGCCTCGAACACCCGGAATCCACCAACCAAACGTTCTCCAATCGTTTTACCTACATCAATAAAAAGACATAGGGTGAGCATAAGGCCAACACTGGGGTTGGTGAAGTAAGGGGAATACCAGTGTTGGGCCGGCTGCTCAAAAGAACGGTTAGCAGAAAAACCATTCCTAGCACGCCTATTGGGGAAGCGATCACCACATTGAGGAAAACGTGGTCCGCTGAGGGAGGAGCGCCCATCGCGATACTCAAAACGCGGTGGGGGAAAACGCTCTACAACAAAACCACCACCACGGGGTCCATAGCCTACAACTGCAGGCTCCCGCCGGGCACGTCCTCTCTGCTGCCTAGGCCTGGGAACTTGAGGTTCTGGACCTCTAGGCCTAGCAGCTCTCCTTGGAGCTCTCCTCTGAACATTCGACACATGTACATCATGGAAAGGATGGTACATGTCCGGGTTGTTCATCTCCCTTGCACGGCGCGCCTCTCTCTTGCGCCGAAAGCAAAACTCACTCAAGTGTCCATCTCTCCCACAATGCTCACAATGGTACCTCACCGCTCTCAAAGGGGGTTGTTGGTACTCACGGTAGTGGGTGTGGATCTCTTTGCCCTTCTATGGCATAAGCTCCTCCTGGATGGGTGGCATGGTGTCAAGCTTGTTCTTGAGGTGGTTTGGTTTTGGAGCCCATGACTGTTTCTTGGGTGGAGCTCTCAGAGGCTCAACAAAGACCCCATCCATGGTGTTAGGCTTGAGAGGCTCTTTGGGTGCAATCTTGGTAAGCTTGGGAGTAGTGGTGGAGTTGGGCTTCTCACATGGGTTAAGACCACTCGACTCTCCAATCTTCCCAAAAGATGAACCATCAACACCCGGAGCAAAACCTACACCAGGACCTCCAGCAGCTCGCTTGAATTGAGAGATCATCATCTCGAGCTGTGGCTCACCGCTAGACACATATGACAAGATGGTCCGAAGGTATGTGTTTTCCTCCTCGGTTTGCATCTTGTCATGCTTCACGTTTGCTATCTCCATCTCCAAACCATCACAAAGAACACACCTAGCCACACATGTGCTACCTGAGTTGGCCTCTTCAAGAGACACAATCTTAGCATTCTTTTCTGCCAACTCAGATTGCAAGATAGGACAAGTCTTGCACGCACCAAACAGCAAGGGTCTAGCCTTCAGCTCATCCACCTCTCCTACCAACGCCACATACTTACCTCTCAAAGTGAGAAGGTCAGTCATGTGCGTGGTGCACATATCACACTCCTCCTCCTCAGTGACAACAACGGTGGACTTGACAGACTCAAGTTCCTTCACCGTATCCTCCCACTTCTGCCTAAACTCCTTGCGCTCTCTAGCGGCACGCCTAAGCAACTTGTCTTGACTAAGGAGAGCGGCAGTAAGTTTCTCGACCTCAGCAGAAAGTTCGTCGGGGTCAGAGATACCTGGGAGGTGTTGTCGTCGTCGTCGTCGTTCCGAGGAGTCTCGTCCAGCTCACCGTCGACCTCCTTGCCGAGGGCCATGGTGCAGAAGCCCTCGTCGTCGGCGAAGAAGCAGAGGACGTTGAGCTTGTCCTCGATCCTCTTCTTTTTCTCCGACTCGTTGTCGCTTGAGGAAGCGGAGTCGTCATCCGAGTCGTCGACGTCGCTGAGCGTGGCGAAGAACGCACGCTGCTCAGCCTGGGCCTTCTCCAAGTACTTCGCCTTAATGTACTCTTGGTTGAAGCCGCCCTTCCGCTTGTGCTTCGCAGGGACGTACTTCTCCTTGCGCTTGCCGGAGTCGTACTTGTGCCCATGATCGCCCTTCCTAGATGTGTGCTTCTTCTTGGGATAGTTGGCGATGAAGTGGTCGGGGTCGCCGCACTCAAAGCATCCTGAGCGTCCTCCTCCGCGGCGACGGTTCATGCGGTTGTTGTGGAATCGCGAGAACCGGTTGGCGAGCATTGCCAACTCGTCATCCCCGAAAGACTCCAGCTGGTCCTCTGTGATAGAAAAGAGTGAAGAAAGTGCAAATCCTCCAGAGGGGTTAGCGGAAAAGCCAGAAACCAAAGCCATAGTCGGGCCAGAAGGATTTTCATAAGAAGCCCTCGACATGGCGTCAATCTCACTAGACTTGAGCTTGCTAAAGAGCTCGTCGCAAGTGAGGGTCTCATAGTTAGGCGATTCGATGATCGCCTGGACCTTTGAGTCCCACACCGACCGATCAAGAGTGTGCAAAAGCTTCAAAGCCCTCTCATGATCGTCAAAAGGCAACAGCTCCTTGTTCGCTCTCATCTTGTTGACAATGACCTGAAAGCGAGCGAATAAACTCTCTATGCTCTCGCCAGGCATGTGTCGAAAGTTCTCGTACTCCCGCTTGTGCGACTCGTAGAGATGAGAATTGACTTGAGAGGTTCCCTCATGGAAGCGCATGAGGGTCGCCCAAATCTCACGAGCCGTGGGGAGGTGAGAAACGCGATCAAACTCAGACATGCTCAAACAGGAGAAAAGAGCGTTACGCGCTCGGCTATTGGCATCATGCTCATCCATCTGAAGCTGAGTAACACGTGCAGCCAAGACAACGTAATCGTCCCTGTTGCAAATCTCCCAAACAGAAGAGCCCATGCTCTGGGAGATAGGCCGACATGCGTATCTTCCAATACGCATAGTTCGTCTCATCAAAGAACGGCGGTTTGCCCACGCCGCGATCCATGTCGCCTTCTGTGGATCTGGAACTGGCTAAGGTGAAAGATCCTTAACCTGCTCTGATACCAATTGAAGGACCGAGAGTGCAACCAGAAAGCGACCAGAGGGGGAGTGAATGGGAGCTTCAAAATTTCCTTTCAGAAACTTGTCACCATTATCTCGAGAATCAACCCCAAAAGCAAAGCCGATAAGCGTGATGTCCACGACCCAAGAGAATGGGTGGATGTTCCCTAGGAACACAGTGGGACACCACAAATTTCAGGCTTTTTCGCAAAGTGGGAAGCCCTATTTCTGTAGAGCACAGAGTCGGGAATCCAACGCAAAAAGCAGATCTCAAATCGGAGCTCGAGTGCAAAAGATACGGACGAAAACGCGCGATCACTGCACTGACCGGACTCTGGATGCGTCCGGTCACTGACCACCGGACGCGTCCGGTCAGAGAAAACTCGCTTAGGAACCTTACTGGATTGGACCGGACTCTGGTTGACAGAGCGTCCGGTCTTAACCTGTGCGTCCGGTCACTTAAAAACAAGAGCGAAGAACAGTGTATCCGTAGCGTCCGGTCAAACACCGGGTGGAGCGTCCGGTCAAGGAGCGAAACTAAACAGTGAAGTGCTCAACGACCGGACTCACTCCCAGCGTCCGGTCAGCCTGAGCTGAGCGTCTGGTCACCCCGAAAACCTGCTGTTCGTCCACCGATTCAACTTGATCTCACCCAAAACGAATCCTCTAGGGATCTAACTTGGTGAGAGGAGTTACAAGGAGGATAGTGAGCTATCTCTAAGAGATCATGGCTCGAACCTATCTCCAAATCGATGAATCGAAGAAATTCGGGGGAAGGGATAAAAACTTGACCCGAAACGAAAATCAACCGATCTACTAGCTCGTGAAGTTAGAGGTGAATTCCTTCGGTGGAAACAAGTGCCTCACGATCTAGAACAACTTGGTTCAAACGGATTTGCAAACGACGCACCAAGCAAAGAGATCGATCGACGGGAAAAACGTGGAGAAAAGCAACCCGCGAAGAACAAGAACAAAACGCGAATCACAACCACAAATTTGCAACCGTGTGGCTACCACACGCTACAATAGTGAGAATACGGTCTCACTTCCTCAAAATCTCACGAACACAGAGGTATGATTGTCTTCTCTGTGGATCTCAGTTTGCTACAGTAGAGGATGGGGAGAGCAGGAAAACCTAGAAGGCAAAGAGCAAAATGGCTGAGATACCATGGGGAGGTGGGTGTCTCCCCCTACTTATCCTAATTCTAACTATTCCTAATTCCCACTCTACCCCTAACTACTTACAGAGCGAACCAGCTAAACCCAAAGGTTATTCTAGACCAACTCGATGGTAGGAGGATCCGACGGCCACGCCCGCACAACTGGTAGCGTTGCCTCGACGCAACCTCACCGATTGCCGCCACGTGCCGCCACCGCTCTGCGTCCTCTTCACGGACTCTGCCCCCGGTTTTGTGGCCTAAACCGGGAAACCAGCCTTCACAGCCAACCCCCGGTTTTGAGGCCCAAACCGGGAAACCAGCCCACCGTAGCCTGAGTTTTGTGGCCCAAACTCAGCAAACCCGCAGCACCCAGGTTTTGAGGCCCAAACCTGGAAACCGTCCTCAGCCCGAGTTTTGTGGCCAAACTCGGAAACCATCCGCGCCCAGGTTTTGAGGCCCAAACCTGGAAACCGTCCACCCGATGTTTTTTCTCTGGCTCTACCACCAAACCGACGCTGTAGAAGGGATGCACCGCCCGTGCACCCCGTCCACCGACACGTGTCCCCAGGTTCTCGACCCGAGCAACACCATGTCCCACATGTCTTCGCTCGTCACTGTCCCAAGCTGCCAGCCACCACAGCTGATCCTCGGGCCACTGGTCCCTCAGTCCAAGCCTCACGTCCGCCCTTCGCCACTCTTGGTCCCTCGGCACGGCACGTCTCTACTTGACCTTCACCTTGCCTCTGATCACTGTATCCATGCTCGACACCTGCACAACACAAGCCAAAGAACCTGCGATCAAACCCGTTGACAATCACTCATCACACGAGACTCGGCATACACCCATGTATCCGCATAAGGTAAGGTGGATAGATAGATAGATAGATAGGATGGGATAACTAAGGATAACTAATATAACTAACTAATAACTACCCCTAGATAACTACGAAGCAAGATAACTATGAAGCAAGATAACTATGAAGCAGGACAGGCAAATGCCAAACAAGCAACCAAGTTAAGTATAGTTTTATTCCTATCTTGTCAAGTACCGAGGCGTACTAGCCTTTACCACTGACTTAGGTTGAACGCTAGCACAACGAGCCTTACTGTTAAACTGGGCCAGCTACGTGGTGAAATTCAAGGCGCACAGGGCTATCACCACCTGCTTGCTACCACAGCTATCCGGGGGCCCAGCCGTATCTGAAGGTAAGTCTATAACTAAGCACCACGCTTAATTATATTCTTACTATCTCTACCCTAGCTTTGAATAGAGACACCCTTGCGGACGTCAGAGCAAATACTTGACTTAATAAGATAAACACTAAACTAACTAAGCAACCTATTGGCAAAGATCAAACACTAAGCACACTAGAGATTAACTACTATGGCTAAGTGAATTGAACTGTAGGGATAACTAGGTCACACTCAAGGCACTTGATAAAGTAATACTGAAAGTAATACTAAAGTAATATTGGAATAATGATAAGTGTACCTGAGATACAAGAGCGCAAACCAGACCAGAGACGCCGGAAATCAACCGACCTCCGATGCCAGTCACTCGCACCTGCTTCTCTCCTAGCAAGCTCTACGCTACTATACCATTGGTCAGGGCTGAGCTGTGCTAAACTAAGAGCCGCGCTGCAGTGAGGGCACTAGAGCTATGCTCTCTCTACTAGCTAACCTACTTCCCTAAGCTCTCTGAGCTTCTAACCTGGCTCTCACTTGCTTTCTACATTGCTTCTTGCTTCTCCCTTGCTTCTTGCTTGAAATGAAGTGATGCCTCCAGGGCGGTATTTATAGCCTTGTGGAGTGAGGGGGGTACTTATACGGGGCAGCCAACCGACCTAGGGCAAACCCTAGTGGCGGGCGCCAGCCCTAGTTGGCGGTCGCCACCCCCCTGGCCGTTGGATGCACCGTCATTGCTTCAACGACATCCAGGAGCTCCAGTGAGGCGCTTGCATGTCGGTTGCATGTCCAGATAACCGCCATTCGGTCATGATCCACGCCACTCCCCTCCTGAGCCGTTCGATGCCACTGACCTAGTGACCAAGGGCCAAGATTTGGCCCTGGGGTGGTCACACGGATCAGTGACGTGGCAGGGGGGAAGTTGGGCCAACTTGAGAGGTGGGCGCCACCCCCCTGAGGCCCAATTGGGCCCTGCTGAGTGGGCTTGGCCTTTGGTGGTTCAAATATCCAAATTTGGCTCAAATCCTGCATTCAAATCAAAATCTATGGACATATGGAATTCGGTTAGTTTGAAACCTATTTGACTACATTTCATGCCTTTTTGGTGAATTTTAGGGTAACATATTGATGGTAAAACATGTGTTTAAAGACCATCAACAATTATCACATGGTTATCTCCATGATAGCACTAGGCTAGTCAACATGGTTATCTCCATGATAGCACTAGGCTAGTCATGATCAGTATCCACCTACCGCGGGAGATAGGAAATCACCCGACTTTTACCGGTCTAAGCAGGCTAAGAATATAATGGCCTAGACTTAACAGGGATATCAAGACATCAATTGCGGTGGACAAGGTATGATAATAATGCAGCAACGGTAGCAATCAATTCCTATAAACCTAATGCAACAAACATATCGGGTTAATTCCATAAATAATTTGCAAACCATAGGAGTTAGATGCTCCGGGGCTTGCCTCTTTCGAAGTCGGAGGGTCGGTGGTCGTGGCACTCAGGTAAGTCCTCGACGTCTCCTTCTTCGGTCCTCTCGTTTAGGGTCTCCTCCGAATTTGGCTCCTCCTGCGGTTGCGGGCTCTGGGTCTCCACTACCAGTCCTATATGATGCATAACATGGATGAATAAAAATGAATGCACATGAGATGCATTGGTGATGCAACATGGAAAAGGATAATTCAGGAGATAAGCACATGTCATCTACTTCATTTTCTTCAACAAGGTAGTCAACATCATCCTACCACCAATAGTTATTTGCTTACTACCTTAGTATTTAATTAAGCCTATAACAGCAACCCTCAGCTAACTACTTTAGAAAAATCTACGAAAATTACTAGAAACTAACAGTCATGAAATCCAGCCCACTGTCCAAATTTCAAGTTAGTTGGACTTAAACTTTATTCTCTATGAAAAAGACAAACATCATAATGAAAAGATGCTTTGAACTACACCCCCTAGCAAAAAGTGTCAAACAACAGATTTCTCATTTTTCTACTGAACTTCTTAGCACAAGAGCAGTCTACAAAAATTCTCATGTTCATATTTTTCATATTTTAATTACTACAATTTATACAAGAAAACAACATTTAACTATTTTAATTGCTACTGCCAAAATATTTCACAGAACATCTCCATATTACATTTTTCCCAGAAACTACTCAACAACACAAACTTAACAAAACAAAAATCACATTTTTCTAAGCAATACACAGTTTATTATGCATTAAATAAGATTGCAGCCTAAACATGAATTAAATAGAGCTGCATATAAAAGTATCACAAACTGGACATATTATATTTTTCCTAAACAGATCTCAGCAAGACAAACCTAACAAAATTTAGTTCACCTCATTTGAACTAATACAACTCTAGATATGAATTAAACACGCATTAACACATTTTCTGAAAAAACATTAAAACAAAAACACCTAAACCTAGCTGCTATCTACACCCGGCCAAAACATACACCAGAGACTAACCAGCGGGCCCCCGAGTCAACTCGGTCCCACCTGTTATACGCACAGAACAGGGGAGGCCGTTGACCTCATCGGAGCTCGCCGACGGCGGCCTCTCCGGCGAAACCGAGACCACCACTCTACTCCTCTCACCTCCCCGCGTCAAATGGTGCTAGTCACCGGCCCGACGAAGCGACGGACGAAGCTCGGCGGCGGGAATGGCGGCCACGGTGGCGCGGTCCTCCTTACGCCGGCCGATTCCGGCCATGCTGAAGCAAACTAACCTGCGATTCCTACTCCTGTGACCTCCAAGAACCTAATGCGAGGCTCGGAAGCTAGGGTTCCTACCCCGAACACCCGCGACCACGGCCATGCCAACTCCGGCGACCATGGCGGACGGCGAGCGATGGCGTACTGCCACCACCAAACCCTAATCGGCTAAACCATCACCCCGTACATCTTCCACGGACTTCACCGACCCTAGAACGCAAGCTAGAACGGAGGGATTTGTGCGGAGGGAGGGCCGACCACGGCGGACCGATCTCGGCGGTCATGGCGGCCATGGCGGGATCTCACCCCGTGTATTGCGATACATGGGTGTATGCCGAGTCTCTGAGTGATGAGTGATTGTCAACTGGGATAATGCGCATGTTCTTTGGCTTGTGTTGTGCAGGTGTCGAGCACGGATACAGTGATCAAAGGCAAGGGGAAGGTCAAGTAGAGACGTGCCGTGCCGATGGACCGAGAGTGGCGAAGGGCGGACGTGAGGCTTGAACTGAGGGACCGGTGGCCTGAGGATCAGCTGTGGTGGCTGACCGCCTGGGACAGCGACGAGCGAAGACTTGCGGGTGGACGGGGTGCACGGGCGCTGCATCCCCTCTAGGGCTCGGTTTGGTGGTTGAGCCACAGAAAAACCATCGAGTGGACGGTTTCCTAGTTTGGGCCTCAAAACCAGGGCGCTGATGGTTTCCTAGTTTGGGCCACAAAACTGGGGCTGAGGACCGTTTCCAGGTTTGGGCCTCAAAACCTGGGTGCTGCGGGTTTGCTGAGTTTGGGCCTCAAAACTCAGGCGATGGTCGGCTGGTTTCCCAGTTTGGGCCTCAAAACCGGGGGTTGGCTGTGAAGGCTGGTTTCCCGGTTTGGGCCACAAAACCGGGGGTGCGACATCCGGGAAAAGGACAAGCAGAGCGGTGGCGGCACGTGGCGGCAATCGGTGAGGTTGCGTCGAGGTAACGCTACCAGTTGTGCGGGCGTGGCCGTCGGATCACCACCTACCACGAGTTGGTCCAGAATAACCCTAGGGTTTAGCTGGCTCGCTCTGTAATTAGAGACGGGTAGAGTAGGAATTAGAATTAGGATAAGTAGAGGGAGACACCCTCCTCCCATTCTATCCCAGTCATTTGCTATTTTGTCTTCTAGGTTTTCCTGCTCTCCCCATCCTCTGTTGTAGCAAACTGAGATCCACAGAGAAGAGAACAATACCTCTGTGTCCGTGTGATTTTGAGGAAGTGAGACCGTAATCTCACTATTGTAGCGTGTGGTAGCCACACAGTTGCAAATTCGTGGTTGTGATTCACGTTTTGTTCGTGTTCTTCGCGGGTTGCTTTTCTCCATGTTTTTCCTGTTGATCGATCGCTCTACTCAGTGCGTCTTTTGCAAATTCATTTGAACTGAGTTGTTCTAGATCGTGAGGCACTTCTTTCCACCGAAGGAAATCTTCTCTAACCTCACGAGCTAGTAGATCGGTCGATTTTCGTTTTGGATCGAGTTTGTTCCTTTTGTCCCGAATTCTTCAAATTCAACGATTTGGAGTTAGGTTCGAGCCATGATCTCCTTGGGATAGCTCACTAACCTCCTTGGAACTCCTCATACCAAGTCTAAGCCTTAGTGCTTTTGATTCGGAGGAGATCGGGTTGAATTCGCGAAAGAACAATTCTGTATCGGGACCATCGGACGCTCTGTTCTTGAGCATCGGACGTTGAGTTCTTTCCATCGGAGCGTCCGTTGCCACGTGTCATCTGACAGTGCTTTTTAAAGGAGCTTCGGAAGCTGACCATCGGAGCGTCTGTTGCCATCGGACGCGCCGGGGGTCAAGCATCGGACGCTAGGGTTTCACTGTAGAAGCGTCCGATGCCTGTCCAGTAAGGTTCCAGAGAGCTCCTGTTTGCATCGGACGCGTCCGGTGCTTGGACATCGAACGCAGGCCAGCGTCCAATGCAGTGAGTCTTGCACTGTTTCGTCCGCAGTTTGCTCGTACGACTTCGGATTTGATTTTGGGTTTTTGCGTTGGATTTCCGACTTCGTGCTCTACTGAAATCGGGCTTCCTACTTTGCAAAATAGCCTAAATCCCCCTCACGTTGCTCGGGGGAGGTTGAGGTTACCCAAAGTCCATCCTGTCACTAGTTGACTTGCGTGCAATTGGGTAAGGAAGTTTTTGTGGTGTCTCGCTATGTTCCTAGGGAACATCCACCCACTCTCTGGGTCGTGGACATCACGTGTTTCGGGTTGCTCTTGGGTTTGACCTTCTGGGACAGAGGCCTCAACATTTCGAAAGAAATTTGAAGCTCCCATTCACCCCCCTATGGTCGCTTTCTGGTAGCACTTTCGGTCCTTCACCCGTGGCTTACCTAGGGCCTCTTACGGAGTGCTAATGGCGGCAAAAGGTGCGGGGGCTCACGGCGAAGCTGTTTGGGTGGCTGGTTGGGCGAAGGCCCGGCGGGACGGCGGTGAACGGCGACGAGTGCTCGGTTTCTCCCCCTTTCCGCCCGGGCGACGGCGAGAGCGAAGAGGAGGCAAAGCGGAGGGAGTGGAGCGGCTCTGGCAGGGCTAAAGCGTGCGGACGGGCTTTGTGCTCGCCACGCCGCGCGCGGACACTGCCCGACCGGCCCTCGCGTGCCACGCGACGGAGCATCTCTGGCGCGGTCGGCCACTGCCGGCGCCGATTCAAACTAAATCGATGGATTCAGTCGGTCATCAGCCGACTGACGGCCGATCTTTGCCCGCGATTAACTCCTAATCCACTCGATGAAACGCTAAGCCACTTGTTCCATTGAGTAGAGCTATGTGCCGACTACAACTTTGGTTATAGGATCAAGCATTGGTTCGGCCTAGATTTTGCTCAAGAAAGCTCCAAAGTTCGCTAAACGAAACTGCTGGTCAGATCAAAGACTTAGGAAATTTTTCTAAGTCTAAACTCCCCCATTTCTGCCTTGTGGGCCTCAAAACACCATGTTAACCTCATTATCATGAGTTGACCCAAAAACAACTTTTGTTTACTCTAAATTCTATAGACTTTTGGTTTAGAGCACTAACCCATACAAAGCTTTTATCATGGAGGTCTTTGTTAGTCAAACCAAAGGACTCCTAAGGCTCTATTAGGGTAACTAGGGTTAGGGACTTGGTTAGCCAAAAAGACCAACATAAACTTGGCTTCATGATGACTTCTCCACAAGGTTAAACTACTTAGGAACTCAACTACTCCAAAAACAAGCTAACCAAGCATCATACCAAAGCATGATCAGTAAAAGCTATCACATGAAATAACACTTTACATAAAGAAAAGAAACATATGATGATGCTTTAAGCTCATGAGATGTCAAGTTATGCATTTAGGGTTGCTTAACACCAGAGGTGTTACATGAAGGACCCAAGCCGGCATTCTGCCGAGCAGCTGCCCAATGAAGAAATTCTGAAGAGGATGAACCGGCTATTGAAAAGCCGTGAACATCTCGTTCCGATGATGACTACTTTCTCCGCCATCAATCCACCTGTAGAGGTAAGGAATCGTAATATCCGTCTTTTGGATTTTTGATATATATCACTTTGACTGAATATCGTCTTCTTCCTCTGTTTTGGTAGGCGCAAGGGTGGAACAACAATGATTGTCCACCCCTGCCCCCGACGACTGAAGAGGGAAGGGGCATCATTCTTGAGGGTCCTATCCGAAGTGAGGATCTTCATAATGAGTCAAGCTCTCTTGGTCATCTTGATGGGTTAGACTCAGAATCGACTGACACTGATGTCATGATCCTAGATCCCAGTGCTGAGGGTAGTCGGAAGCGGTCTTCGAGTCCACTCCAGGCAGCCGACGATCCTGTCCCGAAGAGGGCGCGCACTGGTGACGGACCAGGATGCAGAGATATCACCAGAAGATGATTACTCCGACTAATCCCGGTCAGCATGGGATATCCGAAGACTAGATACGAAGTGTACTTGGATTAGGACTCTCACTGCAACTTAGTCGAGTTCTTAAAGGAAGTCTTGTAATTAGAATAGGACTCCTTTGATGTAACCGACTAGGACTCGGTCTGTGCTATGCTTCACCCGGATATATAAGAGGAAGCAGGCGCAGGCTCCAATCGATTGAATCTTAATCATACACAAAGGCACACGCCACACTGGACGTAAGGTATTACGCTACATAGCGGCCTGAACCAGTATAAATTGTTGTCCCTGTGTACTCGCCGAGTCCTACGAACGCCGATCCCCACCGAACAAATCGTTTGAGATTACTCAAGACGAGTTGCCAGTTAACAAACACTCTACTTCTTCAGCTTGTACCTGCGGATTTAAGTTTGTCAAGAGCTTGGATCAGGATATTCTTCGGTCTTCAACTTCTAATTATTAGTAAGCGTTATTGTTCTTATTATTCTTCTGGCTTGCAACTCTAATTAGAGTACTCTAATTCTAGTCACTCTAGGATTAGAGGAGTCGTCATCGTGTAAACGTGGTGCTTAGACTCTATTACTTGCATAGTGTACCCTATATTTCGGACTGGTGGTAGCTCGCAAGGTTGACTCTTATAGCCTTGTTGAATCTTCTATAGTCCACCTCCCGTCTATAGGCCGAGCAGGAGTATATTACTTGGGAACAGCCATACTCTAGATGTGGTCTCCCAACATAATCTATAGTTGAATAGTAATCGCATAGCTTCCTGAGATTAGAGCTGGAAACCCTAGTTATCCCCTTTATCTTTTGTGTTCTCACCTTTGCTAGTGCTCAGGGTTTAAGCAATAGACTTAAGACAATCACGCTGTTCCTTTGGGTTGGATATTAAAACTGGGTCTACATTCGGTGAAGTGCGGGTATCTAATCTGTGCGCTTGCAGATTTATCTCATGTGTTCTGATAACATACCTAAGCCTTTCTAGTGTCGTTGCCAAGGTTAGGGCTTATCATTACTCTTGGTAGCGACGGTAGTAAGCGTCAACAGTAGTGTTGTCCAAATCAAACATAACAACTCTCTTGATAAACTAACCTCCAGACGATTGACTTGTGGATGGCTAACCAATAACTGTTTATATTTTCTAACCTGTTCTATAGTCTGTAATTGTTGGTGTTTTGTTTTTCTCTGATCAACAGGATGAGTCAGAAGAAGTCCTTCCTCGGAAAGATCGGACTTGGATGTCTCACGAGGAGTAGTACAAGGGCAAATTCAGACATGGACGTTGATTCACCAATGCCCTTTTAAGGAAAATGGACCTCGACCCATTTAACTTTTGATTTTGGTGTTTGATGATCAACATAACCAAATTGGACTAATGTGTTTTCAAGTGTTTGTTTTGTAGTCCAATAGGATGCACATGTGACTTGGACGAAGGCAATATGGTAATCAAATGATCAACACCTCAAGCAAGACCCTACAAGATGTATTGAAGGCTTACAAAGATCAAGCAAAGTCCAAGACACAAGAAACAGAGGCCCAGACGCAAACAAAGTTGAACCGCTCAAGCCAAGACAAGAGCTGATTGAATTGGAACTGTCTCATCATTTTGAATTTGCTCAAACTAACATGATACTAGCATAAAGCTGTAGAGCTTTTCATTAGCTTTCCAAAAAGTCCAAGATCATCAATATCGGAGTTCAGAGCTAAGAGTTATGCCCAAAATACGAAAGTCTGAGGAGCATAGGATGCGAGTCCGATGCCGAGCAAAGGACTGTCCGATGCCAGAGTCTGATGCCTCACTGTAGAGTCTGATGCCCCCAAAAAAGAGGTCTAACGGCTAGTTTTCTAATGGCTACTCAACATATGAGCATAGGACGGTCCGATGCAGAGTCTGATGCTCTACAGAAAGCTGTTTTCAGCCCCCCAATGGCTCTATTTGCTTGGGGGCCTATATATACCACCTCCAACTGCCCAAATGAGGTGTGGAGGAGTGAGGAAACATACCAAGGGTGTTGCTACACCATATTAGTGCCTCCATATGCATAGTGCTTAGTGATTCACATGGTGATTAGTGTAGTTGCTTTGTGAAGTTCTTAGGCTAGTTAGACCACCGCTCATGTGCTTGCTCTAGGTTTAGGCCTAGTGTTTAGTGAGGTTTGCAGGTCCATCAGACCCGAGATAAACTCAGATCCCATCGAATCATCCAATCAGCAATACAAACCAGCCACCAGAACACAGGATGTAGGGTATTACGGCGACTTGCCGGCCCGAACCTGTCTAAATTGTCGTCTCACGTCCCTGTGTTTACGCTTTGCAGACGTCTCGCACGCCTCCGCCGCTCAATCTACTACCTTGGTCATACCCCTCGGTAGACTATCGACCATATTTCGTCGACAGATAGGACTTCTAATCTAAGACAGATGATTTTGGGAATCAGGAAGAAATCTAAGCAAAAGCTAGAGCAAAGATCTTTCCAATCCCCTTCCTTACTCGGTGCAGTTCTACTATACCAGGTTTTAGCTTTCCCTTCCAAAGAGAAAGGAAAAAGCTTCCATCTAAGGGTTTCGTCGGACATGCCTTTGATATGAAGACATGAACAGGTCTGTTCGAACTCGTTAAGGTGAGCGTAAGAATTCTCATCTTCCTTGCCTGAAAAGGATTGTTTTTGGACCATCTATATCAAACATGGACGTAGCTCATAGCCATCGGATAAGATAGGTCTAGATGATTCTGGTGGTTCTGAGGCTACTACTTTAGGAAAATGGCAGAGGCTAATAGGAATGGAATCTTTGGAACCTTGAGGTGATTCTAAGAAATTCATGTAAAAAAGAAAAGATAAAAGATAAAAGTATGATTACAAGTTTAAGCAGACTTAAGATCAACTCTTGACCGTTCCCCAGCAACGGTGCCAGAAATGCTTGTTGACACTTACTACCGTCGCTACAAAGAGTAGAGATAATCCCTAACCTTAGCAACGACACCAGAAAGGCTTAGGTATGTTATTAGAACACAAGAGATAAATCTGCAAGCGCACAGATTAGATACCCGCACTTCACCGGATGTAGACCCAGTTTTAATATCAAACCCAAAGGAACAACGTGATTGTCTTAAGTCTATTGCTTAAACCCTGAGCACACAATAGCAAACAACAAAAGATAAAGGGGATAAATTTCCAGCTCTAATCTCAGTCTAGGAAGCTATGCGATTACTATTCAACTGTGGATTACGTTGGGAGACCACATCTAGAGTATGGTTGTTCCCAAGTAATATACTCCTGCTCGGCTTATAGACAGGAGGTGGACTATAGAAGATTCAACAAGGCTATAAGAGTCACCCTTGTGAGCTACCACAGTGTGAAATATAGGGTACACTATGCAAGTAATCGAGTCTAAGCACCACGCTTACACGGCGATGACTCCTCTAATCCTAGAGCGACTAGAATTAGAGTACTCTAATTAGAGTTGCAAGCCAGAAGAATAATAAGAACAATAACGCTTACTGATAATTAGAAGTTGAAGACCGAAGAATATCCTGATGCAATCTCTTGACGAACTTAAATCCGCAGGTACAAGCTAGCCGGAGCACCTTCTAATCCTCCTCTAATACCTCTCTCTCTCTCTTCTAATTCTAGAGAAGACTAGATCTAATCACTAATTAGAGGGGTACTAGGCTTCTAATTGCTAGATAGGCTCTCATCCTCTCCTGAAGAATATGAACTAGGGTTTCTGTATGGGATCTGTTGCTTTGCCTCAGGGAGTCAGGGGTTTCTTATATATCCCTATGGGATGAACCATGACCCTGCGATCAAACCGACCTTGAACAATGGTTGAGATGCATCGAGGAGTGAAGGACCGAGCATGCTACCAAAGGCGACCAGAGGGGGGGTGAATGGGAGCCTAAAAATTTCTTTTGAAACTTTGGCCTTTGTCCCAACAAATCAACCCCAAAAGCTTCGGACACAAGCATGATGCCCACGACCCTCGAAAAGAGAGTGGATGATCCCTAGGATCACAACGAGGCACCACAACAAAGAGCAACCCAAAACTCACAAGCACCGAGCCAAGTTCAAGCCCAAAAACCTACTCCCAAACATAGATAGAGAGCTACGTGGGGATTCCTCCAAATACCTATGCTAACAAGTAGCAAAGATACCTAGAGAGGTTCCTTGGTGAACTCTAGGAGCAAACGAGAAGTCCGGAAATGAAGTGGAGAAGCCGGGAGAGCAAACACACTGAAAACCAACACACAGCAGGATCCCGGACTATCTGGACTGCTGGTCCCGGACTGTCCATGTCAAGGGCGGACTGTCCGCGGTTCCTTGGCGGACTGTCCGCCGGCCAAAAAGCCAAAACAACAAAGCTGCTGGAACCTTCCTGCTCGGGCCCGGACTGTCCGCGCCTGTCAACGGCGGACTGTCCGCCGGCCACCCGAGGAGAAAAACACCAAGGCGAACAGCCACTGCTCCGGCTGGACCCCGATGCGCGGACTATCCACGGCACCCACGACGGACTGTCCGCGAGCACCCATAGAGGGCGGTTTCAATCGCCCCTCTCCCAAATCTTCTCAAATTTGATCGAAATCAAAATCCCTTGATCCCAAACTTAGAGCAGATGATCACATGGGTGTATGCCGAGTCTCGAGTGATGAGTGATTGTCAACTAGGATAATGCGCATGTTCTTTGGCTTGTGTTGTGCAGGTGTCGAGCACGGATGCAGTGATCGAAGGCAAGGTGAAGGTCAAGTAGAGACGTGCCGTGCCGATGGACCGGGAGCAGTGAAGGGCGGACGTGAGGCTTGGACTGAGGGACCGGTGGCCTGAGGATCAGCTGTGGTGGCTGACAGCCTGGGACAGCGACGAGCGAAGACTTGCGGGGCACAGTGTTGCTCGGGTCGAGGACCTAGGGACACGTGTTGGTGGACGGGGTGCACGGGTGGTGCATCCCCTCTACGGCTCGGTTTGGTGGTTGAGCCACAGAAAAACCACCGAGTGGACGGTTTCTAGGTTTGGGCCTCAAAACATGGGCGCTGATGGTTTCCGAGTTTGGGCCACAAAACTCGGGCTGAGGATGGTTTCCAGGTTTGGGCCTCAAAACCTGGGTGCTGCGGGTTTCTGAGTTTGGGCCACAAAACTCAGGCGATGGACGGCTAGTTTCCCGGTTTGGGCCTCAAAACCGGGGGTTGGTCGTGAAGGCTAGTTTCCCGGTTTGGGCCATAAAACCGGGGCGAGGTCTGTGAAAAGGACGAGCAGAGCGGTGGCGGCACATGGCGGCAATCGGTGAGGTTGCGTCGAGGCAACACTACCAGTTGTGCGGGCGTGGCCGTCGGATCACCACCTACCATGAGTTGGTCCAGAATAACCTTAGGGTTTAGCTGGCTCGCTCTGTAATTAGTTAGGGGTAGAGTGGGAACTAGAATTAGAATAAGTAGAGGGAGACACCCACCTCCCATCCTATCTCAGTTATTTGCTCTTTGCCTTCTAGGTTTTCCTGCTCTCCCAATCCCCTGCTGTAGCAACTGAGATCCGCAGAGAACCATACCTCTGTGTACTGGAGATTTTGAGGAAGTGAGACCGTAATCTCACTGTTGTAGCGTGTGGTAGACACACAGTTGCAGATCGATGTGTTGATTCGCGTTTTGTTCGTGTTCTTCGCGTTCTTCGTTTCTCCGCGTTTTTCCCGTCACTCGATCTCCCTCTCTACTGCGTCTTTTCGAAATCCGTTTGAATCAACTTGTTCTTTATAGTGAGGAGATCATTTCCACCGAAGGAATTCATCTAACTCCTCACGAACAAGTAGATCGGGTTGATTTCATTTTCGTGGCATTTTTTTGTTCATACTTCTTCCCTTTCGAATTCCCATTGATTGGATTGTTTTGAGCTGATGATTTCTTGGGGATAGTCTCCTAACTACCTCGTGATCATCTTCTCCAAGTTTGAGAACTAGGGATTTTGAATTGAATTGGATTTGAGGAGATTTGAGTTGAGGGTGACCAAAATTGCCCTCACTGGGCACTCGCGGACAGTCCGCCGTTGGGGGCGCGGACAGTCCGCGCGTCGGGCTCCGACCGAGGCAGTGGTCGCGCGGCTCGGCTGTGTTGACTCGGATTGACCGGCGGACAGTCCGCAGTAGGAATCCGCGGACAGTCTGGGAAGTGTCCAGGGGACTTCAGCAGCAGTGCTATTTCGGGGATTTTGCCGGCGGACAGTCCGCCATCCCCTCGCGGACAGTCCGCGGTTGAGCCGAATAGTCCGGAGCAGGAACGCCGGACAGTCCGAGATCCTGCTCAAGCTTGAGTTTTAGTGCGCTTGCTCTCCCGGCTTCTTCGCTTGGTTTCAGGACTTCTCGATTGGCCCTTTTGTTCACCTAGGAACCTCTCTAGGTATCTTTGCTACTTGTTAGCATCGGTATTTAGGGATTTCTCGACGTAGGCTTCAATCTACGTTCGGGACTAGGTTTTAGAGGTCAAACTTGTGCCGGTGCTTTTGGCGTTTGGTTTGCTATCGCTTGGTGGTGCCTTGCTGTGATCCTAGGGATCATCCACCCTCTTCCAAGGGTCATGGGCATCACGGTTTTGGTCGAAGCTTTTGGGGGTTGATTTTGGGGACAAAGGCCAAAGTTTCGAAAGAAATTTTTGAGCTCCCATTCACCCCCCTCTGGTCGCCTTGCTTTTGCATTCTCGGTCCTTCAATTGGTATCAGAGCGGGTTAAGGATCTTCCGCCTTAGCCGGTTCCAGATCCACCGAAGGCGACATGGATCGTGGCATGGGCAAACCGCCATTTTTCGATGGGACGAACTATGCGTATTGGAAGATACGTATGTCGGCCTATCTTCAGAGTTTGGGTGCTTCCATTTGGGATATTTGCAACTCTGCTGATTACGTGGTCTTGGCTGCTCGTGCTACTCAGCATCAGATCGATGAGCATGATGCCAATAGCCGAGCCCGTAATGCTCTTTTCTCATGCTTGAGCATGACGGAGTTTGATCGCGTTTCTCACCTCGCTATGGCTCGGGAGATTTGGGCTACCCTCATGCGTTTCCATGAGGGAACCACTCAAGTCAAAACCCGTCTCTACGAGTCGCACAAGCGAGAGTATGAGAACTTTCAACATATGCCTGGCGAGAGCATAGAGAGTTTATTCGCTTGCTTTCAGGTGATTGTCAACAGGATGAGGGCTAACAAGGAGCTATTGCCTTTCGACGATCATGAGAAGGCTTTGAAGCTTTTGCACACTCTCGATCGGTCGGTGTGGGCTCAAAGGTTCAGGTGATCATTGAATCACCTAACTATGAGGCCCTCACATGCGACGAGCTCTTTAGTAAGCTCAAGTCCAGTGAGATTGACGCCATGGCGAGGGCTTCTTATGAAAATCCTTCT